>OX451739.1:849401539-849715437 GCA_948472305.1 Vicia faba
TCAGCAATACTCTCCCCCAAGCAGAGTTAGTCTACCGTCAGTCCCGAAAAGGCTCGGTATTCCCAGAAGGTCTTAATATTCCCCAGCGGAGTATAAAGATATTCCCCAGCAAGCGTAAAGAGAATCCCCGGCAGTCTTAATATTCCTCAACAAAATATAAGAATGTTCCCCGGCGGAATACAAGATACCCCCAGTTGAGCCATTTCCCAGTGCAGTCTAAAAAGCTTCCCCGCCAGAAGTGAATCATCTTCCGCAGTAGATTCTGGAAGCTTGTCCCCTGTAGAGTACAAATGTGTTTCCCCATCCATATTCAGAAGGTTACTGTTGTACCCCAAAATTTTCCCTCCCATAATCTTCAAAGTTTTACCAAGCATCACCTCAAATGGTTCAAAGTCTACTCAAGGGCTACACAGTCAACCACTCTCCTAAGCCAGTCAAATTAGGGTTTTGGTTCTTGCAAGGAAGTTGAGGTTTTCAAGGGTTCAATCAAGTCCCACATGCTCATATACATTGTCAAGCACCTACATGCCAAGTTTCAAGATTCACAGGGTCAAATTGCACAGTCAAAAACACTGATTGCTTCACAGTCAACTGCAGGGGCAAAATGGTCGTTTGGCAGTCAAAAGTCAAAATTTTTGGTCAACATCTTATTTTGAAGCCACAATCATCATTTGATCAAGTCTTGATCATGATTTCACAAGAATGGCTCAAAAATCATCAAGGTGTCAAAAGTTTCTATTTTTGACAGCTGAAAAGTCAACTGTAACTTGACCAAGGCATAACTTTTTCATGGCTCATCAGAAAAATCCCATCCAATGCTCATCTTGAAGGGGAGGACATTTCCTACAACTCATCTTCACATTCCAAGTCCAAGAAATGCTCCCACAAAAAGTTATCAATTTCAACATTATAGGTCATTTTCAAAAGTCAACAAAAAGGGACTTTAAGTCAAAGACCATAACTTGAGATTGGTAAATCAAAATGACATGGGACCAAAGACATTGGTTAGAGGACTTCAAGACATTTCCAAAATGTCCAAGAACATGTTCATAGCTTCAAAATTGAGCAAGATATGCATTGGAAAAGTTGGGAAATTTTTGTGAAATGGCCAAAGTCAATTATCCTTGAAACTTCATTTTTAACAAAAGGGGCCCACTTTTTCCACTTGATTCAGCTTGGCCATGCCTCTCACGTGTCCCACAATTTATTTCAAGATTAAAAATTAATTTTTTCCATTTTTATTTAATTTTATTTGATTTAAATCATTTTATATCTTTAAAAATCAAATAAAAATCAAGAAAATTAATGGAGGGATATATTTTGTGTTGAATTGCTTTGATGCACCATGAAGTACTTACCAAATTCGTGCAAGGCCTATTCTAAGCAAGAAATTCAAATTTTCACAAGAATGGAAAGTTGTTTCAATGGAGTTCATGGCATAATCCAAAACATTATTGCAAGGCTTCAATGACCATTATTTGGATTGATACACATTACATAACACATGTGCAAGCCTTCAGAACATAATTCACGAGCCAGAAACACATAGACAGCATAAGCCATTTCCAAGTTTTGAAGAGAAAAACCACAAACTGAAAACCTAGTTACAGTACGATTCAAGCTTCCATTTTGATTCCAATACAATCCTTGCATCACCAGCAACCTTTGGCAATCAGAATCAAGCGCAGAACCTCAAAGAATCGCTCATCACCCCCCCCCCCCACGGGTTGTCCAAATTTTGAGAAACTGAACTCCATTTCTATGCCTCTTTAATTCATTTTGAATAATATTATGCATTGCTGATACCATTACAAAGCTTTCTGTGCATTTTAATTTGATTATGATGCTGTAAAACGCAAATCACCATTGACAATTTCTAGGTTTTCAGAGCTTTAGAATTGGGCTTTTTTATATACTGTAAAATTGGAACCCCAAACAAGCATGGTTGAAATCAGCTGGACTAGACGGTTCTGATGGACACCTCGCGCCTAATTTATGCTTCACGAGCGTCTATTCGCTAATCTTGAAATGCCTGTATTTTGTGGGGGTTTAAAACCCCCGCTATGTGTTTTCATGTTTGCAGAAAAGGTTGAAGACGAAGACCGTGGCAGCATGTGAGTGGTCAGTTCAAATTCACGCGCGTGTTTCAGCCTATAGGGCATCTATTCCATATATTATTTTGTTTCTATTATGTTTACAACTAGTGCGCTTGGTTCGGTTGGTTGGCTGTGCACTTTGCAACCTTTGGGACCTGGGTTCGATTCCCAGGTCCCCTTATAATTTCATATTATTTTTCCAAAAGCTTTCCTGTGCAGCATTCCAAGCGCTGGACACCATGAGCCTCACAGATCCAAGCAGCCAGGTGTCATCAACGCAGATCCAAAGGACAAAAAAGTGAGGGACACCATACTCTGGAGTCAGCGCATGCATAGGCCACCATGAAAAGTCAACGAGCTGAAGGTTCAATGGGCCACAGTTTCAACAACACACCCCCATTCCTGGCCCAATACCCCCTCCATTTGGTTTATTCTTTTCTTTTCATTTTTTATTTTCCAATTTAATTTCTAACTTTTTTTATTTTATTATTATTAACAAATTAACCAATTAACACATTTTCATAAAAAATCAAAAAAATAGAATTAACATTATTATTATTATCACATTATTTTTGTAAATAAACATTAACTAAAATAGTTTAATTAGGCAATTTTAATTCCTTTTCTTAAATAATTAAAATAGATCTAGAATTAGGTAATGTTAACTTTTAATTTTATTTCATTTCTTTTATTTCATAAAAACATAAAAACAAAAAAAAATATTTTCTTTTAATAAAATTAATTAATTAGTCATTAGTTAGTTTTAATTTCATTTTAATTCCCAAAACACAAAAAAAAAATCAATTCCTTTTCTTAAAAGGGTCAACACCCTTAGAATATTCCGATTTAATTTTTATTCGCGCACCGTTTATTATTATGTAATTGCTTCCAAGACATGTAATAGTTAATTAGGTTTACTGTTTTATTTATTTTCCGTACTTATTTACCAAAAACGGGTCTTTGTAATTTTTGGCGATGTATAGACCCGCGCCTTGTAATAGCGTAGGATTTATGTTTCCGCAATTTACTTTCCGCACCCCCTTAACTGCTAAACTTGCATGAAAGAATGTATGTAAATAAAAACAACTCGTAGCTCACTAATAACAAAGACAAACATAACATGAATACAACACACAATGCACACACCACTTCTAGGGTACGCCTCACTCGTTGCCTTCGAAACGTGGTCATCAAGTATAGGACGTCTTAGAGATCACCCTTAGTCCAAAGATCCAGTTGCCTCGAAAAAGTTGCCTCGAAACAGTTGCCTCGAAACGGTTGCCTCAGATTAAAAAGGATCTAGGACATTAGGGTTACTTCTAAGGTGTCCTAACTGTTGCTTCGGTGACCACACTGTCCCTAAAATCGAATTGACCCGAACACCTCCAACGGTGGTGCTACCTACCTCTCAATGGTGGGATGGCACTACCTAAAGGACACTTACACAGCTTAATTCCTTAGGGTAGGTAGATGACTCATGGGTACTTGCTCTTTTCAAAGAAACAAACAAAATACTTTTCACACCTTACACTTTCAAAAGCTTTCAAAACAAATTTTTCAAACACTCTTGAGGACAGATACAAGAGTTATTCAGAAATCTTTCAAAGAAACTTTTTTGAAGCCCACTCACATTTTGAAAAGCAAACATTTTGAAAACATAAGAGCAAGTACCTAAGAGCCTGTGGATAACCACGGATAGAAAGAGTGCTAACACCTTCCCTTTCTATAAATCTACCTCCTGAACCGAGAAACATGTCTCATAAGGAATTTTGTTGTGCTTTTGTCCTTTCCTTGTTGGAGAAAATAAAAGACGGTGGCGACTCTTGCTTCCGCGACATTTCGCGAAACCAGCTTACAAAAACAGTCAGTTCTATTTCCACCGATCACAGAACTGGCGACTCTGCTGGGGAGTATTAAAAGTGGGGTGTACCTTAGGACTAAGATCACTTGTGTTTTCAATTGCCTGATTTGTTTGCTTTAATATTGTTGGGCCTGTCTTGGGAGTTTCATAGATCCTAACCCGGATCTGGGGGATACCTTCTTAGAAAGTAGCAACAAGACTGTGAGGGAACTGTGCGGGGTATACCGACACGGTTGAAGTAGTCTGCTACATTGATGTGGCACTTTGGTGAGTACCGGTAACCCTTGAGTCAAGTCAAGGAGAGTACGGGGCCGCCGCGTGGTGTCGTGAAGCATCAACTGACCTTAGGAACCTTACTTGACCATCCTGGCCTCTTTAGGGGTAGTGAGATAACTGACTTTGGTGCAGTCTGAAGTTGGTTGATACTCGATACTACACTCATTGAGGGTTGTTTTCTTGGAATATTTTGATCGCCAGTTCAGTGGCTAAATCGAAACTATGAACACAGAAAACAATCCAATGATATTTAGCTCCTTAGAACCCGGTTACTTTTAATAGGACAGGTTTTTGAGCCCACCAACTTCAAGAGGGTAGAACCTAAACTTCATGCTGGCCTAAACTCTAAGGGCTCTTTGTGTGACTTATGTGCCTTCAAACTTGACTACTTGCATACTTGTTATCTGACGCTTGAGTTTCTTACAGGTTTTGTTTACAGTCCTTAATCTGGACTCATAACAGGGTTTATCCATATTTCTCCATGCATAGCATAACATCATACCATTGCATGCATCCTGCATAAGGACTAACCAATTTCAAGGATCTCAAGGGTCTGTGATGCAGGACACGATAAACCAACTGTCTAGCAAGGGGCAAAAGGGGATTTATTTTCATCTAGTCAAGGTTGATAACTTGAGTCAGGGGCTATGACCCACTTGATATGGTGAGCCTTGACTCTTGAAGAAGGCCTCTCAACAATATGCAGTGCCTTCCATCAAGCCTCAAAATTAAAAGTTCTAACAATCTTTCTTGTTTATCCCGTGAGACCCTTGAAAACATTGCATGCATATCATACATATCATTGCATTACAGGTACCCTTTGTACATGTCACTTACCTTCTCCGCTGTTTATTTCAGCAATGGCTTCCCAACAAGATAACCAGGGTCTTCATGCTCAAGAGACTCAGTTCAGGGAGATCTTCCTAAGCCTATCCAAGGGGCAGGAAGAGTTGAGGACACTCCTCATGGGGAACTTGGCCAAGAAAAGTCCCGAAGATGATAAGGACGAACAGCTAAAACGTCTACAAGCTGAGGTATATGCAATAAGGACTCAGATACTGGGGCAGATGGCCCTTATTCAAAGTTTGGCTCGGGAGCAAGAAGAGTTGAAAGCCATGGTCAACCAGCTTCATCAAGACAGATACAACATGAAGCAAACAGTCCAAGTCAGGGACCAGGTCATTGATCAGCTTCCGAGAGGACAAGAGTCTGGCATGGTGAAGATTAGACCTCTCCAAATTGCTACCACTTTACAGGTCCAACCACAACCTCGCCCAGAGCAATGGGTTGATCAGAGAAAGCCAGACAAGCCTAGGAGGCAATTTACCAAGCTCAACATGTCGCTGTCTCAAGCTTTACAACATCTGTTGAGGTTGAATTTGGTAACTCTAAGGGACCCTCCTAAGAACCCCAACAAGACACCTTCAAGGTATAACCCCAACGCCCGCTGCGCTTATCATTCGGACAGCCCGGGGCATGCCACAAACGACTGCTGGTCTCTGAAGAACAAGATCCAGGATCTGATTGATGAAGGAGCAGTGGAATTCACCCAAGATGGCCAGGCTGAGTTCTTCTACTATCCCTGCAAGATTCATCACTTGAAGTGACTAGTTCAAATTAGAAGACTTTTGTTCATTAGATTTTTCAAGTTTTAATTTTCTTTTGATTGTTCAAACAATTATTGTCATAAAAAACTTTATTACTTTATCAATGCATCGCATATGTCTGTTTTGAATCATTATATTCGCATTCGCTATATGCAAACTGTTTTCATATTTTTATGATGATCAACTCTCGATTAATAACTCTAAGCCTCTTGAGGGAGGATGACGAAAATGATACCATAATCTACAATGTGCTTTTGAACAGACCCCGTTGATGAGGTACAGGCATTGTTTCAATTCCTAAACACTGGAGTTATAAGGAAGATAATCCCTCGTCAACCCCCTTTGAGCCAAAGAAGTAGGAGTTTTTCTTTTCGAAAATTAAAACCCTTAATTATAACCCGGGGCAGGGTAGTTCTCTCAGTTGATCCAAGTGCACAACGAATGGCACCAAAAAAGTTCTTACAAAACAAAAGACAGTGATGGTTCCAATAATCATAAGGACAGGCAATCATTATCTTTCAAGACAAAAGCCCAATAAGTCAAAACCTATGAAGGAGACTTACAAAACTGGGGCATCCCGCTGACTGTAAATCACAAAAGAAACAGTTCAGGCAAAAATAGGGATAACGAAATCAAAAAAGAAAAAGGTCCTACAAACCCTCAACACAAAAGGAAATGACTGCCTATCCAAAATAAATTTTCAATATCCGAACCATCACTGGAATATCCGAGCAAAGACTCAAACAAGGTCTAACGCACGATTAGCTGAGTTTAGGTTTGAAGAACATCATGAAGAGCGGGTGGGTACAAATAAATTTTGAGCCTTTATCCTTTGTTTCTTAAACCGTGAACCAGGCCACGTTACAACCCTTAAAAGTCCTAGCTGAAGCATGGGTTGGTTCGAAAGCATACTGTTACAAAGGTATCCTGACTCCTTAAGGCTCGCTGTAAAATCCTGAGTTGACATCACATTTTACAAAATTTGCTTGTTTTACTGAAAAACACATTTTCAAAAACTTCAAGACAGACATGAGCTTTGCATTTTAATATAACATTGCTTGCATATGACTATTTGTTTGAACAGCATAGAAGTTCGCACGACGAATGTCTAATGAACAAAAGCACCTCCAATCAAGGGGCATGGCATGATCATTGTCCATCACCTGGGGCAGTTAAGTCAAGATTCGGAGAATCTCTCAAAAGGCCAACCAGCTTAGGGCAAATCTCCGTCTGAGTCACTTGGGGAATTGGACGATCAAACGAAGATCTTCTGGTGGCATGGCAACACAACAACAGGGGCACCCCCCAACATCCTGAGAGCGCGGACATAGTCGAAAAAATACTACGCATAATCAAAGACCCGCCAGGTTGACACACCTAGGCAAAAATAAGGGCTTCCCGGCGAACCAAAATGGTTCGGGCAAAAACAAGGGATGAAATGAAAAAATCTGTACACCCGGCAAGTCGAAAACCTGAAAAGGCGGCTTGGGCAAAAAAGGGTATCCCGATGGACTGAAAACCCGAAAGGGCGGTCCAGGAAAAAGTTAGGGATCAAAAGCGTACGACTATGTCCCGTCATCTCGTTACTTTCCTACCAGAAGAAGATTTGTCGAATCGGCAGTTGTCTAACACCTCACAAGGTATCTTCTTCTCTCACGTCAGAAACAGGGGCAATAATGAGTTGTCCAAGCGATCTAGTTGCTCTGTCAACCAAGGTACTAAGGTAGGTTCGGCTGAAGAACATAACCAAGAGGCCTCCACTCCCCGGGAGTAAGACAAGGTTCAACAATACTCTCCCCCGAGCAGAGTTGGTCTCCCATCAGCCCTAAAAAGGCACAATATCTCCAGCAAGTCAACGATACTCTCCCCAAGCAGAGTTAGTCTACTGTCAGCCTCAAGGAAGTTGGATTATCCCCAGAAGACCTCAATATTCCCCAGCCGAGTATACAAATATTCCTAACAAGCATCCCCGGTGGAATACCGGACAACCAGTGGTGCCATTCCCCCGTCCAATCTGAAAGGTTTCCCCAGGAGAGTTCAATCAATCTCCCCGGTAGATTCAGGAAGCTTATCCCCAGTAGATTCTGGAAGCTTATCCCCTGCAGAGCACGAACGCGTCTCCCCGGCTTTATTCAAAGGTTATTCCTCACCAGAGCTTATAATTGGGTTATCCTCAGCTAAAAACCACGGAAAGATCGTCCTCGACGAAGCTCTTCCTATCCCCCAGCGGAGTTATCATCAAACCTCAGCGAAGCATCTCTTCCCACAGAGTAATTCCCCGCAGAGTAATCTCTTCAACAAGTTTATTCCCCAACGGAGTCATCTTCTCCTACCGGTTTATTCTTGCAACCATCATCCCCAGCGGAAACGAAGAACGCTACTCTTCAACATCAGCCCGGGAGTTATCTTCCTGGCATTCATCAAGGATTTATTTTCCTAGACGAAAATACATTCATAAACATATCACATTTCATACATCCTGCTTACACCACAATGCATGCACATACGCATCATATCACACAATCTCATTTATTTTTGAGAACCTCTTAATATCATGCAGTTCATGCATCATGACACTGCATACATCTAACATTTTGCCTTTTCAGGAAAAAGGTCAATCTAAAGATGATTACCATTAACTGTCGCAGTTCCAGATTCGACACCTGTATCTAGCCAGGGCATATTTGTGAGCGATTGATTGTGGATTTGATACCTGTATCTAGACAGGACATATCTACATCAAAGAGATTTCCTTTCAGAGATAGCTTGGAAATGCTCCAGATATGGATGTTGTTCTTTTGCTTATTCAAGACTCCTTCTAGAGATAGTTCAGATGTGACCCAGGCATGGCGACGTTCTGATACTTCTTCCAGATTTCCTTTCAGAGATAGCTTGGAAATGCTCCAGATACGGATGCTGTTCTCTTGCTTATTCAAGACTCCTTCTAGAGATAGTTCAGATGTGACCCAGGCATGGCGACGTTCTGATACTTCTTCCAGATTTCCTTTCAGAGATAGCTTGGAAATGCTCCAGATATGGATGCTGTTCTCTTGCTTATTCAAGACTCCTTCTAGAGATAGTTCAGATGTGACCCAGGCATGGCGACGTTCTGATACTCATTCCAGATTTCCTTTCAGAGATAGCTTGGAAATGCTCTAGATATGGATGTTGTTCTCTTGCTTATTCAAGACTCCTTCTAGAGATAGTTCAGATGTGACCAAGTCATGGCGATGTTCTGATACTCATTCCAGATTTCCTTTCAGAGATAGCTTGGAAATGCTCCAGATATGGATGCTGTTCTTTTGCTTATTCAAGACTCCTTCTAGAGATAGTTCAGATGTGACCCAGGCATGGCGACATTCTGATACTCATTCCAGATTTCCTTTCAGATATAGCCTAGAGATGCTCCAGACACGGATGCTATTCTATTGCTTATTCCAAATTTCCTTCTAGAGATGGTTCAGATGCGACCCAGACATGGCGACATTTTGATGCTTATTCAGATTTCCTTTCAAATATAGCCTAGAGATGCTCCAGATCCGGACGCTATTCTATTGCTTGTTCAGATTCAAGCTTCTAAAGACAACTTAGAGATGCTCCATCCCGGATGCTGATTTATTGTTCAGTCCAGATACGATCCAGATTCGAATACCATTCTGTTACTCATGCAGTATGGATATACCCCAGACACGGCGGTCATTCTACCATTTATTCAGACGTCAACAATCAGACACAGACTAGATATGCTCCAGACACGGAAGCTATTCTATTTCTTATTCAGATTCACCTACCACATCTCCAAATGGCATCTGTAAGCCCATTCCCGACAAGGTCCTGTCACATCTCCAGATGGCATCTTTAAGCCCATCCTCCTGTCCATCATCTCTCCAATGGCATCTGTAAGCCCATTCCTGCTATCACACTGCTGATACTCAACTATGTGAGTGCAAATTTCTGGGCACTCTAGTGTTCAATCATCTTCCACCCTCGGATCACGAAAGGCACACACGCCAATCTACATCCTAAGGTCTAAGAAGATTGAACAGGGGCAATTTTTGTACCCCAAAATTTGCCCTCCCATAATCTTCAAAGTTTTACCAAGCATCACCTCAAATGGTTCAAAGTCTACTCAAGGGCTACACAGTCAACCACTCTCATAAGCCAGTCAAATTAGGGTTTTGGTTCTTGCAAGGAAGTTGAGGTTTTCAAGGGTTCAATCAAGTCCCACATGCTCATATACATTGTCAAGCACCTACATGCCAAGTTTCAAGATTCACAGGGTCAAATTGCACAGTCAAAAACCCTGATTGCTTCACAGTCAACTGCAGGGGCAAAATGGTCATTTGGCAGTCAAAAGTCAAAATTTTTGGTCAACATCTTATTTTGAAGCCACAATCATCATTTGATCAAGTCTTGATCATGATTTCACAAGAATGGCTCAAAAATCATCAAGGTGTCAAAAGTTTCTATTTTTGGACAGCTGAAAAGTCAACTGTAACTTGACCAAGGCATAACTTTTTCATGGCTCATCAGAAAAATACCATCCAATGCTCATCTTGAAGGGGAGGACATTTCCTACAACTCATCTTCACATTCCAAGTCCAAGAAATTCTCTCACAAAAAGTTATCAATTTCAACATTATAGGTCATTTTCAAAAGTCAACAAAAAGGGACTTTAAGTCAAAGACCATAACTTGAGATTGGTAAATCAAAATGACATGGGACCAAAGACATTGGTTAGAGGACTTCAAGACCTTTCCAAAATGTCCAAGAACATGTTCGTAGCTTCAAAATTGAGCAAGATATGCATTGGAGAAGTTGGGAAAATTTTGTGAAATGGCCAAAGTCAATTATCCTTGAAACTTCATTTTTGACAAAAGGGGCCCACTTTTTCCACTTGATTCAGCTTGGCCATGCCTCCCACGTGTCCCACAATTTATTTCAAGATTAAAAATTAATTTTTCCATTTTTATTTAATTTTATTTGATTTAAATCATTTTAAATCTTTAAAAATCAAATAAAAATCAAGAAAATTAATGGAGGGATATATTTTGTGTTGAATTGCTTTGATGCACCATGAAGTACTTACCAAATTCGTGCAAGGCCTATTCTAAAATTTTCACAAGAATGGAAAGTTGTTTCAATGGAGTTCATGGCATAATCCAAAACATTATTGCAAGGCTTCAATGACCATTATTTGGATTGATACACATTACATAACACATGTGCAAGCCTTCAGAACATAATTCACGAGCCAGAAACACATAGACAGCATAAGCCATTTCCAAGTTTTGAAGAGAAAAACCACAAACTGAAAACCTAGTTACAGTGCGATTCAAGCTTCCATTTTGATTCCAATACACTCCTTGCATCACCAGCAACCTTTGGCAATCAGAATCAAGCGCATAACCTCAAAGAATCGCTCATCACCCCCCCACGGTTTGTCCAAATTTTGAGAAACTGAACTCCATTTCTATGCCTCTTTAATTCATTTTGAATGTTATTATGCATTGCTGATACCATTACAAAGCTTTCTGTGCATTTTAATTTGATTATGATGCTGTAAAACGCAAATCACCATTGACAATTTCTAGGTTTTCAGAGCTTTAGAATTGGGCTTTTTTATATACTGTAAAATTGGAACCCCAAACAAGCATGGTTGAAATCAGCTGGACTAGACGATTCTGATGGACACCTCGCGCCTAATTTATGCTTCACGAGCGTCTATTCGCTATTCTTGAAATGCCTGTATTTTGTGGGGGTTTAAAACCCCCGCTAGGTGTTTTCATGTTTGCAGAAAAGGTTGAAGACGAAGACCGTGGCAGCATGTGAGTGGTCAGTTCAAATTCACGCGCGTATTTCAGCCTATAGGGCATTTATTCCATATATTATTTTGTTTCTATTATGTTTACAACTAGTGCGCTTGGTTCGGTTGGTTGGCTGTGCACTTTGCAATCTTTGGGACCTGGGTTCGATTCCCAGGTCCCCTTATAATTTCATATTATTTTTCCAAAAGCTTTCCTGTGCAGCATTCCAAGCGCTGGACACCATGAGCCTCACAGATCCAAGCAGCCAGGTGTCATCAACGCAGATCCAAAGGACAAAAAGTGAGGGACACCATACTTTGGAGTCAGCGCATGCATAGGCCACCATGAAAAGTCAACGAGCTGAAGGTTCAATGGCCCACAGTTTCAACAACACACCCCCATTCCTGGCCCAATACCCCCTCCATTTGGTTTATTCTTTTCTTTTCATTTTTTATTTTCCAATTTAATTTCTAACTTTTTTTATTTTATTATTATTAACAAATTAACCAATTAACACATTTTCATAAAAAATCAAAAAAATAGAATTAACATTATTATTATTATCACATTATTTTTGTAAATAAACATTAACTAAAACAGTTTAATTAGGCAATTTTAATTCCTTTTCTTAAATAATTAAAATAGATCTAGAATTAGGTAATGTTAACTTTTAATTTTATTTCATTTCTTTTATTTCATAAAAACATAAAAACAAAAAAATATATTTTCTTTTAATTAAATTAATTAATTAGTCATTAGTTAGTTTTAATTTCATTTTAATTCCCAAAACACAAAAAAAAATCAATTCCTTTTCTTAAAAGGGTCAACACCCTTAGAATATTCCGATTTAATTTTTATTCGCGCATAGTTTATTATTATGTAATTGCTTCCAAGACATGTAATAGTTAATTAGGTTTACTGTTTTATTTATTTTCCGTACTTATTTACCAAAAACGGGTCTTTGTAATTTTTGGCGATGTATAGACCCGCGCCTTGTAATAGCGTAGGATTTATGTTTCCGCAATTTACTTTCCACACCCCCTTAACTGCTAAACTTGCATGAAAGAATGTATGTAAATAAAAACAACTCGTAGCTCACTAATAATAAAGACAAACATAACATGAATACAACACACAATGCACACACCACTTCTAGGGTACGCCTCACTTGTTGCCTTCGAAACGTGGTCATCAAGTATAGGACGTCTTAGAGATCACCTTTAGTCCAAAGATCCGGTTGCCTCGAAAAAGTTGCCTCGAAAAAGTTGCCTCGAAACAGTTTCCTCGAAACGGTTGCCTCTGATTAAAAAGGATCTAGGACATTAGGGTTACTTCTAAGGTGTCCTAACTGTTGCTTCGGTGACCACACTGTCCCTAAAATCGAATTGACCCGAACACCTCCAACGGTGGTGCTACCTACCTCTCAATGGTGGGATGGCACTACCTAAAGGACACTTACACAGCTTAATTCCTTAGGGTAGGTAGATGACTCATGGGTACTTTCTCTTTTCAAAGAAACAAACAAAATACTTTTCACACCTTACACTTTCAAAAGCTTTCAAAACAAATTTTTCAAACACTCTTGAGGACAAATACAAGAGTTATTCAGAAATCTTTCAAAGAAACTTTTTTCAAGCCCACTCACATTTTGAAAAGCAAACATTTTGAAAACATAAGAGCAAGTACCTAAGAGCCCGTGGATAACCACAGATAGAAAGGGTGCTAACACCTTCCCTTTCTATAAATCTACCTCCCGAACCGAGAAACATGTCTCATAAGGAATTTTGCTGTGTTTTTGTCCTTTCCTTGTTGGAGAAAATAAAAGACAGTGGCGACTCTTGCTTCCGTGACATTTCGCGAAACCAGCTTACAAAAACAGTCAGTTTTATTTCCACCGATCACAGAACTGGCGACTCTGCTGGGGAGTATTAAAAGTGGGGTGTACCTTAGGACTAAGATCACTTGTGTTTTCAATTGCCTGATTTGTTTGCTTTAATATTGTTGGGCCTGTCTTGGTAGTTTCATAGATCCTAACCCGGATTTGGGGGATACCTTCTTAGAAAGTAGCAACAAGACTGTGAGGGAACTGTGCGGGGTATACCGACACGGTTGAAGCAGTCTGCTACATTGATGTGGCACTTTGGTGAGTACCGGTAACCCTTGAGTCAAGTCAAGGAGAGTACGGGGCCGCCGCGTGGTGTCGTGAAGCATCAACTGACCTTAGGAACCTTACTTGACCATCCTGGCCTCTTTAGGGGTAGTGAGATAACTGACTTTGGTGCAGTCCGAAGTTGGTTGATACTCGATACTACACTCATTGAGGGTTGTTTTCTTGGAATATTTTGATCGCCAGTTCAGTGGCTAAATCGAAACTATGAACACAGAAAACAATCCAATGATATTGAGCTCCTTAGAACCCGGTTACGTTTAATAGGACAGGTTTTTGAGCCCACCAACTTCAAGAGGGTAGCACCTAAACTTCATGCTGGCCTAAACTCTAAGGGCTCTTTGTGTGACTTATGTGCCTTCAAACTTGACTACTTGCATACTTGTTATCTGACGCTTGAGTTTCTTACAGGTTTTGTTTACAGTCCTTAATCTGGACTCATAACAGGGTTTATCCATATTACTCCATGCATAGCATAACATCATACCATTGCATGCATCCTGCATAAGGACTAACCAATTTCAAGGATCTCAAGGGTCTGTGATGCAGGACACGATGAACCAACTGTCTAGCAAGGGGCAAAAGGGGATTTATTTTCCTCTAGCCAAGGTTGATAACTTGAGTCAGGGGCTATGACCCACTTGATATGGTGAGCCTTGACTCTTGAAGAAGGCCTCTCAAAAATATGCAGTGCCTTCCATCAAGCTACAAAATTCAAAGTTCTAACAATCTTTCTTGTTTATCCCGCGAGACCCTTGAAAACATTGCATGCATATCATACATATCATTGCATTACAGGTACCCTTTGTACAGGTCACTTACCTTCTCCGCTGTTTATTTCAGCAATGGCTTCCCAACAAGATAACCAGGGTCTTCATGCTCAAGAGACTCAGTTCAGGGAGATCTTCCTAAGCCTATCCAAGGGGCAGGAAGAGTTGAGGACACTCCTCATGGGGAACTTGGCCAAGAAAAGTCTTGAAGATGATAAGGACGAACAGCTGAAATGTCTGCAAGCTGAGGTAGATGCAATGAGGACTCAGATGCTGGGGCAGGTGGCCATTATCCAAAGTTTGGCTCGGGAGCAAGAAGAGTTGAAAGCCATGGTCAACCAGCTTCATCAAGACAGATACAACATGAAGCAAACAGTCCAATTCAGGGACCAGGTCATTGATCAGCTTCCGAGAGGACAAGAGTCTGGCATGGTGAAGATTAGACCTCTCCAAATTGCTACCACTTCACAGGTCCAACCATAACCTCGCCCAGAGCAACAGGTTGATCAGAGCAAGCCAAACAAGCCTAGGAGGCAATTTACCAAGCTCAACACGTCGCTGTCTCAAGCTTTACAACATTTGTTGAGGTTGAATTTGGTAACTCTAAGGGACCCTCCTAAGAACCCCAACAAGACACCTTCAAGGTATAACCCCAACGCCCGCTGCGCTTATCATTCGGACAGCCTGGGGCATGCCACAAACGACTGCTGGTCTCTGAAGAACAAGATCCAGGATCTGATTGATGAAGGATCAGTGGAATTCACCCAAGATGGCCAGGCTGAGTTCTTCTACTATCCACGCAAGATTCATCACTTGAAGTGACTAGTTCAAATTAGAAGACTTTTGTTCATTAGATTTTTCAAGTTGTAATTTTCTTTTGATTGTTCAAACAATTATTGTCATAACAAACTTTATTACTTTATCAATGCATCACATATGTCTGTTTTGAATCAATATATTCGCATTCGCTATATGCAAACTGTTTTCATATTTTTATGATGATCAACTCTCGATTAATAACTCTAAGCCTCTTGAGGGAGGATGACGAAAATGATACCATAATCTACAATGTGCTTTTGAACAGACCCCGCTGATGAGGTACAGACATTGTTTCAATTCCTAAACACTGGAGTTATAAGGAAGATAATCCCTCGTCAACCCCCTTTGAGCCAAAGAAGTAGGAGTTTTTCTTTTCGAAAATTAAAACCCTTAATTATAACCCGGGGCAGGGTAGTTCTCTCAGTTGATCCAAGTGCACAACGAATGGCACCAAAAAAGTCCTTACAAAACAAAAGACAGTGATGGTTCCAATAATCATAAGGACAGGCAGTCATTATCTTTCAAGACAAAAGCCCAATAAGTCAAAACCTATGAAGGAGACTTACAAAACTGGGGCATCCCGCTGACTGTAAATCACAAAAGAAACAGTTCAGGCAAAAATAGGAATAACGAAATCAAAAAAGAAGGAGGTCCTACAAACCCTCAACACAAAAGGAAATGACTACCTATCCAAAATAAATTTTCAATATCCGAACCATCACTAGAATATCCGAGCAAAGACTCAAACAAGGTCTAACGCACGATTAGCTGAGTTTAGGTTTGAAGAACATCATGAAGAGCGGGTGGGTACAAATAAATTTTGAGCCTTTATCCTTTGTTTCTTAAACCGTGAACCAGGCCACGTTACAACCCTTAAAAGTCCTAGCTGAAGCATGGGTTGGTTCGAAAGCATACTGTTACAAAGGTATCCTGACTCCTTAAGGCTCGCTGTAAAATCCTGAGTTGACATCACATTTTACAAAATTTGCTTGTTTTACTGAAAAACACATTTTCAAAAACTTCAAGACAGACATGAGCTTTGCATTTTAATATAACATTGCTTGCATATGACTATTTGTTTGAACATCATAGAAGTTCGCACGACGAATGTCTAATGAACAAAAGCACCTCCAATCAAGGGGCATGGCATGATCATTGTCCATCACCTGGGGCAGTTAAGTCAAGATTCGGAGAATCTCTCAAAAGGCCAACCAGCTTGGGGCAAATCTCCGTCTGAGTCACTTGGGGCATTGGACGATCAAACGAAGATCTTCTGGTGGCATGGCAACACAACAACAAGGGCACCCCCCTACATCCTGAGAGCGCGGACATAGTCGAAAAAATACTATGCGTAATCAAAGACCCGCTAGGTTGACACACCTAGGCAAAAATAAGGGCTTCCCGGCGAACCAAAAGGGTTCGGGCAAAAACAAGGGATGAAATGAAAAAATCTGTACACCCGGCAAGTCGAAATCCTGAAAAGGCGGCTTGGGAAAAAAAGGGTATCCCGATGGACTGAAAACCCGAAAGGGCGGTCCAGGCAAAAGTTAGGGATCAAAAGCATACGACTATGTCCCGTCATCTCGTCACTTGCCTACCAGAAGAAGATTTGTCGAATCGGCAGTTGTCTAACACCTCACAAGGTATCTTCTTCTCTCACGTCAGAAACAGGGGCAATAATGAGTTGTCCAAGCGATCTAGTTGCTCTGTCAACCAAGGTACTAAGGTAGGTTCGGCTGAAGAACATAACCAAGAGGCCTCCACTCCCCGGGAGTAAGACAAGGTTCAACAATACTCTCCCCCGAGCAGAGTTGGTCTCCCATCAGCCCTAAAAAGGCACAATATCTCCAGCAAGTCAGCGATACTCTCCCCAAGCAGAGTTAGTCTACTGTCAGCCTCAAGGAAGTTGGATTATCCCCAGAAGACCTCAATATTCCCCAGCCGAGTATACAAATATTCCTAACAAGCATCCCCGGCAGTTCCCCGGCGGAATACCGGACAACCAGTGGAGCCATTCCCCCGTCCAATCTGAAAGGTTTCCCCAGGAGAGTTCAATCAATCTCCCCGATAGATTCAGGAAGCTTATCCCCAGTAGATTCTGGAAGCTTATCCCCAGTAGATTCTGGAAGCTTATTCCCCAACGGAGTCATCCTCTCCAGCAGGTTTATTCTTGCAATCATCTTCGTTCGTCATCCTCAGCGGAAACGAAGAACTCAACTCTATTCTCCAGCAGCTCCGGGATTTATTTTCCCATACGAAAATACATTCATAAACATTTCACATTTCATACCTCCTATTTACATTCATGATAAAGTGCATACGACATGATCTCATTTATTCTTGAGAACATCATGACATCATGCATTTCATACATCATGAGATTGCATACAACTAATATTTTGCCTTTTCAGGACAAGGTCAATCAAAAGATGATTACCATCAACCTTTTCAAGTTCCAGATGAACACCTGTAACAAGCCAGGAAAATTCTGTGGACGACTGATTGTAGATCGATACCTGTAACAAGCCAGGAAAGTTATCTACATGAAGAGATTGAAGATCAATACCTGTAACAAGCCAGGAAAACTATCTTTCTTTCTTAGGTCAGAGATTAATACCTGAAACCAGCCAGGACAACTATCTCATCGGCCAATCTTTCCAAGTTCCAGATGAATACCTGTAACAAGCCAGGAAAATTCCGTGGACGACTGACTGTAGGTTAATACCTGAAACCAGACAGGACAATTATCTACTTGACCATCCTGAAGCAACCCTACACTGGTTCCTTCTCTACACAGATGAAGTTTGACACAGACTCATCATCAGTCAACCCTACACAGGTTTCCCTCCTTCCAAGATGCAGTTTCACACGGACTCATCATCAGTCAACCCTACACATGTTTCCTTCCTTCCAAGATGCAGTTTCACACGGACTCAGGATCAGTCAACCCTACGCAGGTTTCCTTCCTTCCAAGATGCAGTTTCACATGGACTCATCATCAGTCAACCCTACACAGGTTTCCTTCCTTCCAAGATGCAGTTTCACGCGGACTCATCATCAGTCAACCCTACACAGGTTTCCTTCCTTCCAAGATGCAGTTTTACACGAACGCATCATCAGTCAACCCTACACAGGTTTCCTTCCTTCCAAAATGCAGTTTTACACGGACTCATCGTCAGGCAACCCTACACAGGTCCCTTCTTTCAACTTACAAAATTACAATTCAACAAACAATCCCCAGATGGCATCTATAAGCCCATCCTCCTATCCATCATCTCTCCAAATGGCATCTGTAAGCCCATTCCCGACATCACATTGCTGATACTACACCATGCGAGTGCAAATTTCTGGGCACTTTAGTGTTCAATCATCTTCCACCTTCGGATCACGAAAGGCACGCAAGCCAATCTACATCCTCAGGTTTAATAAGATTGAACAGGGGCAACTGTTGTACTCCAAAATTTTCCCTCCCATATTCCTTAAGATTTGTCAAGAATGATCTTCAAATTGCTCAAAATTGCTCAAAGGTTGTACAGTCAAATCACCTCATAAGCAGTAGACAGTCAAAATTAGGGTTTTGGTTCTTTCAAGGAATTTTGGGTTTTCAATGGTTCAATCAAGTCTCATAGGCCTATATACATTCTCAAGCACCTACATGCCAAGTTTCAAGACTCACAGTGCCAATTTGCACAGTCAAAAGCTCCATTTGATCCACAGTCAACTGCAAGGGCAAAATGGTCATTTTGCAGTCAAAAGTCAGAATTCTTGGTCAACATCTTATTTTGAGCTCACAATCATCATTTGATCAAGTCTTGATCATGATTCCATAAGAATAGCTCAAAAATATCAAAGATGCAAAAGTTACTATTTCTGGACAGTAGAAAAGTCAACTGTACTTTGACAAGGGCATAACTTTTTCATGGTTTGTCAGAAAAATTCCATCCAAAGCTCATTTTGAAGAGGATGCAATTTCCTAAAATCCATCTTCACACTCCAAGATCAAGAAATTCTCTCACAAAAAGTTACCAATTTTTACATTATAGGTCAACTTCAAAAGTCAACAAAAGTACACTTTGAGTCAAAGGCTATAACTTTAGATTGGTAAATCCAAATGACATGGCACCAAAGGCATTGGTTGGAGGACTTCAAGAGCTTTCCAAAAATGTCCAAGAACATGGTCATATGATCAAAATTGAGCAAGTTGTGCATTGGAGAAGTTGGGAAATTTTCATGAATTTGCAAAAGTCAACTTTGCTCAAAACACCTTCTTTTTGCTAATGGGCCTCAAATCTCTTCTTGAAACTTCACCCATGACTTATGCACGACCCACCAAGATAAATTGGATTTATTTTCTTATTTTTATTGATTAATTGGATTTTTAATACATATTAATTCATTTAATTAATTTAAATTATAAGAAAATAGAAGATTTCATTTTTAAATCAATTTGTGAAGAAAATATGATCAAAACATGCTGGCAAATTCGTGCACAAGTCAAAGATACAAAAAAAATCCAATTTTGGCAACATTGTTCAATCATGGAAAATCAAGAATATTTGATTTTCAATCAAGGATTTAATCTTCAATGCACATGGGTTGGATCCAAAATTTTGACCTAATTTGATTCTCTTATATGCAAGCAAGCAAGCCATAACCTAGAACACGATTAAAAGCTGCAGAAACGACCTTGTCAAATTCAAGAATTTCCAAGAAAACTAAAAACCTGTTCTTGCAACCTAGGCTAATTCAAGGCGTTTTGACCATTCAAACATATTGCAGGAGGCACTAGGATTGATTTTCAATTAAATTCCAGCACCAAAGCTCAAGGAATCGCTCCATACAGTTTCACGGTTTGCACTTTTGATTCCAAATCGTATCTCTTGATTCATGCGTATTTAACATGTTTTTGTGATTGTTTTGCATTGCTAGGGACCATATAAAGCTAATGGGATGATTTAATTGAACCCTAGTGCCCTGAATCGAGATATGCCATGACTGAATCTCTAGGGTTTTCAAGCTTTAAATTAGGGCTTTCTAAACCAGGAAAAATTGGGACTAATAAGATACAGGGTTGAAATCGTGAGGCCAAGGCGAACATAACCCACACCTCGCGAAACATTTATGATTGATGTGTGCCTAATCGCTATTTTTCCTTGCAGGAGGTAGTGGAGGTTAAAAACCCCCGCTATCTGATTCTAATTATGCAGAAAAAAGGTTGAAGACGATGATGTGTTATCATCTGGTTGGTCCATTTGAAAAGCGCGCATTATTTTTTATTTTTACAGCATATTGATTAGTTTCCCCATATAATAATTGTCTCTTATTCCAATAACAAAAAGATGCATGTGGTGTAGTGGCAGGGACGCTGGTCAATGAGCGCTGGGACCTGGGTTCGAATCCCAGGTCCCCCCAAAACCTTGTTATTTTTATTTCACAGGTATTCACGTGCAAATTTCAAAGTGAGATCCACCATATACTTCAAACCTCAGTGCGCCAGATGTCCCCAAGCCTAAATCCAATGGCCTAGATGGAAGGACTGTCATGGTCCTTAGTCAACAAGCGTGTGGAAAATTCAGAAAGTCAACGTAGCTGGAATATTGCTGGGCCATAAAATTCCAGAATCACCTCCTGATTTGGGCCAGCACCCCCCTGGGTTTATTTTCTTCTTCTCCTTTTATTTTTATTTAATTTGTTTTTATTAATTTTTAATTAACTACTAACTAAAACAATTAACATTTTTTTTAATAAATTCAGAAAACATAAAAAATATAATGTTTTCATTTATTAAACTTAATTAGTTATTTTGTAAATAAATAAGTAATTAATTAATTTAACTTTAATTAGGTTAATTTTAACTTTTTGTAATAATTTAAAATTAATGTAGAATTAGGGTTTTTAATAACTTTTGACCATCGTTTATTTTTTCCTTAAAAAACATAAAAAACTCAAAAAATATCTTTATTTTATTTAATTAATTAATTAGTCTAGGTTTAATTTAATTGAATGCAAAATAATAAAAAATCTCTTTCTTTCCCAAAAGGGTCAAAACCCTAAAAACTCTCCGATTCAATTTTTTCTCGCGCGTATTATTTTTTATTCCTATTATTTTTGTCCATATTATGTATCTGCTCCGAGGATGTAATAGCTTTAATTAGGACTTTTTATCGCTTTCATTTATTTCCCACAATTTACTCTTTCAAGGGTTTGTTTTTGGCGATGTAAATACCCGATGCCTTGTAATAGCGTAGTTTTATTTTCCGCAACTATTAACTGCTAGATGTATGCTAACTAGGCTATGCATGACAAGATCTCTCTTAAATTAAAATCAATCGTAGCTCACCATAACATGTACAAAGATAACATAACTGAAACCTGACACACTCGCACATGCCACTCTTAGGGTACGCCTCACTTGGTTGCCTCGACGTGGTCATTGAGTATAGGGTGTCTTAGAGGTCGCCCTCCTGTCTAAAGATCAAAGTTGCCTCGAAACGGTTGACTCGATAAAAAAAATGATCTAAGACATTCGGGTTACCGCTAAGGCGTCCTACCATTGCTTTAGTGACTACATGTCCCTAAAATCGAATTGACCCAAAAACTCCAACGACGGTGCTACCTGCTTCTCAATGGTGGGATAGTACTGTCTAAAGGACATTTACACAGCTTGATTTCTTTTGAGTAGGTAGAGGTTCTCAGGTACTTTCTCTTTCAAAACAAAACAAACTTTTCGCACTTACACTTTTCAAACAAAGTTTTCAAACAACATTTCATACACTCTTGAGGACTGATACAAGAGTTAAATCGAAGTTTTCAAACAAAACTTTTTCAAAACCCACAAACACAAGAAAAGCAAAACTTTTTGAAAACATAGTGAGTAAGTACCTGAGAGCCCGTGGATAACCACAGATAGAAAGGGTGCTAACACCTTCCCTTTCTATAATCTACCTCCCGAACCCGAGAAACATCTCAAAAAGGAATTTTGTTGTGCTTTTGTCCTTTCCTTGTTGGAGAAAATAAAAGACGGTGGCAACTCTTGCTAACCGCGACATTTTACGAAACGCAAACGCGAACCAGCATTCCAAAACAGTCAGTTCTCATTCCCACCGATCACAGTATTCTATTCTATTTTGTTAATTTTAATTGAATTATGTGGTGAAGTGGCTTTTATGCCTAAGTTGATTAAATGAATGAAGTTTATTTGAGACTTGAATATTATGAGATTCTTAAGAAAAGTGATTCTGCTGCTACATGCTTGTGTGAATGTGATAATAAAAGCATGAATTTAATTTAGTGTTATTGAGCATGACAGGTATTTGTATGTATGGAGTATGTGTAACTCCTTTGAATGAGATGCATATTATGTTTTACTCTGATTTATGATGTAATATTCCATGAAGTTTAGAAGGGTGTTACAAAACCAACTATGAAAAATCTCGAAATGGCCAAAAGCCGATCGAATTTGACGAATTAATACATGATTTTGCACGAAAAATGAAACTAACTAGATTATGTGTTTAGAAATGCGCAAAAACAGACTCGAAATAGGTAAAATATTCCCGCCTCTGCCTGTCACTCTCGATGTTTATTCGGTTGAAATATGCATCAAAATGCAAAACAAATTACATATTCATGATCGACGAGAAAAATCATTTCAGATGGTATATAACTTCGCGCAAAATCGTTCAGATTCATGAATTTGTCATTTTTGTGGTCTTGAATTCATAAGAGATCTAAAAAAATTTTATGAAAAATTTAGTTAAACGTGTTTTCATGCAACTAATGATTAAAATAAGTTCATTAAGCATGCATAAACATCATAACACACAGAAAACACAAGAAAAAAAAATGAGGATTGGGCTTACTTGAAGAAAAAACTCAAGAACTCGATGACAACAATGGTAAAAAAGGAGACTCTCTGATCAAGCTCCAATGAAGGTTCAAACAGGCTTCCAGTTCATAATTTACATCCTCTACTCGAATCCAGGTTTAAATTCAAGATCCGAGAAACTTCAAAAATCGAGTTCAAAATCGAACTAAACATTTGATCTTGATTTAAGCTATTTTGGTTGGTGATTCAGGTAGGTAATGATTATGTAAATTGAATGCAATGAAAATGGAAATACAATTGCTCAAGAACTCAAGAGAATTAGTTAAAATTCAAGGTTTCTTCAAATTGAAGAAACTTTGAATTTTTAGAATTCAAATTGGTAGAGTTTTGACAATGGTAAGAGTGAGTTGTTGATGATTTTCTGATGTGAAAATGCACCATTGTATAGAGTTAGAATTAGGTTAAGGATTAACTTGGGATAATGCAAAGATGAGAAAAATGCGAGTGCATTTCACTTGAATTTGATGGAATTTGTGGGAAATTTGAATTGGATTTGTATTTGATGTAAAATATCTAGTGTAATTGATAATGCAAAAACACATAGCATATTCAACCCTATTTGCATAAATAAAGTTACCGTTTTATCTCAATTATGTTCCATTATGTTGGTATTTTAATTTTGTTTCAGGTAATTATTTCATCCAAGGCCTACATGAGAAAAGGAGAAGAAATGGAAAAGAAACATACTCAAAATCAGAAAACGGTTGTCACACATTCCATTCTGCCCGACACAAGCTAACGATGTGTGCCCCTCGGCACACAAACCATGACGATCAGCACAAGGTAGAAATATGTGTGCCCCACGACACACAATGCATTCCGCTGGTGTGATCGGTGGATCTGGAACTGACTGTTTAACGCTGGTTCACGAAATGTCGCGGAAGCAAGAGTCGCCACCGTCTTTTATTTTCTCCAATATGGAAAGGACAAAAGCACA
Source organism: Vicia faba (assembly GCA_948472305.1). Lineage (NCBI taxonomy): Eukaryota > Viridiplantae > Streptophyta > Magnoliopsida > Fabales > Fabaceae > Vicia > Vicia faba. Next base: position 849,425,768 of record OX451739.1, read on the forward strand.
GAAAAATTCCTTATGAGATTAGTTCTCGGTTCGGGAGGTAGATTTATAGAAAGGGAAGGTATTAGCACCCTTTCTATCCATGGTTATCCATGGGCTCTTAGATACTTGCTCATTTGTGTTTTCAAAATGTTTGTTTGCTTTTCAGAGTGAGTGGGTTTGAAAAAGTTTCGTTTAAAATTTCAGTTCGACTCTTGTATCAGTCCTCAAGAGTGTTTGAAAAGTTATTTTGAAATATTTTTGAAAAGTGTCGGTGTGAAAAGAGTTTTTTGATTTGTTTTGAATTAGAGCAAGCATCTACGAGTCATCTACCTACCCTAAGGAATTAAGCTGTGTAGAAGTCCTTTAGGTAGTGCCATCCCACCATTGAGAGGTAGGTAGCACCACCGTTGGAGGTGTTCGGGTCAATTCGAGGGTTCGGGACAGTGTGGTCACCAGAGCAATAGGAAGACACCTTAGAAGCTACCCTCATGCCATGTTCATGGACATGAGGACTTACTAAAACATCCTCTACTCGACGACCACCTTTCGAGGGGCAAGGCAACAGTGAGGCGTACCCTAGGGGTGGTGTGTGATTTGTGTGTCATTTTCAATTATTTTTATCTTGTCATGCATTTGTGATCTATGCTTTGTTTTTATTTTTGGCATTCATTCTTTCATGCAAGTTATTAACAGTTAAAAGATGTGGAATTAAAAGTCCTACGCTATTACAAAGGCGCGGGTCTACATCGCCAAATTAATCCAAGACCCGATTTGAATAAAATAAAAATGCGGAAAAATAAATATCCTAATTAATCTATTACAAGGCTTTGGGGTAATTACATGAAATTTATAAAAAAAAATAAACAAAATAAGCGCGCGAAACGGAATTATAATCGAAAGCGAGGGCGTTGGGCCCTTTTAAAGAAATTGAATTGAAATTATGAAATTAATTAAATTTAAAATAAAAGAAAGAATTTTTTTTGGAGTCTTTGTATTTATGGAGTTTAATGAGGAAATTAAATTAGAATTAAAAAAAAAACCTAATTCTAAACTATTTTTAGTTTATTAAGAAAAATGTTTAAATTTGACCTAGTTTTAATTAATTATTTACATGGCAATTTATTTACAAAAAAAACAATTAATTATTAATAATAATAAGAAGAAATTTTAATTATTAAAAAAAATAAAAGGCTAGAAACCCTAATTCTACATTTTTTAGTTTGTTAGAAAAAAGTTAGAATTAAAACCTAAAATTAAAACTAAGTTAATTATTAAATTTATTTATAAAATAATATTAATTAATATTAACAAAACATATTTTTTATTGTTTTTGTGATTTTCTGTTTTTTTATACATTTTATGGAAATTAATTTGATGAATTAACCAAAATAAATAAAACAAATAAATAGAAAAATGAAAAGAAAGAAAATAAAAGGCAAACCAATGGGGGATGTTGACCCCAATTTTGGAGGTATTTTCCAGCAATTTTGGCCCATTTGAAGGAGGCCTGGTTGACTTTTGATGGTCACGTGTAGACCCCTGGACTGAGGTGCACCATGGAACTCATATCTTGGCTTTTGGATTGATCTCAGTGGCCATGTGGCAAGCACCAGCGCTGGATGTTTGGTGGACTTCAAGACATGTTAGGTACCTAATCACGTTGCAAGAAAAAATAGAAAGAAATATGGGGGACCTGGGGATCGAACCCAGGTCCCAATGCTTGCAAATGCTCTTCTCCACCAACTGTGCCAACGCGTTTATTCATTAGTATAATAGGATAGAATTAATATATGTAACAAATAAACATTATGCTGAAACCAACTAAAAAACGCGCTGAATTTCAAATATGCCAATCACACGCTTACAACTCATCTTCTTCTCCACTTCTTCGTTTTGGCCTGAAAAAAAAAAAAGAAAGGATAGCGGGGGTTTTAAACCCCCACTAAATGGTATATGTGAAAATAGCGAATAGAACACCGTTGCTCATAAATTGAGCGCGACATGTGGACTGAATTCGTGTGAAGCTTCTGATTCTAATGGCATAAGTCTTGTTGGTCAATTTTTCCCCAAGCGTAAAGCCCTAATTCATGGTTCCTGAAACCCTAAAAAACAGCCATGGCAATTCTCTATACAAGCAATGTTAATTCAATTCAATGATACCATGAGTTTCAGTGAGTCCATATTAACACAAATCAACAAGAAAAATGTATGGATAATGGGCATAAATTAAAACACGAATATGAACATTATCAAGAATAGGGCGGCTTCAATATACCGATTCTTAATGTTAGAGGCTATGGTTTTGATCGGAATAGGTCCCTGGTAACCTTGGCAAGCTATTGGAATGGTTATCTTGCCTTGAAACGCACTGAAACTGTGTTTTCAGTTTTGACTTTTTTCACAAAAAATGCAAAGTGTGTATGAGGTTTGAGGCGCAGCTTGAAGGTCTTGTGCATTAGGGTTGCATTCTGTTTATGTATGGGAATGTTTTAGGGTTGAAATCTCAGTCCATTAACCTTTGCATTGATGTATCAAATATTTGATTTTCAATGAATCTTTTTTCAATCTTTTTCATGTCTTTTGATACCAATCATGGCCAAATCTTTCCATCTTGAGTGAGCACGAAATCTTGGAGTTATGATAGACCTATTAGCTGCATAAAAATATTTAAAATGCATGCTTGAGTATTTTTGTCATATTTTATTTAATTAAATGAATTAATGGTGATAAAAATTCAAATAAATAATAAAAAAATGATGAAATAAATCCCCTTTGGGTAAAATGGTCGTGCATAGCTCTTGGATGATGATTCTTGGAAGAAAATGTGGCCCATTAGCAATTTTGAGGCATTTGAAGCAAAGTTGACTTTTCAAAATTCCCAAAAATTTCCCAACTTTCACAAGGCATATCTTGCTCAATTTTTAGGCTTTCATCATGTTCTTGGACATTTTGGAAAGGTATTGAAGTCCTCTAACCAATTACTTTGGTTCCATGTCATTTTAATTTACCAATATCAAGTTATGGTCTTTGACTTAAAGTGCCTTTTTGTTGACTTTTGAAAATGACCTATAATGTTGAGATTGATAACTTTTTGTGAGAGCATTTCTTGGACTTGAAGTGTGAATAAGAGTTGTAGGAAATGTCTTTCTCTTCAAAATGAGCTTTGGATGGAATTTTTCTGATGAACCATGTGGAAGTTATGCCTTGGTCAAGTTACAGTTGACTTTTTCAACTGTCCAAATATGGAAACTTTTGCATCTTGAGACTTTTTGAGCCATGCCTTGAGAATCATGATCAAGAATTGATCCAATGATGTTTGTGGCTTCAAAATAAGATGTTGACCAAAAATTTGAACTTTTGACTGTCAAATGACCATTTTACCCCTACAGTTGACTGTTGAGCAATTAGGGCATTTGACTGTGCAATTTTGTGCTGTAAGTCTTGAAAATTGGCATATGGATGCTTGACCATGTTTGTAGGTATGTGGGACTTGATTGGACCCTTGGAAACTTCCATTTCTTTTTCAGAACCAAAACCCTAGTTTTTGACTGTTAGGAGGCCCTTGAACTATGCAACCCTTGGGGAGATTTTGAAGCATGTTCTTTGCAAATCTTGAAGAATATGGGAGGGAAAATTTTGGGGTACAACAGTTGCCCCTGTTCAATCTTCTTAAACCTGAGGATGCAGATTGGCTGGCGTGCCTTTCGTAATCCGAAGGTGGAAGATGATTGAACACTAGAGTGCCCAGAAATTTGCGCTCACATAGTAATGTGGTGGTGGGAATGGGCTTACAGATGCCATTTGGAGATTGATGGATAGGAAGATGGGCTTATAGATGCCATGCTAAGAGATGATGGACGAATGGATGGGCTTATAGATGCCATCTGGGTGTCGATCGCGTAAGAGATTCCTTAGCGAGAACTTGCGTACCTGAAAAGAAAATGATTACCTGGCCTGTTACAGGAGCTGGTCTTCAAACTCTTATGTAGATGTGCCCTGACTGGTTACAGGAATTGAATCTGGAGCTTCAAATGGTGATGAATGAACCAGGGATGGTTACTACCTCAACGGGACGGTGAGAGAACCTTGGACGATTACTACTTCAACAGGAACGCTGAGAGAACCTTGGACGATTACTACCTCAACAGGGACGCTGAGAGAATCTTGGGGCGATTACTACCTCAACAGGGACGCTGAGAGAATCTTGGGGCGATTACTACCTCAACAGGGATGCTGAGAGAATCTTGGGGCGATTACTACCTCAACAAGAACGCTGAGAGAATCTTGGATGTCTTCTACTGGGATAAGAATCAGGGAGATCTTAGGGTCGATCTGACTGAACCGGAGAAGGCCTTTGACTGGATAAGAATCAGGAAAATCTTAGGGTCGATTTAACTGAACCAAACAAGGTCTTGAAATATCTTCAACTGGATAAGAATCAGGAAAATCTTAGGATCGATTTAACTGAACCGGACAAGGTCTTGAAATATCTTCAACTGGATAAGAATCAGGGAGATCTTAGGGTCGATCTGACTGAACCAGAGAAGGCCTTTGACTGGATAAGAATCAGGAAAATCTTAGGGTCGATTTAACTGAACCGGACAAGGTCTTGGAATATCTTCAACTGGATAAGAATAAGGGAGATCTTAGGGTCGATCTGACTGAACCAGAGAAGGCCTTTGACTGGATAAGAATCAGGAAAATCTTAGGGTCGATTTAACTGAACCAGACAAGGTCTTGGAATATCTTCAACTGGATAAGAATCAGGGAGATCTTAGGGTCGATCTGGCTGAACCAGAGAAGGCCTTTGACTGGATAAGAATCAGGAAAATCTTAGGGTCGATTTAACTGAACCAGGCTAAAGTCTTGGACATAGCTGAGAACTTAACTGGATCTTTCCTGAAAGGTAAAGGTCAGTCATATGCAATGCATGATATGGATCAAGCAATGATGTTCTCAACATAAATGAGATTTGTAAGATATGATGCGTATATGCATGCTATAATGTATGGAAATGTGATGTTTATGAACGTATGTTTTTGTCTAGGAAAGTAAATCCTTGACGGGTGCCGGGAAGTCACATCCTGGGCTGATGTTGGAGAATAGATCTTTGCTTCCGCTGGAGATGATGGTTGCAAGAATACCGGTAGGAGAAGATAACTCCATTGGGGAATAAACTTGGCGAATGGATTACTCTGCGGTGAGAAAATTACTCTAGCGATCTTGATGGGGAGCAAAAATCTGTGGGGAGAGAGATACATTGCTGGGATATTGATGGTAACTTCACTGGGGATACCGTTGTTATGTTGGAAGTGTTAATAGACTTCGCTGGGGCTATGAAGACTTTGCCGAGGACAGTCTTTCCGTGGCTTTTGGCTGAGGATAACCCAGTTATATCCTGGTAGGGAAATAACCTTTGAATAAAGTCGGGAGACGCGTTCGTGCTCTGCAGGGGGAATAAGCTTCCAGAATCTACTGGGGATAAGCTTACTTGCTTGGGGAGATGGATTCCAACTTTCCTGGGGAAACTGGATTGGGCTCTCCTGGGGAAGTTTTGAACTGTATCGGGGAAGTGACTCCATTGAATGTTTGATATACCGCCGGGGAACAATCTTTATGTCAAGACTGCCGGGGATGCTTGTTAAAATTGTCCGTATATTGCTGGGGAATGTTGAGATCTGCTGGAGGATACCCAACTTCCTTAAGGCTGATATTATAGCTTTGCTTGGGGAGAGTGTATTGACTTGCTGACGCACTCTCTGGGGAATTAAGATATGCTGGTTATGTTTTTCAGCCGAACTCACCTTGGTACCTTGGTGGACGGAACAATTAGATCACTTAGACAACTCTTTATTGCCCCTGTTTCTAATGTTACCTGTAATTAATCCTTTGTTTCGTATGCAAATATTCATGAGTTAGCAAATTATTGTCAATGCATATATCACAAATTGAACCTTGGACGTTCTTCGCAAAACAAAACAGAAAAAGGAAAAAACAAAAGGCAGTTTTAACTGAAAAGTGATTTTTGTATTAATTTTTGAATTTGCCTGTAAAATAGGCGTTTATGTACAAGAGGCTGACGTCCTAGTAAGAGAACGCCGCCGAACAAAAGAGTTTACAATTTGTACAAAAGGGAAACAAAACAGTTGTGTGAAAAGAAATGATCCACTGGGTTTCAACCCTGCTATCGCCTTTATATCTTTGAGCGTCTCATCACTTGATGACCTAGTCGAGGATGAAGCTGATTGATCAATGCCGTCTGAACTTGATGTAGATACCGGATTCTGGATGCAAGGTGATCCAATGAAACATAGTATTACGTTTTATCCCTAACTTTTGCCTGGACCGCCCTTTCGGGTTTTCAGTCCACCGGGATACCCATTTTTGCCCAAGCCGCCTTTTCAGGTTTTCGACTTGTCGGGTGTACAGATTTTTTCATTTCATCCCTTCATTTTGCCCGAACCCTTTTGGTTCGCCGGGAAGCCCTAATTTTTGCCTAGGTATGTCAACCTAGCGGGTCTTTTTCATGCGTAGTATCTTTTTACTATGTCTGCATTGGCGGGGTGAGGAAGGTCGTCACCATCCATGGTGGTTAGGATCATGGCTCCTCCTGAGAATACATGTTTAACCATAAATGGCCCTTCGTATGTAGGGGTCCATTTGCCCCTTGGATCACTCTGAGGAAGGATGATACGCTTGATTACCAGATCCCCAACTTGATACTCTTGTGGTCTGACCTTTTTGTTAAATGCCCTGATCATCCGTTTTTGATACGTCTGACCATGACAAATAGCAGCAAGTCTCTTTTCATCAATTAAGTTTAGCTGATCAAGTCGTGTCTGGATCCAATCATCTTCGTTCAAATCTGCATCCTTCATTATCCGGAGAGAGGGTATCTGCACTTCGATCGGTAAGACTGCCTCCATACCGTAGACCAAGGAAAAGGGAGTTGCCCCGGTTGATGTCCTGGCTGAGGTACGGTACCCATGTAGAGCAAACGGTAACATCTCGTGCCAATCTTTATAAGTCACTGTCATCTTCTGCATGATTTTCTTGATATTTTTATTCGCTGCTTCTACAGCCCCATTCATCTTCGGCCGATAAGGAGAAGAGTTGTGGTGTTGTATCTTAAACTGCTCACAGAGCTCAGTGATCATCTTGTTATTAAGATTGGTACCGTTGTCCGTAATGATCCTTTCTGGGACGCCGTAATGACAGATCAGGTTGTGCCGAATGAATCGTGCCACAACGTTCTTGGTTACTGTAGCATAGGAAGCTGCTTCAACCCACTTCGTGAAGTAATCAATCGCTACCAGGATGAAGCGATGCCCGTTGGATGCCGTAGGTTTAATCTCGCCGATCATATCTATGCCCCACATTGCAAAAGGCCAAGGTGCAGTCAGGACATTCAGAGGAACTGGAGGAACATGTACCTTGTCTGCATATATCTGGCATTTATGACATGTCCGAGAATGTTGGTAGCAATCGGCTTCCATTGTGGACCAGAAATACCCTGCCCGAAGGATTTTCTTCGCCATAGTGTGTCCACTGGAATGTGTTCCGAAGGTCCCTTCATGTAGCTCTTCCATGATCCTTTCTGCTTCTGTCTTATCCACACAACGCAGTAAGGTCGAATCATGATTTCGCTTGTACAGGATGCTGTTGCTAAGGAAGAACTTTGCTGCGAACCTTCTCAGGAACTTCTTATCGTTGACAGATGCACCTTCAGAATACTCCTGAGCTTCCAAGTATCTCTTCACCTCATGATACCAAGGCTTCTCAGTTACCAATTCAGTCTCGAGATCACAACAGTATGCCGGTTCATCCAGTTTCCAGATAGTGACCTGGGGAGCCTCATTGTCCCATTTGACTTTGAACATGGAAGACATCATAGCTAACGCGTCTGCTAACTGATTCTCCTCTCTCGGAAAGTGTTCAAAGGTTATCTCTGTGAAGTGGGGGATCAAGGTCAACACACATTCTCTGTAAGGAATAAGATTCGGATGTTTCGTATCCCACTCTCCTTTGATCTGATTGATCACGAGAGCGGAATCTCCGAAGACACTCAGATACTTAATCCTTAGGTCGATCACAGCTTGAAGACCCATGATGCACGCCTCATACTCCGCCATGTTGTTGGTGCAGTTGAAACATAGCCGGGCAGTGAGTGGAGTATGAGTGCCTTGGGGAGATATGATCACAGCGCCGATAACGTTACCCAAAGCATTGGAGGCTCCGTCAAAGTGCATAGACCATCGGGATCCTTCCTCAGGTCCTTCATCCGGTCCAGGTACTTCACAATCAGTCACTATCATGATACTCTCGTCTGGAAACTCGAAGTTCATTGACTGATAGTCGTCTACTGCCTGATGTGCCAAGTGGTCCGCCAATACACTTCCCTTGATGGATTTCTGAGTCGTGTACTGGATGTCGTATTCTGTCAAGATCATTTTCCATCTTGCTATTCTCCCGGACAGAGCAGGCTTTTCAAATATGTATTTTATAGGATCCATCTTTGAGATTAACAAGGTAGTGTGAGTCAGCATATACTGTCTCAGCCGGCGAGCAGCCCATACCAAAGCGCAGCAAGTTTTCTCGAGCAGTGAGTATCGGGTCTCACAGTCGGTAAACTTTTTGCTAAGGTAATAAATGGCATGCTCTTTTCGGCCAGACTCGTCATGCTGCCCCATCACACACCCCATTGAGCTATCAAGTACTGTCAGGTATAGTATTAGAGGTCTCCCTTCAACCGGTGGCATAAGGATGGGTGGTTCTTGGAGATACTCTTTGATTCTGTCAAAAGCAGCCTGACATTCATCGTTCCAACGTACTACCTGATCTTTCTTCAGCAGCTTGAAGATTGGTTCACAAGTAGCAGTTAGGTGTGAGATGAACCGGGCAATGTAATTCAGACGTCCTAGAAAGCCTCTAACTTCTTTCTCTGTCTTGGGAACTGGCATCTCTTGAATGGCTTTAACCTTAGCAGGGTCCACTTGAATACCCTTATCACTTACAACGAAGCCTAGCAACTTTCCCGATCTAACCCCGAAGGTGCACTTGTTCGGGTTCAACCTCAGCTTGTACAACTTCAGACGGTCAAACAATTTCTGTAGATGATCTAGGTGTTCTTCCTCAGTCTGGGACCTTGCGATCATGCCGTCAACATACACCTCAATCTCATGATGGATCATGTCATGAAATAAAGCAACCATGGCACGTTGGTAGGTTGCCCCAGCATTTTTTAACCCGAATGGCATGACCTTGTAGCAGAAGGTGCCCCACTGAGTAACAAAAGTAGTCTTTTCCATGTCTTCAAGAGCCATCTTGATCTGATTATAACCTGAGAAACCATCCATGAAAGAGAACACCTTGTGTTGAGCCGTATTGTCAACCAGGACATCAATGTGAGGCAGGGGAAGTCATCTTTGGGGATGGCCCTGTTCAGATCCCTGTAATCGACACACATTCTGACCTTTCCATCTTTCTTAGGTACCGGTACCACATTAGCAACCCACTGAGGATAAGAAGTCACTGCAAGGAACCCGGCATCAAACTGTTTCATAACCTCGGCTTTGATCTTCTTAGACATCTCTGGACGCATAAAGCAGACCTTTTGCTTAACCGGAGGGCAGTCCTCCTTGGTAGGCAAATGATGAACCACAATATCAGTATCCAACCCGGGCATGTCTTCGTAGGACCAGGAAAAGATCTCCATATAATCATGTAACATCTGAGTCAACCGTTGCTTCACGCTGAGCTCTAGGTTGGCACCAATCTTGACCTCCTTTCTGTTCATCTCAGTACCCAGATTTATCGTTTCCACTGGCTCTTCATGTGGTTGAATTGCCTTCTCTTCCAGGAGTAACAGTCTTGCAAGCTCGCCAGGCACTTCGCAATCATCTTAACCTTCGTCTTCGGCTAAGTTGATCGGATTTTCGAAGTCATAACTGGCAGTAGCAGAGTCGTTACCAGTGAGATCCAGAGTGGATTGAAACCTGTATGAGTGAGTGTGTGTAAATACAGCTGTTTTGCAATATATAAAGAAAGGAAAGAAAGAAAATGAGCATAAGATTTGAAATGCGAGAAAACGTCCAAGATCTTTATTCATGATATATGAAATGACAATTAATATACCCTCACAAATGAAGCCACGGTGCCCCGGGTAAGACACCGGGCCATAGAGTTTTAATTCATTGTTTATTACAAATAACAAAACAAAGGAGTTTATTACTGCGTAACAAAAGTAACAGGAGTATGATCTTTAGCAATCCAATTGGTCAATCCAACATCATTCGTCGGGTAGATCCAGCTATCGAACTCTAATTCTTCCACCTCATCTTCATCCCCAATGGCATTCACTCATGGATTGGTAATGAGCACAGGAGGTCTTCTGGTCTTTGCCTTGCGCACAGCCCTCTGAGCCTCTGCAGTAAAACCCAATCCAAACTTGTCAGTTTTCGGTGTAAAATTAGGGAGCCTGCCCCAGTTAGCACATTCACCTTTCTTGATTACAGCCCGGGCATCCTTCAAGGAAGCCATCTTCAATGGAAAGTCCTCTTCAACCACTGTTTCCGCTGCTGCCAATGTTGGAGGTACCTCTTCAAAATGCTGAAAGGGGGTTTCAATAAACTCCTCGTCCATCTCAATATACCTGAAGGAATTCAAATGGCTCACCATATACTCCTCCTCTCCCTGCACAGTGACAATCTTCCCTCTGACGGGGTACTTGAGCTTCTGGTGTAGGGTAGAGGTCACTGCCCCAGCTTTGTGAATCCAAGGTCGACCCAGTATACAAGAATACGATGGACGGATATCCATCACATAGAAAGTAGAGTCGAATACTTGAGATCCCACACGAATAGGAATGTCTACCTCTCCATGGACCATCCTCTTAGAACCGTCAAAGGCTCTGACGATGATGTTGCTAGGTTTCAGCTCCAGGCCCTCACAATCCAAACGGTCTAAGGCCTTCTTGGGTAGCACATTCAGGGAAGAACCAGTGTCCACCAACACGTGCGCAAGAGTAGTGCCCCTGCATTCAATAGAGACATGCAGGGCATCATTGTGGTCCTTTCCCTTAGCAGTAAGGTCAGCATATGAGAAGCCCAAACCATTGTCGGCTGTCAAATTGGCTACGTAATCAGTAAACTGGATTGCAGATGTCTCCTGTGGCACATGGGCCATCTTGAGAAATGAAATCAGGGCCTTAGCATGGGCCTCTGAGCACAGTAGTAAGGAGAGCATATAGATCTTGGAGGGGGTATTCCCCAGCTGTTCAACAACATTAAAGTCGCTCTTCTTGATTATCTTCAGAATTTCCTCCATCTCTTGTTGGGAGGCCTCAGCATTCACAGATTTTGGTGCCTCCATCTGGGCAGGCTCATCTTCAATCCCTTTGCCCCGAGCATTAGTTTACTCGGCAGCAGGGGAAACAACGTGATCAGAAATGGGAACAGGTACACTTGTAGGTGTTATAGTGAGAGGTCTTCGAAAAGGTTGTGGCGCAATGTCAGGCGAGAAGAGCCTGCCACTGCGGGTTACTTTAGCTGGACCAGTGATATTGCTGATGCTGGTGCCAGTGTTGAACTCTTGCTTTATACCATGTACATATACATCTGCCCCATAGTGCCATGGGACAGCCTTATCAGATTCATAGGGAAGAGGCCCCGGAACAGTAATCACAATGGGTGCAACAATCATGATTTTAACCGGCTTCCTTGGGAGAGCCTTGATCGGATTATTAAAAATGGTAACAACAGATACTTCTTCCACCGGAACAAACTGAACAGCAGTCTTCTTGAACAGAATCTCTTTGCTGTCCATCAGGCTTTGAATGCCCAACTTCAGCAAAGGACAACCAGAAAGGGAAACAGCACAGAAAAGGCAACCTTCACTACAACCCGGAAATAAACCGGCCAGCAATAGGTTCCTTTTAACAGTCATCAAGGGAGTGGCTACATCATTCACAGAAACGGCATACACATCTTCAACAATGGCATTTACTCCATGCTGGGGCATAGGACCAGTCACCACATTTGGCCTCTCAGGTGCTTCAAATTGTATCTCTTTTGCGTCAATAAGGTCTTGCACCTTATTCCTTAAGGCCCAACAGTCATCAGTGGAATGCCCCGGGCTATCGGAGTGATAAGCACAGCGGGCATTTGGATTGTATTTGGGAGAAGCAGTGTTTACAACCTTCGGGGCCTCTCTAAACGTCACCAAATTGGTGGATAGCAACTGCGGCAAGATTTGTGATAGAGTCATGCTTAGACGGGTGAACTCTCTTCTGGGTCTTTCAGCCCTGGGTGGATTGGTTTGCCGAGGAGCGGCAGCAGGCTTTGCAATCATCACCGTGTTGACAGATTGGCGGCGCTCTGGTTTCTCTTGCCTCCGAGGCCCATACACAGCGCTGGCCTCCTTCTTAAAGGGTTTCTTCTCAGAACTTGAAGATGCCCCTTTCTGAATTTTACCGGACTTCATTCCAGCCTCTATTCTCTCTCCAGTCAGAATAAGATCAGTGAACCCTGCGGACGAATTACCGATAAGATGATTGAAAAATGGCCCAGATAGGGTCCCCAAGAACATATCTACCAACTCGCGGTCAGTTAACGGAAGCTGCACCCTGCCAGCCAGATCCCTCCACTTCTGTGCATACTCTTTGAAACCTTCGCTTGATCCTAGCGACATACCCTGGAGTTGGGTACGTGTAGGAGCAAGGTCGGCATTATATTGATACTGCTTATAAAAAGCAGTAGCCAACTCCTCCCAGTTATGAACCTTGGCCCCATCCAGCTGATAGAACCATTCGAGATGAGTCCCTGAAAGACTCTCCTGGAAGAAGTGGATCCACAAATTCTTGTCCACTGAGTACGGTTGAATCTTCCGCACGTAAGATCTGAGGTGTAGCTTGGGACAAGACGCCCCGTCATACTTGGTGAAAGATGGTGCCTTAAACTTGTGAGGAATAATCACACCAGTAGATAAGCCCAAGTCTCCGAAATCCAGCCCAGGCACTTGTTGGATCTCCATTGCATTCAGTCTGTCTTCCAACTGCTTATACCGGTCTTCAGCAGGAGGATACTGTTCCTCATTAAAGTCAGTCTCGTTGTCAAAGACTACTGGACTTGAAGCCTTTCCCCCCTGGGGACTTCCCTTGCCTACAGAAGAACCAACTTCTTCATTCTGCAGAGTGTTGCCAAACCTTCGGCCCGAGTTGAAAAGAACAGTTCTCTTCTTCTTCTTCCCCTTCTTCAGGAGTAAAGCCTTCAGCTCTTCTTGTCCTTGAGCCAAACCCATGATCAGCTCCTGAAATTGCGCGTTCTGCGCCTGAAGGGCCTTGATAGACATCTCGGTTGATGATGAGTCAGGGTTCATGATGCTGAAATAAACAACGAAGAACAGTAAGCAACCTGAAAAGAAGAATACCTGCTATGCACATGATGAATGGAATGCGTATGATTTATGTTTTCAAAGACAATCGGGAATCAACTTTGTAAACAAAAAAGGAACACACTTCATTAGATTCAACTTTGAAACTTAAATTGTTCGACAGATTGCCCTTAGGCGTTACATAAAAGGGAAATACTGAAAAGGGAAATAAAACTGTAAAAGAACATCCAGAGCTCATCATTGATCCCAGGGTCTCCTCTTCTCAGTACGGATGTAGTCATTCAGAGCTCGCTCATTCTCCAACTGCTTTGTCAGCTTCTGGATCTTCAATTCCTGCTCGTTGAACTTTTCCCGATAAGAATCCCGTTCTTCTCGCAGTTGCGACCAAGACCTCCTTAAGATCTCATAATCAGTAGGTATCTGAGGAGGGAGGACAGTTGGAGGAGCCCCATCTTTGTCAGGATACTCAAGAATGACGGGTCTGACAGCTTCGTATGGCATACCTAACTTCTGAGCACGGATGCGAACCCATTTTTAGTAGGCTTCCATAGGTAGAGAAGTCTTTGGCCCTAACTCTTGTGGATCAGCTTTATGAACTCTGTCCCAAGCCTTGATGAACCTACGACGCAGCTCGTCACTATCCACTTGAAACTTAAAACTGATGTGAGGCACCAACATCTCATGAGGCCCTGCTCTTCTGGCCCTTCCAAACTGACGGAGCGCTAGACATGGATTGTAAGAGATTCCTCCTTGAGTACCAATCAGAGGAACATTAGAGTATTCTCCGCAATGATCAATGACAACTATCCCATCCAAACCTCTGAAAGTCCAAATGATGTCTTTATCAGTGAGAGACATTAACCTATGAGCCCAACCTCTTCCTTCTTGGTTCTTCAGTACGAACTTAGGGAGGTGCGAAATAAACCACCTCACCAATAAAGGGATACAACACCACAGGGTTCCTCGTCTTCGGGCAGTACGAGCATAAAGTTATTGCAGGATGTCACCCAAGAGAGTGGGCACGGGATTCTGAGACATAAAGATCCTTATGGCAGTGACATTGATGAAGTTATCAGGATTAGGAAACAAGACTAGCCCATAGATTAAGAGAGCTAGGATGTCTTCATATGCCCTAAAGTCCAAGTCATTCCAGAAACTGTTAGCTTTACCAATCAGAAACTTGGCCAAGAAACCCTTAACTCCGCTTCTAGTCACCCAGTTGTCCATTACTTCTTGATAGGTCAAAGGAAGAGCTGCAGCAACCTCCTCAAGCCTGAGGGTCTTTTCCCAACAAGTAAAGGGAGTCTGATCCAATATAGGGATGCCAAGCAAATCAGAGAACTCTTCCAGGGTAGGGGCCAGCTGGAAGTCTTGAAAGGTAAAGCACTGGTACAGAGGGTCATAGAACTGGGTCAGGACACTCATCAACTGTTGATCCCGTTTTGTAGTGACTAAACTGAGAAGAGAACCATGCCTCTGGATGAAGGAAGTACTATTTGGAATTCTGCTAACCAATTCTTCAAGTAACTCAGGTGGGTGAACAAAGTTGAACCGGATAGTATTCCTTCGCATAGGCATCATGATGTCCTACAAAACAGAGCAAAGGTGAAACCCTCTTGTCTTTGAAATGGTCAGTCCTTATGCAGGATGCATGCAATGCTCATGATGTTATGATGTTATGATAAAGCACACCACAAATATTTACAAAAGCAAACATGGTAAGGCACACAAGTCACACAAGGCAAGCCCTTAAAGTTTAGGCCATCATGAGGTCTAGGTATTACCCTCTTTCAGTTTGTTGGTTCATACCTGTCCTATCAAAAGTAACCGGGTTCTTAGAGGATCCAAATATCATTGACTACCCTCAATCGGTCATAACTTCAGCATCGCAATCTTTTCTTGCGGCCAGAACCATCACGAGAGTTTAGCCTCAATGGGCGTAGCATACTGCTACTGTTCTAATGGCCAAGTTGTGTCATTTAGGGTTCTAAGGTTTGTTGGTGCTTAATGACTCCTCAGAAGACCCATATTCTCCTTGTTGCGACACAAGGGATATCGGTACAGACCAAGGTGCCACACCAACGTAGCCACTGCTTCACCCATGTCGGTCTACGCCGGACAGGTCCCTCACAGCTTATGCTACCTAAACAGGGTATCCCCAGATCCGGGTTAGGATCTATGTAACTCCCATGCAACCCACAATTTAAAGCAAGCAAGTCAATACAATTGAAAACACAGTTATGAACTATCCTAAGGTACACCTCACTTTATAAGAGTCTTATCCCCAGCAGAGTCGCCAGTTCTGTGATCCGTGGATCTGTAACTGACTGTTTAACGCTGGTTCGCAAAATGTCGCGGAAGCAAGAGTCGCCACCGTCTTTTATTTTCTCCAATATGGAAAGGACAAAAGCACAGAAAAATTCCTTATGAGATTAGTTCTCGGTTCGGGAGGTAGATTTATAGAAAGGGAAGGTATTAGCACCCTTTCTATCCATGGTTATCCATGGGCTCCTAGATACTTGCTCATTTGTGTTTTCAAAATGTTTGTTTGCTTTTCAGAGTGAGTGGGTTTGAAAAAGTTTCGTTTAAAATTTCAGTTCGACTCTTGTATCAGTCCTCAAGAGTGTTTGAAAAGTTGTTTTGAAATCTTTTTGAAAAGTGTCGGTGTGAAAAGAGTTTTTTGATTTGTTTTGAATTATAGCAAGCATCTACGAGTCATCTACCTACCCTAAGGAATTAAGCTGTGTAGAAGTCCTTTAGGTAGTGCCATCCCACCATTGAGAGGTAGGTAGCACCACCGTTGGAGGTGTTCGGGTCAACTCGAGGGTTCGGGACAGTGTGGCCACCAGAGCAATAGGAAGACACCTTAGAAGCTACCCTCATGCCATGTTCATGGACATGAGGACTTACTAAAACATCCTCTACTCGACGACCACCTTTCGAGGGGAAAGGCAACAGTGAAGCGTACCTTAGGGGTGGTGTGTGATTTGTGTGTCATTTTCAATTATTTTTATCTTGTCATGCATTTGTGATCTACGCTTTGTTTTTATTTTTGGCATTCATTCTTTCATGCAAGTTATTAACAGTTAAAAGATGCGGAATTAAAAGTCCTACGCTATTACAAAGGCGCGGGTCTACATCGCCAAATTAATCCAAGCCCCGATTTGAATAAAATAAAAATGCGGAAAAATAAATATCCTAATTAATCTATTACAAGGCTTTGGGGTAATTACATGAAATTTATAAAAAAAAAAGAAACAAAATAAGCGCGCGAAACGGAATTATAATCGAAAGCGAGGGCGTTGGGCCCTTTTAAAGAAATTGAATTGAAATTATGAAATTAATTAAATTTAAAATAAAAGAAAGAATTTTTTTTGGAGTCTTTGTATTTATGGAGTTTAATGAGAAAATTAAATTGGAATTAAAAAAAAAACCTAATTCTAAACTATTTTTAGTTTATTAAGAAAAATGTTTAAATTTGACCTAGTTTTAATTAATTATTTACATGGCAATTTATTTACAAAAAAAACAATTAATTAATAATAATAATAAGAAGAAATTTTAATTATTAAAAAAAATAAAAGGCTAGAAACCCTAATTCTACATTTTTTAGTTTGTTAGAAAAAAGTTAGAATTAAAACCTAAAATTAAAACTAAGTTAATTATTAAATTTATTTATAAAATAATATTAATTAATATTAACAAAACATATTTTTTATTGTTTTTGTGATTTTCTGTTTTTTTATATATTTTATGGAAATTAATTTGATGAATTAACCAAAATAAATAAAACAAATAAATAGAAAAATGAAAAGAAAGAAAATAAAAGGCAAACCAATGGGGGGTGTTGACCCCAATTTTGGAGGTATTTTCCAGCAATTTTGGCCCATTTGAAGGAGGCCTGGTTGACTTTTGATGGTCATGTGTAGACCCCTGGACTGAGGTGCACCATGGAACTCATATCTTGGCTTTTGGATTGATCTCAGTGGCCATGTGGCAAGCACCAGCGCTGGATGTTTGGTGGACTTCAAGACATGTTAGGTACCTAATCACGTTGCAAGAAAAAATAGAAAGAAATATGGGGGACCTGGGGATCGAACCCAGGTCCCAATGCTTGCAAATGCTCTTCTCCACCAACTGTGCCAACGCGTTTATTCATTAGTATAATAGGATAGAATTAATATATGTAACAAATAAACATTATGCTGAAACCAACTAAAAAACGCGCTGAATTTCAAATATGCCAATCACACGCTTACAACTCATCTTCTTCTCCACTTCTTCGTTTTGGCCTGGAAAAAAAAAAAGGATAGCGGGGGTTTTAAACCCCCACTAAATGGTATATGTGAAAATAACGAATAGAACACCGTTGCTCATAAATTGAGCGCGACATGTGGACTGAATTCGTGTGAAGCTTCTGATTCTAATGGCATAAGTCTTGTTGGCCAATTTTTCCCCAAGCGTAAAGCACTAATTCATGGTTCCTGAAACCCTAAAAAACAGCCATGACAATTCTCTATACAAGCAATGTTAATTCAATTCAATGATACCATGAGTTTCAGTGAGTCCATATTAACACAAATCAACAAGAAAAATGTATGGATAATGCGCATAAATTAAAACACGAATATGAACATTATCAAGAACAGGGTGGCTTCAATATACCGATTCTTAATGTTAGAGGCTATGGTTTTGATCGGAATAGGTCCCTGGTAACCTTGGTAAGCTATTGGAATGGTTATCTTGCCTTGAAACGCACTGAAACTGTGTTTTCAGTTTTGACTTTTTTCACAAAAAATGCAAAGTGTGTATGAGGTTTGAGGCGCAGCTTGAAGGTCTTGTGCATTAGGGTTGCATTCTGTTTATGTATGGGAATGTTTTAGGGTTGAAATCTCAGTCCATTAACCTTTGCATTGATGTATCAAATATTTGATTTTCAATGAATCTTTTTTCAATCTTTTACATGTCTTTTGATACCAATCATGGCCAAATCTTTCCATCTTGAGTGAGCACGAAATCTTGGAGTTATGATAGACCTATTAGCTGCATAAAAAGATTTAAAATGCATGCTTGAGTATTTTTGTCATATTTTATTTAATTAAATGAATTAATGGTGATAAAAATTCAAATAAATAATAAAAAAATGATGAAATAAATCCCCTTTGGGTCAAATGGTCGTGCATAGCTCTTGGATGATGATTCTTGGAAGAAAATGTGGCCCATTAGCAATTTTGAGGCATTTGAAGCAAAGTTGACTTTTCAAAATTCCCAAAAATTTCCCAACTTCCACAAGGCATATCTTGCTCAATTTTTAAGCTTTGATCATGTTCTTGGACATTTTGGAAAGGTCTTGAAGTCCTCTAACCAATGCCTTTGGTACCATGTCATTTTGATTTACCAATATCAAGTTATGGTCTTTGACTTAAAGTGCCTTTTTGTTGACTTTTGAAAATGACCTATAATGTTGAGATTGATAACTTTTTGTGAGAGCATTTCTTGGACTTGAAGTGTGAAGAAGAGTTGTAGGAAATGTCTTTCTCTTCAAAATTAGCTTTGGATGGAATTTTTCTGATGAAGCATGTGGAAGTTATGCCTTGGTCAAGTTATAGTTGACTTTTTCAACTGTCCAAATATGGAAACTTTTGCATCTTGAGACTTTTTGAGCCATGCCTTGAGAATCATGATCAATAATTGATCCAATGATGTTTGTGGCTTCAAAATAAGATGTTGACCAAAAATTTGAACTTTTGACTGTCAAATGACCATTTTACCCCTACAGTTTACTGCTGAGCAATTAGGGCATTTGACTGTGCAATTTTGTGCTGTAAGTCTTGAAACTTGGCATATGGATGCTTGACCATGTTTGTAGGTATGTGGGACTTGATTGGACCCTTGGAAACTTCCATTTCTTTGTCAGAACCAAAACCCTAGTTTTTGACTGTTAGGAGGCCCTTGAACTGTGCAACCCTTGGGGAGATTTTGAAGCATGTTCTTTGCAAATCTTGAAGAATATGGGAGGGAAAATTTTGGGGTACAACAGCTGGGAATAACCATTTTCTATTTGACACACTGAGATTTCTCCATGATTCTCCACATTGCCAGTGCCAATGACTATGTATTATTTCCTCCTGGTCTTTCTCCACACATTGATTTTTATGAGGCATGAAATTACAACTCCTGGATTCTCTCAAGGAGTTTTGTCTCGGAAGAGCAATATAAAAGAAAGACAATTTACAACTCCCAGACTCTCTTGTCTCCGCTCTCTCATTTTTGTTATGTTATTTTGCATTTTAATTTTCTTTCACGCTATTATTCCAGTTTCAACAGTTCAGAGATTTCTTTAGAACTTAAGCAGATAAAACCTCCCCCTAAACAGAAATAGTTTTCTACACTGAAAAACTATTGCAACATTAGTTTCTTTTCATAGCCTCCTGAACTTTGTTTTTAGTTTTATATTTTTGTTATATATTCAAGTTAGTTTTCCACAAGTAAATCTTGTTGGCATTTTATGGAGGATTTCTATCAGTACTTGAAGTGTTACAGAAATTCTATTATTTTCATTATTTAATTCCAGGTTTTTAATTCAATTGTATTACTGTTCTTTATTTATCATTCATGCCTGAATCATTATATGTTTGTTATTATTTTGTGTTCGTAACGAATAATATATCTGGCTAATTTCCCTGATACCGGTATGCAAGCTCATAAATCAAAGGGGTTCGGTAATAAATTGAAATAAACATTTTATAAAAATACTTTTCTGGTTTGTTTTCCATTTTTAATACAAATTGTCTTGTTACGAGATTAAGAGACAAACAAAGGCTAAAATCAATAATCATGAGAGCGTGAGTTTTTAACTGGATAGTGGTAATCAAACATTGGTTTTAAATACAACGAGAGTAGTTTATGATTAATTAGACTCTATTTGTTTTCAAAAAAGTATCTTTTTATTTTAAATGAGGCAGCGAGGCAAGCATTTAAGTTTAATTATATAATCTGAATCAATAATCACGAGAGTGTGAGATAAAGGTTTTTAAACTAATAGTTTCTACTGAAGAATGTTTTGAATACTCAAAGTTATGCCAATGATTTAGTGAATTCCCGAAGTCACACGCATTACATACCGGCGTCCCGTATTAAATATTTCAATTAAGTCTTAGCTTATTTTTGTGTAACCCAAAACGTAAGATTTATTATTAGCCTTAGCTTTACACATTAGCTTTAGATAGTAGTAATGGGATGTACCAGTCCCTGTGGGATCAATATCTTTTAAAACTATGCGATTAAACTGTGCACTTGCAGTTAATACACCCGATAGACTCTTAAAGTCGCGATCAAGTTTTTGGCGACGTTGCTAGAGACTGATTTAGTCTATATTATGAATCCTTTGTTACGCAGTATAGACTAAGGCAACAATTTTATTTCCTTTTTCCTGGTTGATTGTACACCAAGAACTCGCTCTCAAGGAGAAGAATTAGAGCAACCAATCGATGAGGTCGAGCGTTTTGTTAGTATAAGACACTGAATTAGAGAATACCAAATTAAGTATAATCTTCCTCAATTCAATCTTCCAAGTTTATCTCTTCCTGAACCAAGAATGGTCGAAGGACCCAAAAATCGTCCTCTGAAGGATTATGTTGCCCCATCGCAAGAGGAACCTCACAACAACATTGCTTCCCCCACTATCGCTCGGAACGATTTCGAGTTGAAACCTTCGTTATTATAAGTTGTCTTACAAAATTAATTTTCAGGATATCCTACATACAATCCAAACCTACATTTATCCATGTTTGTGCAGTACACAGACACAGTAAAAGTAAATGGTGTCAGCCCCGAAGCAATAAGACTTCTTCTTTTTTCCCTTTTCATTACGAGATAGAGCTAGAGCTTGGCTCTAGTCTCTACCATCCAACTCTGTTACCACATAGAACAAATTGAAGAATGTTTTCCTAGCGTGATATTTTTCGCTGAGTAAGACGGCTATGCTAAGAGCCAATATCAATTGTTTTAAATAAAAGGAAAGCAAACCTCTCTTTGAAGCATGTGAAAGATACAAAGACATGTTACGAATTTTTCCACATCATGGTCTAGAAGAATGGCTGATCATCCACACCTTTTACAATGGTCTCTTGTACAACACAAGCCTAACGATTGATGCTGCAGCTGGAGGCGCACTGATGGACAAACCTTATCATGACACTTATCAACTTATCGAAAGTATGGCTCAAAACCATTACCAGTGGGGAAGCGATAGAACTATTATGGAGAAACCTCAAACGAAAGGCAGTATGTACGAAGTTAGCAGTTTAGACCAAGTAAACACTAAGGTAGAAGCTCTTACCCAAAAGATAGAAAACTTGACCACAACTCCCACAGCCACCGTGGCTGCAGTGTCTCTAGCCTACGATTTATGTGGACTTCACAGACATGTTGCGCCCGAATGTCCACTTTTAACTGGAGTACCAGTTGATCAAGTGAATTATGATCAAGGAAACCCATATGGGAATACCTATAATCCTACCTGGAAAAATCATCCAAACTTTTTGTACAAGAATAAGAATGCACTATATGCACCTGGACAAGTTCCCACTACACCACCCGAATACCAGAAAGCCGCTCAAATTACTCCAAATGTTCCTAGGAAATCCAAGCTCAACAAAACAAAGATTTTCTAAACAAAAACATACACACTAGTGAACAAATAAAGAAGCTATCAAACAAGGTTGATGCCCTTGACACTCATAACAAAATGCTTGAAACACAAATATCTTAAGTGGCTCAACAACAAGCGGCTACAGCTGCTCCAACTGGAAATTTTCCTGGCCAACCACAACAAAATACGAAAGGTCATGCTAATGCAATAATACTTCGAAGTGGAACAGACCCAAGAACCAAAAATCTAGCCATGTACCAGAGCACTAGTAAACCAAATGAGAAGGAAGATGAACCAAAAGAAGATGAGAAGGGAGATGAAGGCCCGAAGGTAGAAGAGAAAGAAAAACCCTACGTACCTCCACCACGGTATAAACCACTGATACCATACCCTAAAATATTAGCTAAATCTAAAAATATAGGACAATTTAAGAAATTCGTTGAACTTCTAAAGAAACTAAATATCACTATACCTTTTACAGAGGCCATCATGAAAATGCCCTCTTATGCTAAGTTCCTTAAAGAAATTTTATCCAATAAGAAAAATCTCGAGGAAAGTGAAACCGCTACAGTTACTACAAAATGTAGTGCTATAATCCAAAATAACATTCCCCCTAAGCTCAAAGACCCTGGTAGTTTTTCCATACCATGTGTAATTAGAAAATTCATCATAGAAAAAGAATTGTGCGACTTGGGAGCCAATATTAGTCTAATGCCTTTATCAATCTGCAAAAGATTAAATAGGGGAGAATTGCGACCGACAAGAATGTTCGTACAACTAGTTGATCGTTCAGTGAAGTTTCCTCAAGGAATGCTCGAAAATGTTCCTGTATGTATTGGATAATTTTATATCCCCACAGATTTCATTATTACAGATATCGAAGAAGATTCCAACATCCCTATCATATTAGGAAGACCATTTCACACCACCACCGGAGCCATCATAGATGTAAAAAGAGGTAAACTCACATTTGAGATCGACAAAGAAAAAGTTAAATTCATCCTCTCACAATTCTTCAAAGCACCAACTATAGATGAGTTGTGTTATTTCTTAGACATCATTGATGAATGCGTTAAAGAAATGGAGAAACAACAGACCAAATATTCAGAAGCTCTAAAAATTATATTTCCTCCAATCCTTGAAGATGATAACTAGTGTGATGAATACAGAGATGACAATCTAAGTGAATGTCTCATGCTAACTCCTGACCATATGCCTTGCTTAAGGAAACTAGATGTCGAACTTAAAAAATTACCAAAAGATCTAAGATATGAATTCCTAGACATAAAACTCGTACAACCCGTAATAGTCAATGCAGATTTAGGAAAAATAGAAACAGAAAAATTACTTCATGTCCTAAGGAAATACCCAACTGCTTTAGGCTATAACATCTCTGATCTAAAAGGAATAAGCCCCTCAATTTGCATGCATCGCATTACACTTGAGGAAGACTGCAAGACCTCCAGAGAACATCAGAGAAGAATAAACCTGGTTCTGAGTGATCTAGTAAAGAAAGAAGTACAAAAGTTATTAGAAGCAGGAATCATATATCCAATATCCGACAGTAAATGGGTTAGCCCAATACATGTTGTACCAAATAAAGGAGGTGTTAAAGTTGTCAGCAACGTAAAAGGTGAATCCGTAGAACAACGTACCCAAACCAGATGGAGAATGTGGATTGACTATAGGAAGTTAAATAAGTCCACTTGAACAGATCATTTTCCTTTACCCTCCATTGATCAAATGCTCGAACGACTAGCTAAGCATTCCCATTTTTGCTACCTGGATGGTTATTTGGGAATTTTCTGAATCCCTATACACCCTGAAGATCAAGAAAAGACTACATTCACTTGTCCTTATGGTACATTTGCCTATAGATGAATGTAGTTTGGACTATGCAATGCTCCTGCAACATTCCAAAGATGCATGATGTCAATTTTCACTGATCTTATAGACGACGTCATGGAAGCATTTATGGATGATTTCTCTGTCTGTGGACAAAGATTTGAAGGATGCTTATCAAACTTAGAAATGGTACTTGAACGATGCATAAAAGTTAATCTCGTGTTAAATTGGGAAAAATGCCATTTCACGGTCCGGCAAGGAATCATACTTGGACACATAGTATTCGACAAGGGGATTGAGGTTGACAAAGCAAAAATAGAAGTTATAGAAAATCTTAAACCTCCAAAAACTATAAGAGAGATACGAAGTTTCTTAGGACACGCGGGTTTCTATCGACGATTCATTAAATATTTCTCTAAAATTACCAAACCGCTAACCTGCCTATTAATGAAAGACGCTGAATTCAATTTTGACGACAAATGCTTAAAAGCATTCGAACAATTAAAAACAAATCTTATTATCGCACCTATTATGAAACCACCTGATTGGAAATTACCGTTCAAAAAGATAAAAAGCTCCATGCAATTTATTACGCCATTAGAAACTTAAATCTTGCACAGATGAACTACACCACAACCAAAAAGGTACCTTTGGCTATCATTTTCGCCCTAGATAAATTCCATTCTTAACTAGTAGGAGCAAAGATAATCATCTATACTGATCATGCTGAGATTAGATACCTATTAAGCAAAAAGGATGTCAAACCGAGATTACTCAGATGGATCTTACTCCTACAAGAGTTTGATTTATAAATCAAAGACAAAAAAGGCATTGAAAACGTAGTAGCTGATCACTTATCTAGAATGGAAGGCATTAAGCCTGAAAAAGTGCCTATCAATGATGATTTCCCTTACGAACGACTCATAGCCCAGCTAGAAAAAAACACCGTTGAATGCCCCGTAACTGGTAATACTAAGAATAACGAAGTCTTTGAAGTAGTTTACACTAAGAACACATTTCCATGGTATGTCGACTTTGTTAACTATTTGGCCACTAGAGTGCTTCCACCAGATCTAACCTATCAACAAAAGTAGAAGTTCTTCCACGATCTCAAACAATATTATTGGGATGAGCCTCTGCTATTCAAGAGAGGTGTCGATGGTATTTTCCGTTGATGTGTCTCTGAAGATGAAATAAAAAACATAATTTTCCATTGTCATGCTGCTCCCTGTGGTGGACATGCAAGCACTTCAAAGACTTGCGCTAAAATTTTACAAGTTGGCCTCTATTGGCCTAACTTATGGAAAGATGTCCATACTACAGTCATAAATTGCGACCGATGCCAACTATTGTACCCCAAAATTTTCCCTCTCATTTCTCAAGAAATCTCTCACAAGATCTCCATTTATTCAAGACTGCACAAGTTTTTATCAACTCAAGACACCTCCTTAAGCACTGATGACTCAAATTAGGGTTTGAGTTTGCACAAGGACAAATGGACTTTTAATGCCCCATATGAATTTCATGGATCATTTTGAACCCTCAATATTTCTCATGTCAACTTTCAAGTCTTGGATCACATTTTTGCTCAATCAATTGATCAGTTGACCTAAAATCAGCTGTATTGGGGAAAAAGTCAATTATGGTCAATTTACAGTCAAACTTCATAATTTTTGGTCCATATAAACATTATGAAATCATATATGTCAATTTATCAAGTTTGTATCACAATTCCTCAAGAAATTTGATCAGATCATCAAAAGGGCAAAATGGTCAAAATTATGGTTTTGATTGAGGAGGTTCAATTTTTGACTTTTGACCTAAGAATTGAATTATTGGTTTAAGACATGATCTCAAGGATTCAAATGCACCATTTTAACATAATGTCATGGCTTAAAACATTTCTCAAGTTCAATTGATTGATAGTTGAATTTCAGTCAACTGATGAAATGTCAACTGTACACTGAAAAGTCAAACTTTGACTTTTTGATCAAAATCAAGTTTCAAATATTACAATTCATCAAGACATGTCAAAATATGAAACTTGTTCATCAAGAAATTGAAAAGTCAAAATTCATCTTTGAAAAGTCAAAATTCCAAGACTTAGAAATTTTTCTAAGTGTTGGAAAATTATTATTTTTTTCATAACTTCGTGACAAATTTTCACCATGATGCAAGATGATTCAAGGGAAACTTCCAACATAAAAGTTGTAGATCTCAATGAGATCTAAAACATTGTAGGGAAGAAACTTTCGTATAAATTCTTGTATTTCAAGTTATGAATTTATGAAGACATGCTCATGAAACTTGAAGACTTAGTGAAATTTTGCCCTAGTTTAGGAAGAATTTTGACCTAACTTCATGGTAATATTTCACCTAGTTCCAAATTGAATTATCAAAAATGTCCAACATAAAGGTTGTAGGGAATGCTACAAGCTTTCCAAAATGTCTAAGAACTCATTGAGATCATACTTGAGCTAGGAGTATCGAAGGCAAGAAGTTAGGGTTTCAAACTCGAATTACAAGCCATTTTCTTGATGAACACATAATCCAATCTCAATGTTATGCTGCATAATCTTGCTTTCCAGGCCTTCTAACTTATGTATCTATCCATAATTAATGGATTACACAAACTTTTGAGCTATGATCCAAGTGGTTTAAGCATTGTCCAAGTCAATTTGCCATTTTGGGAAGAAAGTTAACATTGTCATTCTTGAAAAGCAAGCTTTATGCACAAAGTCAATTCTTGAGCCTCTCACTTGTTCCATTGGATCACACTCCATCTACAAAGTCAGAAGCAAGTTTTTTTAAAGTTTAACCACTCTACAATAGCAAGTACAAAGGCATGGAAACTTGTTTTGTCAAGAAACTCACATGTTGAGCTTAAACATGTGAGTTTGAATTCTGATCAACTACAAGTCTCAAAACCATTTGCTTATAAATAGGGATACTATTTTCAAGCTAAGACAAGAGCAAAAACACCCTGAAACTCTCTCAAGCACTCAAAAGCCAAAAATTGCACAAAAAACTCCATTGATACACGGTTCTGACCTTGAACTTGTATCTCTCATTTCCCTCGTGCGTTTTCCCTCAATTTCATTTACAAAGCTTCTATAACTCAAATATAGTCCATCCCTGTCCTTGTTCCAGAACTGTAACACCATTTTCATCAACCTCCATAACCAAAAAACAGAGTCTGCAAGTTTACTTCTTTAGGCCATTCCAGCCATGCATTGCTCAAGCTAAGCATTGCTTTAGCTTCCTAGGAACCTGAGGAAGCTAACCTGATCATCACAACTCCTTGAAACCAGCTCAAACTCATTTCACGATTTCCAGTTTTGAGGTATCTTTTCTGAACTTCTATCTTTTCATTTAGGCATTGTTAAGCTTGTATTTGTAAAGATAAAATGTAGATATCATTGCTCTGAAACTGTACATGTCTATACTTTTCATTTATATTGATTGAGCTTAGAGAATTTTAGGTTTGAATATCTGAAAAAAGTTAGGTCAAAATTTGGTACTTTTAGAAATTCTCATTCATCTTTGATTTATAGCTTATGATATTTATATGGTTGGATTCGTATGGAAAAATGAAGCAACTTTCATGTTTACATTTTTCATTTTTGTTGAGAAATGAGTAAGTTACAGGAACCATGGCTGGAGATTGAAGATGAAGTCATTTCTAGGACTGGATTTATGTTATATATTTATTGTTTCACTTATGTTAACAGATGTACAGCCACCCTAGTGGCAAAGGCAGCCCGCGTGTGTGGTAGAGGTCATGGGTTCAAGTCTCAGCGCTGCCTTTTATTTTCATTTCCAACATTTTTCTTTCTTTTTGTTTCAAACAACCAGCGCCTTGGCTTAGTTACCGGGCCTTGTCATTTTTGATGCACCACACCCCCTGCTTGCTTGCTACAACACAGACCCAACCCCTTTTTTTATTTTTTCTGATTCACAAAAAAACATTAGTGGGCCTAACCAAACAAAACTGTTTTTTTCTAATATACTCCCAAAATCCATTTCAAACCCCCTGAGTTTTATTTTTATATTTATATTTTATTTTATTTTTCCTTATTATTTTCATTATTATTATTATTACTATTATTATTATTATTATTATTATTATTATTATTATTATTATTATTATTATTATTATTACTTTTATTAATAAAAAATCCAAAAATATTTTCATTTATTATTTACACACTTATATTTTTATTTTCTTTATAAAAAAAAAGACAAAAAAACATTTTCTTAACAAATTAATTTCTTTTTCTTAATAAATTAATAATTAGATTTAGGTTTAATTATTTTTCTTTTTGTTTAAAATTAACTTAGAATTTAGGTTTCTTTTAGTTAATTAATTTCCATACCATTTTTATTAGACTTTTAACCTTTTTTTCTAAAAAAACCTAAAAAAGACTTTCTAACTTAATTTTCTTTTCCTTAATTAGTTTAGGTTAATATTTAATTATTAATTTTCTTTTAGGTAATTAGGTTAAAATCCTTTCCTCAAAATCCAAACAAAAATAATTTCTTTTCCATTTATCTTCTTGTACATTATATTTTTATTTCTTGTACATTATTCAATATGGTTGTAATAGATAATTAGAACTTTAATTTCTTGTAAATCCCCATTTGTAAATTTGTATACTCCATCCCCCTAATGATGTAATAGTATAGTAATTTTACTTTCCGCAATTTATCACTTTCATATAAATGCTAGTAATTAGGGTTTGTATGGAAAGATAAAATCAACGAGTAGATAACCCTAATCAAAGATTAAATGCATGCAAATCAAACACACTATTTACACATGCACCCTTAGGGTAATTCCACTTGTTGCCTTACAAAAATGGTCATGTTATGCATGTGAGATGTCTTAGCAAAAGCAATTAAAAATACAAGATCATAGTCCCTCGATGACGCTTCAAATGTTGCCTTACAAATGATCTTAGTCCCTCAAAGAGAAAATTCTAAGATATCTTACAACATTTCTATCATGAATATACGATGACCCACCCCCATCCCTTTACATCCAAAGATAAGGCTTCTTACAATCAATAGTAAGATAGCAATATGAAAGGAAAGGAAGAAATGAACAAAGACTTTTGAGTAGGTAGATTGTTCCTAGTTGCTTGCTTACTTACAAAACAAATATCCTTGCTCATTTAAAAAAAAAACACCAAACACTTTCAAAAACAAACTTTCAAAACATGAAATATTTTCAAAAAGTCCAACACTTTGTATACGTTCTTACGAACGAGAACTATTACAAAGTTTGCCTAAACGAAGGCGCCTTTTCAAAATACTTTCAAAAACCACCACAAAGTATATTTTTAAACAAAAGCAAGTGATGTAGCAAGCAACTAAGAGCCCATAGATAAGTATGGATTAGAAGGGTGCTAACACCTTCGCTTTTCATAATCTACCCCCCGAACTTAAGAAATAATCTCAAAGGTCTTTCCTGTTCTTTTCCACCTTTCCTTTTGGATAAAAGAAAAGTCGGTGGCGACTCTTACTAACCGCAACAATTGCGATCAAACACAAAACATCCCAAGTCAGTTCTCCCTCCATATTACACCAACACACTGGTAACATCTTCAGACGCAACGAAATTCCTCAAAAGGGAATTTTAGAAGTAGAAGTCTTTGATGTGTGGGGAATTCATTTCATGGGACCTTTCCCATCCTCTTTTGGAAATAAATACATACTCGTTGTTGTAGATTACATATCAAAATGGATCGAGGTTGTAGCTTCTCCAAAAAATGACGCACGAGTTGTAATCAGACTCTTTAAAAATATAATTTTTCCCAGATTCGGTGTGCCAAGACTTGTAGTCAATGATGGTGGTTCTAATTTCATTTCGAAAATCTTTGAGAAACTATTAGTGAAATATGGAGTTCGACTCCCTGTAGCAACACCCTATCATCCCTAAACAAGTGGGAAAGTAAAGGTCTCCAACAGAGAGATTAAGAAAATTTTAGAAAAAATAGTTGCCACTTATAGGAAAGATTGGTCGTCCAAATCACACGAGGCATTGTGGGCATAGGGAATAGCCTATAAGACACCCACAGGAACCACACAATTCAAACTAGTTTATGGAAAATTGTGTCCTCTGCCGGTAGAACTCGATCATAAAGCCTATTGGGCCGTCAAAACCCTCAACTTAAATTACACTACCGCATGTGAAAAGAGAATCATAGACATCTGTTATACCCCAAAATTTTCCCTCTCATTCCTCAAGGCAGTTTCCCACAAGGATTTTCAAAAGTTCATGTTTGCACAAAGTATAATTGGGCCCTCAATCATCAAATTGAAGAAGAACAAGTATGCTTCGATCCATAAGATTCGATGGAGCATTTGGCTCCTTCGAGAAAGCTTTGGTTCACAAGCTTCGGTGGAGAATTTGGCCTGTCGATGCAAGCTTAGTTTGCATCCTTCGATCGGACATTATTGCTTTCTCCGAGCTAGCTTGATTTACATCCTTAGTTTGTTCATTTGGCCTCTTTGAACAAGCTTTGGTCCATAAGCTTCATTTGGGTTTCTATATGTCTGCGTTGATTCACGAAGCATGTGGGTTCCTGCAGGTTAGTTTTGATTCACTGAAATGGCCCCTGCATGCAACTTTCGATTCAGAGAGCAATGGCCTCCTAAATGTTTGTCTCACAAAGAAGTTACCTCCTGTATGCAACCTTCGATTCAGAGAGCAATGTCCTCCTGAATGTTTGTCTCAAAAAGAAGTTGCCTCCTACATGCTGGCTTCAAATAAATCTCCAGGCTTGTTTCAAATCCATTTTCACGTAACCTTCAAATTCTCCTACAAGCTTGCATGCACAAGGCAGGGGTTTCTCTCACGCTAGAACCCACAAAGCAAATGATTCCCTTTAAGTTTGCTTCAAATACACCTACATGTTGGCTTCAAATCCACCTTCAGGTTTGCTTTAAATCACCTTCATATCACCTTTGAATCCATCTGCAAACCCTTCAATACGCTAAGCTTCTGCACTATGGCACGCAATTTAGTGGCCCATTCGAAGGACTTGCCATGGTTGAACATTTAGTTTTTCCTGCTTTTGAGTTTGGTCGAAGGTTTGGACCTAAGTAGTCAAAGCAGAAGGACTCAAAGTGGCATATTCAGCTGAAGAGGTCCCATTCGAAGAATACATGTTTGGCCCATTCGAAGAATACATGTTTGGTCTATTCGAAGGACACATAACTGGTGGGAACGAATGTTGTTTTAGTCTGGTTGAAAGTTGTGGAAGTATGTTGGATTCTATTCAAAAGATCAAGTTGAACATTAGACCCATAGGCTAGGCTACGTGTTTCTGCTTTTCAGGCCTCAAACCTATGACTCACTCTATATTTAATTGTTTATACAGTTAAAATTAGGCTTTTACCCATTTTTTGTCCAAGATAACTTGCCCTTAATAGTATAATACAACTTTTGGAAAAGTCTTTCTTGAGCCTTGCACCTATTTTCCTTATGCAGAAAGCAATCCATCTAAACCATTAATCTTGCTATCTCATCTTGGGATCATGACACAAGTGGACATTTGCTTTCCAGCTAAGCCTTATTTTATTATTTTTAATCCCAAACTTCCCAAAACCTTTCTCTATAAATAGAGAGATCCTTTGCAAAGATCAGGAGGCCGATTTTTCTTGTTGCGCCAGGGAGGAACGAATCTTCAAATTTCTCAAACACCATAAAGTTCTCAAACACTTCAACACTTGTGAAAACACAAACTCAGAATCCAAATACTTGTCTCTTTCGAATCTGAAACATCCTTACATCTTTCTATCCTTCGAATCCAGCAAGAAAGACATTTCACTTATTATCCTCTTTCGAATCCAGTGTCAAAGGCCTAACCCCTGGTCCCTCCCTTCGAATCCAGAAGCATTCAAGGTAACTACTTCAAGGTCTAGCACACGCTCCAGCCTCCAGCAAGGTAAGTCATTCTTAACCTTGAACCCTTCGTTTCCAGCATAGCATGTAAATAAAATTCCTTTTCGTTTCAAACATATACATAGCATTTATTCCCCTTTCGTTAACACCCAGATAGTTTGTTTTATTTCCTTTCCTTGTGGTTTTGATGCTTTGGTTTCTTGTAAATGTTCTAAGAACTAACCTGGCCTTAAGGCAGTGCTAGCATGGCCTTAGGCCATGTTTCTATTTAACATATCAAACAAAGGAAATAGGAAACAGGAAGTAGGGGCGAAGCCTTTAGCTTCCACACTAATCTCCAGGTCAAACGAAAGAGGCATCTAGAAGGCACACCATTCTGACTTCCAGGCCCAGACGAAAGGCACGCCTACACTGACTCCAGGCCCATTCGAAAGGCTCAACATGTTGGCCTCCAGGCCCTAATCGAAGGTCATGCCTTCACCCTTTTCAGACCAAATCGAAGAGAGCCAGAAAGTGCAGAATCGAAGGGTTTTCTGCCTAATTGAAAAGACCCTTTTTATTGCTTTTATTTTATTTTTGCCTTTATATTTTCATGAAATTCAATATGGTTGTAATAGTGTAAGATTTTATCTTTCTTCATTTTTTACTTTATACAAAATTCTAGTAATTGGGGTGTATGGCAAGATAAAATCAACAAGTACACCACCATGATCAAAAGACAAAAATGCATGCAATCAAACACACTTTTCACTCGTGCACCTCTAGGGTTAACTTCACTTGTTGCCTTGAGAAAATGGTCATAATACGCATGTAAGACATCTTAGAAAAAACAATCAAAAGATCATAGTCCCTCGATGATGCTTCAAATGTTTCCTTACAAATGATCTTAGTCCCTCAAGAGAAATGCTAAGATGTCTCACAACATTTTTATTCATGACTATGCAATGACCCACGCCCATCCCTTTTACATCCAAAGATAAGGCTTCTTACCAATCAATGGTAAGAGAGAAATGAACAAAAGACTTTTGAATAAGGTAGAACGTTCCTAGTTGCTTGCTCATCTTCAAACACAAACACCTTTTCAAATGCACCAACACTTTCCATGAAATATTTTCAAAAGTCCAACACTTTGTATAAATTCTTATAGAGAAGAGAATCATTACAAAGTTTGCCTAAACGAAGGAGCTTTTCAAAAATACTTTCAAAACCCAGCATAAAGCACACTTTCAAACAAAAGCAATGATCTAGAAAACAACTAAGAGACCATAGATAACTATAGATGAAAATGGGGCTAACACCTTCCCTTTTCATAATCTACCCCCCGAACTCAAGAAAATTATCTCAAAGGTCTTTCCTGTTCTTTTCACCCTTTCCTTTATTGGATAAAAGAAAAGTCGGTGGCAATTCTTGCTATCCGCAACAACTGCGATAAAACGCAAAACACCCAAGTCAGTTCTCCCACCGTGTTACAACATCCATGAGGTAGACAAACTTAGACTAGATGCATATGAAAATGCCAAGATCTATAAAGAAAGAACAAAAAATTGGCACGACAAACGCATATCTAGGAAAAAGTTCAATGAGGGCAACGTAGTGCTCCGGTTTTATTCTATACTTAAACTGTTCCCAAGAAAACTTTGCTCTAGGTGGTTCGTTTGAAATAACTAAGGTGTTTCCAAGTGGAGCTATTGGAATTAAAGGAAATTCTAGCGAACCGTTTATCGTAACGGGTAGAGCTCAAAGCAATATCATTGCATAAAAAACAGAGACTACTCCACTAGTTTCCATCTTGCAAAGCTACCCGCTCACCCCCAGATTTAATCATCTATTAAAACTATGTCGAGCTTACGACATAAAACAAAGTGCTTGGTGGGAGACACCCCACTTTCTAGTCTTTTATTTTAATTTACTATTTTTTAACTTTACTTTTTCTTGCTTTTATTTCTTTTTTTTTTCATAAAAGCTTTGTGTTGTACCCCAATTTTTGACCTAAGATATCACCTCCCATCTGCATCATTACATTGCAAGTGTTCACAAGCGATCTGACCTACTTTATCAATTTTCAAAGCAGTTTTTTTAATTCATAACTTTTTCAAGTCAAGAGCTGGTTAATTTTTGAAACGCTAAATTTATTAATTGATCAATGCTAAAACAATGTTTATTTAATTATTTATTATTCTGAGTTTAAATAGTTGGAATTTATTTTCAGTTATTATAATTTAAAGAATTATAAATAATAAAGTAAATAATTGAAAAGAAGTTTATTAATTGATCAATGATGTTTATCTAATTATTTATTATTCTGAGTTTAAATAGTTGGAAGTTATTTTCAGTTATTATAATTTAAAGAATTATAAATAATAAGATAAATAATTGAAAAGAAGAAAAGAATTAACTGGTAAAATAATAGAGTTTTATTCATTTTATTCTAATTATTACAATTGTTGTTTAAATACCGTATTTATTTACAAAGTATTTACAATGATAATTTTTACAAATGTTTAAAGTGAAATAAAAACTATCCTAATTTTTCTAAGTTCTAAATCTTCATCTTCTATCCAATACTTCTTTGATGCTCATTTGATTTTACCTGCAAAGAATTAAAAGAAAAAGTCAGAAATAAATATATAATTAAAAGCAGGCAATTAATTTAGAGTTCATCATTAAAAGCAAACGGCTGGAATCAGTTTTTACCCTCTTTGCAAATCACGGGATTTCTCCCGGTTCACAAAAAGGGATGAATATTTATTGATAAATATGAATGCACAAGTTCAAAATATGCACAAATTCAATTTTGCCAAAACCAACTACATATTTCAAAACCAATTGCACATTTCAATTGTCAAAACTGCATATTTCAAAACCAACAGCATATGCAAGCCAAATATTTCTAATTTCATCATTTTCCAGCTTTTGCTTTTTCAGAACACAAAGTACATATAACATTTTAATGTTTCAAACTGTACTAAGGAGAGAGAAGAGAGAAAACAGTTTGGGTTTACAGGTTTTAGCCTTAGGCAGAAAAGAGATAGAAAACAAAACTGCAGTAACACAGTAAAAAAAGGGAAGCATAGAAAAAGGATACAAAGAAAACTGAATGGAACAGTAGAAGTGCAGAGGTATCAAAAGAAAAATAGAAAATATACAAAAAACCCGAACTGTCAAAAGGGAGGCCAGCAACGGATATTATAACAACACAAACTTCTCAAGCAAAAAGGAGAGTTCAAAAAACCTGTTGGAAGCCTTAAACAAAAACTGAGTTCAAATACCACAAGCCTATTCTCAAAGTAAAAGAAAAAGCTTGAAGAACCTGCATTCAAAAACAATATACAACCTGCTGTCTCAAGCCAAAAAAACCAATAACCATGGCCTGAAAAACCAGTAAACACTAAGCTGTCCAGCCAAAGCCTTAAGCCTTTTAAAACCATAACCTGTTGAAACCTGTAAAAGCCTTAACCATCAAACGATACAAGCCATCACCAACAAACAATACCCTGTCAAACCTACTGTCAAGCCATAGTTCCAAATCTCCCATAAACCAACAAATCATGCCAAGTTAAAACCAGTAAACACAACCTGCTGAAAAGCCATATCCCGAACAGCATCAAGCCTAACCAGAAAACCAGTAAAGCCGTCACCAACAACCTTAAACCTGTCAAGCCTCAAGAACCTGAACCAAGCTAACAAAGCAGCTTAAGCCTAAAAGCCAAAAACCCTGTCAATCCTTACCTGCATCAAACCAGATGAACACTAAACCTGCCTAAGCCTCCAAATCCATCAGGACCCTCAAAAAAACATCATTGGGCTACCAAATATAACAGTCAAGCATGTCATTAACGAGTGTTTCAAGGCATATCATAGCATCAAGCTGAGCAAGCTAGGAAAACACAGGCCCTCAGAACCTAGGTTTCCTCATCGGGCTAACAGATTCAAATCATACAGCAACCAACACAAGGCAGCTCAAGGCGACAAAGACAAAGAAAAATCAGGGCGTTCATTCAAGGCAACAGAAGCAAGGTCAACAGAAGAAGAAGAAAAAAATATCACATAAGGTTTTTTTCAAAATCATCATCAAACCACGAATCAAAGGGGCAAAGAAACACAAACCAAGAATCCAAGCAAGCCCAGCATCACGCGTTTCGTCCCTCACCTCCTTGGCCACCACAGCTCTTCTCAACCCTTTCCTCCTCCGTCTCCAAAGGTAATGTTTCTCCCTCTCTTTCTTTCACGTACCTCAAATAACCATAACAATAGGAAGTCAGGATCAGTAAGGGGCGAGATCATAACATGCAAATAATAAAACCCTAATGAGATTTAAAAGGAAGATTATTACCTTGAATCTGTCGCCCTAGCGTTTCGTTGGAGGGAAGAGGAAGTTTGAAGATGCCGGTGGCCATGGGCAAGGGAAAACTCAGAGGCGAGGGCATGAGAGCAAACGAAGAAGACGAACAAAGGATTAACGAACGGCGTTGTAACCCTAATCCATTTTCCCCAAACTAAGACAAACGTTTAACCCTAAACAAGTTATGAAATATTGGGCCATGACCCGTTTCCCTTTGCTTAAACCCAACGAATTCTATTAGAACACCCCCATCCCATTTCTGTTTGTTCTTATTTTGGGCCCTTAAAAACTCTTTGGCCCATACGAATTGCTTATTATCTACCCCCTTTATTTTTTGATACCTCTCTTTCTATTTACTTTCTTTTAGTTTTTTTTTAGAATTTTATTAATTTAGTTAATTAGTAAATTTAATCAAATAAGAGGTGTAATTTAATTAGACAAGATTTTAATAATTTGACCAATTTCATTAGTTTAAGTTTAGGATTAATTTAGTAATTTTTTAATATTATTTTTAATTAGATTTAAGTTAAATAACTTTTGGAGTTTTAATTTAGTTTAGAATTATTTAGTAATCTTAGAATTTTAATTTAGTTTAGATAATTTTGTTATATCTCTCTTTTACATTTAATTTTCTTTGTCGCTTCAATTGATTTCCTTATCGTTTATTTGTAATTGTTTCTTTGTTTACTCGGAATTATTTCGTTGTGATCTTTATTCTTGTGGATTCTTTGAGTATTTATATTTGACTATTCATCTTTTTGTGCCCAATCCAAGAGAAAAATGATTAAACTTGTTGACTTCATGTCCTCAAATCCAATCACGCGAATACCTTCATTTCATTAAAACTTAAGATAATTTTTCCCCAAACACTCAATTTTTTCAAAACTCATACCTTTTAAGTCAAAACTTTGATACTAGGTCGTCGTATCTTCAAAAGCCCATCTGTACCCCTTTTTGGCCAAAGCAATTTATTCCAATCAAACAAATGAATTTTAATAAACAGATATTTCAAAAAGGTTCCTATAGAATACTATAGATACATTGGGTGCTAATACCTTCCCATTGTATAACCAACCCCCGAACTCTAGACCTCTTTTCAAAGCGCCTTGTATTTTCATTACTTTTAAAGTATTATTTTACATTGCATACTTTAGGGTTTTATTTCGCTCTTTTCCCTTTTCCCTTGGAAATAATAAAGCGCGGTGGCGACTCTTGCTTTTGTGAGACGAATTAATTGATAATTCGATCTCCGATTTACCCCGCTACATTTTTTATCGCTACACTTTGCAGTATTGTTCTCTAACATTAACCACTACTAACGTAATTCTAATTGTCAACTTAATTACATGCTAACTTAATTTTTAGCTAACCATACTAACTAATGATGCAAGAAGTTGACCCCATGGACATAGATTTCAAAGGAAGAGCCCATAGGAGGCGTTTTGAGGTATTGACTGCAAGGGAAATGGCACTCACTTTCTATCCTGATGGCCCTACCATGACCACTTTAGGCGTTAGAGATAATGTAATGTATTTGTTGAACCAATTAGGTTGGGATACTTCTCCTTTGAGAAGAAGATTTAGTTCTTATAGAAAGATGACCTTAGAATTCCTAAGCTTACTCATCTTTTTGCCTGACCATGGATTAGGATTCAATCGAGGCCTAACCACTTTTAGAATGTTCGATATTGAATACTGGTATAATAACTGTGAACTTGCTAACCTATTCGGATTTTCTAGTGGCCTGCATGTTTTTACTTGTACCCAAGAGGACCTTCTTATGGACCGTGAACTTGGATACTTCTGGGATAGTATAACCGGAGATAGCAACCCCGAGCCTGATAACATGTTTTTTGAAAGTATCTATAACCCTGTTATCCACTACTTCCATAAGTTCCTTGCTCACACCCTTTTCGAAAAACCTCAAAACATTAATTTTGTGTCCAAAGATGAGATCTTCATCATGTATTGTGCCTCCAGAAACAGCCCCGTTAATGCCGCTACCTATATGATAGCCAATTTTGACCATATTGCTCAAACTGATCATGCACCTATCTTAGTGGGAGGTCTAGTGACCATGATAGCAAATTCTATTGGAATGCGAAAACCACTTCTAGGACTCCACCCTCTAGGTAAATTCCAACCCATGGATATACGGTTCTGTTTCAACACCTGTATAATTAGAAATCTAGGCCCTATGGAATTTGAATTTCTCATCAACAACCAGGTTATGCAACTATTCACCTTACCAAATCCAAGAACATGTATTCATAACTGAAACAATTGGCTTTTTGATCTGGAAGTACAACCAACATCACCTCCCGTTTCTCCAGAAACACCTCAAATTTATGACCACAATGATGCTTTCCTTTATGATACTGAAACTGATCCCGAAACACAACCTTCCTATCATAATTTTCCACCCACCGAGCAACCTACCCCTTCATGTGCTTTTGTTGCTCCAGTTGCCTATGCACCTCCCTCTGCTGATTAGGATACTGCCTTACTTGCTATGCAAACTGAGTCAAACTGCTTAAGGGAAGAAGTCACTAAACTACGCATCGAGTTTCATGGTTTTATAGATCTAGTAACAGAGCAGGTGGACCATATTTTCCAGTATATCTACTCCCCTGCTCTGAATACTAATAGTAGTGGCCGACATTACTTGACATACTGCATTTCTAGATTTTATTGTTTTTCTGATTACATTATGTTTACTTTCTATTTTTTTCTCAGACTATTGTTTAGAAAAATTCAAAGTTTCCGGATTATATTAAAATGTTTGTCACTATATATGATATTTACATTTATGTTATGCTTTATTA
Organism: Vicia faba; assembly: GCA_948472305.1. NCBI lineage: Eukaryota > Viridiplantae > Streptophyta > Magnoliopsida > Fabales > Fabaceae > Vicia > Vicia faba. Next base: position 849,464,710 of record OX451739.1, read on the forward strand.
TTACACTATTACTCTACTTCATACAGATATAAAAATATCTCTATGTGCCTGAACATATCGCTCTGTAACGTTTATTATTAACAGTTCTGGAAATTAGGAATTTTTATATTGTGTCGTTCGCCACGCATTCTAACAAAGACCGCCTAACTCTTATGAAGTGTACCACTCAGCACACATTATGTGCCCCTCGGGACGGAACAAAAACCTACACGTGCATTTGTTCCAAACAAATACCAGATTCGTTCTTTTCATCTTCTTCCACTATTGTTAAACCCTATTAAAACCCTTTCTCCATATTCTCCACCCTTGACCGTCCCACATCCTCTATTTTAAAAATTATCATTAAACACCATTAAATTCCAATCCCAGCATTCTATATTGTTCTGTTATTTAAGCACTTGAGGAACAAATATCAAAATCCACAACCTTCTGTCAATTCCATAATTGAACCTATCCCACCTTCCTTGCATCTAATTATGTCTCGAAGATTTCAACACCCAAGAGGAGAGCCCTACCTTTCCGGAATCGTGTTCAGAAATGGCAAAGCTGGGGTACATCAAGAAGCTCAGTACCGTAAGTTTTATCAATATTCGATTACCGATACAAGGTATGTTGATGTTAACTGTCTACGTGAGTTGGGATTGTTAGAGATTGTGCAATGGCTACTTCATAATTCTGACCTATCTTACGTTTGCACCCTGAACCATCCAACTTATGAATCGTTGACCTTAGAATTTTCGAGCTCTTTCTCCTACAACACTCCACCATATGACAACATGTACCTCACGATCACTACTAACTTTAGATTGTTTAATAATGAATATTCCATGAATCAAGAGGCTCTAAGTGATTTGTTATATTTTCCTCGTGGACGAGAAGTGTACTATTGAATCCCTCCAGAAGCTGATTGGGCATCGACAGCATTTGGTCTTTGGCATGTTTTAACTGGTGAGCAACCTTCTAGTTAGGAGGGTCTTTTTGCTTCATCTATCCATAATCCTTCCATCCGTTACTTTCATCGTATCCTTTCCAACACCATTTTCGGGAGGGAAAACAACAACAAAGTTAATTCCAAAGAATTATTTTTCATGCACTGCACCTTCACACCTGGTTGGAAGATCAATGCTAGTGCATTCCTCTTGGCACACATCCAGTCTGTCTGTGCAAGAGGTATTACCATTTTTTGTAATGGAGGGTTAGTCACCTCTATAGCACTTTCTTTGAACTTGGGGGACAAACTAGAAATCTTCCTTTGCTACATGCTCTTTTTATTGATATCGACACCTGTCATGTTTGGCACCTTATTAAGGCTAGAGAAGATGGAAGATACAATCTTATGGTGCAGAACAAAGAGATTCCAAGCATTATTTTTCCTAAACCCCAACTCACCGATGTAACAAATATGGATAAGTGGTGTTATGATCTAAGTGCCCCTGCTCCTGGTGAAAATGTCCAAAATGATCAAGGTAGCTCGAGCAATACCGAGCCCGATGAAGTGGAGCAAGTGCTAGAGCAAGACGCTCCATAACCTGACACCCACCAACATGTTGCACAAGTTCCTACTGAGAATCTTGTCGGTTCATCATCCAGGCACCAGCCCCGAAGAAGAAGAAATTAGGGGCAACCAACTACTCTTGATGAGATTTATGCTGAAATGTTGGCCATAATAAAGTTGAAGCTCAACACTATCAGAGGATGGAAGCACAACATAACAAGATGTTGCAAGAAGTCTGAAAACTTCTGAGAGATCAACACGACTATGTCTACTGGTATGATTGTAGTATATCAGAGCTTACCGAAGAGATGTAAGCAATGACTTATCGGGTTGACGACCTGCATGATTTTGTTACTCATGTCGGACTACAGGGATATGATGTATAGCCTTTCCAAGGCAGAGATGATGCACGTGGATGAGCACGAGCATGTCACAAAGCGCGTGGCCGAGGCAAAGAGTACTCATTCATCTCATTTTCTCCTTCCTTTCTCACCTTACTTTGTTGCATTAGGGACAATGCACAGTCTAAGTATGGGGGAGGAAGCTTTACCGCTTTATTTAGTTTTCATTTTCCGTTTTCTATGTAGATTTACATTATTCATAAATTTCCCTTCAATACAAAAATTTATGTACTATCAAGTTGTTATATGCAGATTTTCGTTCATTATTTGACTCTCTCTCACTTTCTAGAGCCATAACAAAAAATTTTACTTGACACATTCGAAGAGTATATAGCTTGCTCACTCTTAAATATATGTTAGAAATTTTGAGTGAGATTTAAACAAAATTTATATCATTTTAACACTCTAAAACCCCCCGCTTATGCGAGACCAGTTTAAGTACCTATTATACCAAAACCCCAATCTTTGAAGTAACCCCGAGTAGTTTATATAAGCAGTCAACACCGTCTTAAAAAAAACTACGTAGAGGGCCAATGAATATAAGTGAATGGTCTTAAACCATTTTCCAAAATATATTGTAATGATGAATTGAAAACAGGGAATGCACTAATTAAGTTAGGTGACCCTCGCCCGGTTACTTAATCTCACAATGTGGAACCTACATATTATGTTATAAAAACCTGATGTAAGTTGGTTCAGAGGTTTCTAGTGCTGAATTTGGTAGGGCGGACTACGGGTCTATCCCCCTCATCTTGCAATCGGATTAATTAAGGGGTTACCAAATTTATGTACCAGAACCCCATGCTTAAAATGACCATTACTAACCGTCTACTCTACTATGTGCGTGAAATAAGATAAAGGGCTTAATGTGATTGCGCTCGAACAAAATGGGTGAAACAAAGCAAAAAGAATTAGGTTGAGCTATAATAGCATGACTGGAACTGGTTTGCATAAGGAGGGGTTGTCTAGTGTTATTATTGTATCTTTGTTGTTGATATTAAGCTTACATTGTTCTAACAGAAACACCACGCAACCACGTACGAATTGATTTGTATCATGTAATTGCATTTAACATGTGCTTAAAAGATTAACATACTGATTATTTGCTTGAGGACAAGAAAATGTTCAAGTATAGGGGAGTTTCATAACGCGAAAATACATAGCATATTCGACCCGATTTGCATAAATAAAGTTACCGTTTTATCTCAATTATGTTGCATTATATTGGTATTTCAAGTTTGTTTCAGGTAACTATTTCATCCAAGGCCTACATGAGAAAAAGGGAAGAAATGGAAAAGAAACAGACTCAAAATCAGGAAAAATAGTAGAAAATAGCAGAGAATTCATATCAGAATGATGTGATGGTCGTCACACCTTCCATTCTGCCCGACACAAGCTAAACATGTGTTCCCCTCGGCACACAAACCATGACGACCGACACAAGATAAAAATATGTGTTCCCCATGGCACACAATGCATTCCGCTCGGCAGAACCATTTTCTATTTGACATGCGAAGATTTCTCCATGATTCTCCATGTTGCCAGGGCAACGACTCTGCATTATTTCCTCCTAGTCTTTCTCCACGCAATGATTTTTCTGAGGCATGAAATTACAACTCCTGGATTCTCTCAAGAAGTTTTGTCATGGAAGAGCAATATAAAATAAGACAGTTTGCAACTCTCGGACTCTCTCGTATCCGCTCTCTCTTTTTTGTTATGTTATTTTGCATTTTCGTTTTCTTTCACGCAATTATTCCAATTTCAACAGTTCAGAGCTTTGTTTAGAACTTAAGCAGATAAAACCGTCACCTAAACAAATATAGTTTTCTACACCATAAAGATATTGCAATATTAGTTTCTTTTCATAGCCTCCTGAACTTTGTTTTTACTTTTATATTTTTGTTTTGCATTCAATTTAGTTTTCCGCAAGCAAATCCTGCCGACATATTGTGGAGGATTGCTATCAGTACTTAAAGTGTTGCAAAAATTCTATTGTTTTCATTATTTTATTCCAAGTTTCTAATTCAATTGTATTACTGTTCTTTATTTATCATTCATGCCTGAATCATTATATGTTTGTTATTATTTGGGTTCGTAACTAATAATATGTCTGGCTAATTTCCCTGATACCGGTATGTAAGATCATAAAACGAAGAGGTTCGATAATAAATTGGCATAAACATTTTATAAAAATACTTTTTTTGGTTTAGTTTCCATTTTTAATACGAATTGTTTTGTTACGAGAGTAAGAGACAAACGGAGGCTAAAATCAATAATCACGAGAGTGTGTGAGTTTTTAACCGGATACTGGTAATCAAACATTGGTTTTAAATACAGCGAGAGCGGTTTAGGATTAATTAGACTCTATTTGTTTTCAAAAAGTATCTTTGGATTTTAAATGAGACAGCGAGAGTAAGCATTTAAGTTTAATTATATAATCTGAATCAATAATCACGAGAGTGTGAGATAAAGGTTTTTAAACTAATAGTTTATACTGAACAATATTTTGAATACTCAAAGCTATGCCAATGATTTACTGAATTCCCGAAGTCAGGCGTATTACATACTGGCGTCCCATTATTAAATATTCCAATTAAGTCTAAGTATATTTTTGTCCAACCCAAAACCTAAGATTTATTATTAGCCTTAGCTTTACACATTAGATTTAGATAGCAGTAATTCGATTACCAGTCCCTGTGGATTCAATATATTTTAAAACTACATGATTAAACTGTGCACTTGCAGTTAATACACCCGATAGACTCTTAAAGTCGCGATCAATAATGCACTCTAAATTGCTGATACATTATAAATTTAGTTTGAATTTGAAGGCGTGTGAGATGCATGAACGCTTTGGAAAAACAAGTGTGATATTTTTTTGTCTTTTAGTGTCAAAATCTTATCCTTTTCCTTGATTTTTGATTTATGATGCATGAAAATGCTTAATGAAATTTAAATGAAATAAATTATGATGAATTAAGTGATCATGAATTTATTTCTTCAAAATGAATAATGAAACATGCAAATTTACCAAAATTTCCCAGCAAGTGCCATGTTGACTTTTCTTTTACTTTTATTATGATATATGATAGTGATCATTGAAATTCCAAATGGAATAATGTGGTGGAAGCCTGTTTTCTTATGAAAATATAGGTAAGTTACAGGTTCTCACGTGACAAAATGAAAGGTTTTGGCTTCTCACAGAAGAAAAGATAGCTAGGTTACGGATTATCACGTAACAAAAAGATAGATTATGGCTTCTCACATAATAAAAAGATAGGTTACGAATTCTCAAGTAACAAAGTGAATGGTTATGAGTTTTCATAATATGAAAAAGTATGTTACAGATTCTCACGTAACAAAAAGGTGAAAGGTTATGGCTTCTCACAAAACACAAGAAGGTAAGTTACAAATTCTCACGTAACAAATTGAAAGGTTCTGGCTTCTCACAAAACAAAGTGAAAGGTTCTAGCTTCTCACAGAACAAAGTGAAATGTTATGGGTTCTCACAGAACAAAAAAGATGGCATTCATAAATCCTCAGTGTTGTATCCCAAAATTTTCCCTCCCATTTCCTCAACATTTTCTCACTACAAAACCCTTGGAGCTCAAGATCAAGTTAGGGTTTACTCTGCTCAAGACTCCTCCTTGCACTGTTGACCCAAATTAGGGTTTGAGCTTGCACAAAGATGTTTTGACCTAAGAGGCCCAAAGTGACTTTCATGCTTCATCTTGGACTCACAAGTTTATCCATACCAAGTTTCAAGCATTGATTCCAATCTTTGCCCAGTCAATTGGACAGTTGACCTAGAAATCAGTTGTATTGGGGAAAAAGTCAATTGTGGCCAATGGACAGTCAAACCTCATGATTTTTGACCCACATCAACATTATGAACTCATTTGAACCATTTGATCAAGTTTGGATCACAATTCCACAAGAAATTTGATCAGATCACCAAAAGGGCAAAATGGTCATTTTTAGGGTTTTGACTGCACAAAGGCAATTTTTGACTGTTTGACCTAGCCAATGGGAAACCAAGCTCACATATGGCCTCAAGGACTCAATGGCATTGTCTTGACATATTCAAAAAGTTCAAAAGATCCTAAATGCACAAGATTGACAGATGAATTTTCCAGTCAATTGAGCCAAATTTGACTGTATACTGAAAAGTCAAACTTTGACTTTTTGGTCAAAATCAAGTGTCAAGATTCATTTTTCATCAAGACATGTCAAATTATGAAACTTTTTCATCAAGAAATCAAGAATTACAAATTAGGGTTTGAAATAAAGGATTTTCATAACTTAGAATTTTTCTAAGTTATGAAAATTCCTAATTTTTTCCTAACTTTGTCCCATCTTTGCATCAAGATATATTTGGATTCAAACAAAACTCAAAACATGAAAGTTATAGTCCTTTGCAAAATCTACAAATTTGATTCATAAAGTTTCCTCAAAAGAAGCTTGTAGCTCAAGTTATGATTTTTGGAACAAGGGTGCAAAACATTCTTAACTTAGAAAAATTTTGACCTATTCTAGGCAGGATTTTTGCCTAACTTCATGGCCACTTTTCACATGCTTCCACTTGTAATTTCAAATTTCATTAAAAAGATGGATTGTATTACACATTCCAAGCTTTCCAAAATGTCCAAGAACTTCTCAAACACCCTTGTGGTTAGGAAGAATCGAATTTGTCAATATGGGCAAAAGTCACTTTGTTCATGAGCCATTTCCATGTTCATAACTTTGCATTTTTGAACTCAGCATGTTTCAAGCTAGTTACAGGCCTCTAATATCATTTACACTCAATAATTTAATGCAAACCCTTTGTGTTCAAGCCTTATCTTGTGTGTTTAACCATTACATGCCAATTTAATCCATAATTAGAAAAAGTAACTTAGCCATTTTTGAAAAGGTGAACTTTATGTCAAACACAAATCCAAAAGGTACAATGCAAATCTCTGAGGCACAAGTTATTTGACATATCCCACTGATCAAGACAAAGATTTGCAGCATGTTTAGGGGGCCTGCATAAGCTTGTAACTGAACTTGTCATTTTTTTGCTTAAGATTGAAGAAACATTGCATAACTGAAGATCATCTCTCATTCCTGCAATCACAAGCCTAAACAAACTTCTTGAGCATCTTCCAAACATCCAACCTGACCTGAAATACGAGCCAACCACCTTCAATACCTCCTCAAACACAGAAACACCACTTTGCTGCACAAAACAGGGCATTCTGCACTTTGACTTGGCCAGCTCATTTCCATCGTGCATTTTCATCCAAACCACTTCAAACACACTCCCTACCACCTATACAAACTATCGCAAGCATTGGACACGAACTGTAACATCCCTAACATCATTTGCCATTTTCACTTTTCTCTCTTGCAGGTTGACTTCTGTAGCTTGATATAGCAAGATTCAAAGCACACCAAGCATTGGAATAGCATCCCTGGACTTCAAGCAAGCTATACAAGTCCTCAAGTTCCATTGAAAGTACCTCCATTGTTGTACACGTTTCAAGCTGAACAGGTAAGTTTTTGAACTTCTATCACTCTATCCATGCATATCTAGGCTTAGGTTTGTGAAGAAGTCGTGCTCTACTCATATCCCTGAAGCTACCTGTATCCTCACTTTTCATTTATATTGTGTGTGCTGCACGAATTTTGGACATGAACATTTGAAAAAAGCTAGGTAAAAAATTGGGGGAGGAGAAATTCTCTCTCATTTCTGAGAGTTAGAACAATTTCTTTACATGTTTAGAATCGTGACATGATGCTCTATAACATTGCTGTTGTAAGTTTTTGTTGAAAGTTAAAGAATCAGGATCTATGCTTGACAAGGGAAAACGCGCGCTTTGTGTTTGAAACTGGCACGAGGTTGAAGACAAGCCTTCTCGGATTGGGCCTGACTTGTTCTTTCTTTTTGCACCTTCATTTTTAACATACACCCCCCTGGCCCATTGCTTGATATATTTGTCATTTTTAATTTTTTTTCTTTTGATTTGGATTCTATATTTTTATTTAAGCATGAAAAAACATTAAAAATATTTTTCTCACATTTTTTGCATTTTATTTGGATTTTTGTTTGTTTTATTTGAGTTTATACATATAAATAACATATATATCCTTTTATTTAAAATACAAAAATAATACAAACACTTTTATTTTCTGATTTTATTTTATTTTATCTTTTGAAAACATTTTATAAAAAAATATACTTTTTTTTTGTAAATATTAAATATTTTATTTTTTATACATATTTAATATATTTAGTAAATATTATAAATACTTATATATTTATTAGAATATTTAGTAAATATTAAATATTTTATTTTATTTTATTATTGTGCAATTAAGTACCTTGTAAATTCCATTTGGATTGTAATAGTTTAGATTTAAATTCTTGCTAAATATCCCCATTTGAACATTTGTACCCCCCATCCCATAATTTGTGTTGTAATAATTTAGGACTTTAAATTTCGCACTTTAAAGCTTTCTAAAAATGCCATGATAGACTTAGGGTTTTGTATGCAAAAATCAACCAAACAAATAGCTTGACTAAACAAAAGACAAGAAAAGCATGAAAATGAACAAACACCAATCACACTTGCACCCCTTAGGGTTACTCCGCTTGTTGCCTTCCAAAATGGGCCATGCTTGCACGTCGAGTTTCTTTGGCAAAACAATTCAAATGATCATAAGTCCCTCGATGACGCTTTCGAAAGTTGCCTAATCAAAAATGAACATAGTCCCTTCAAGCAAAATTGCCAAAGACACTTGGCACCATTGCATTCATGGTCCATACGATGACCCGCGCCTGTCCCGTTAACATCCTAACGCAAGATTGCCCACCAAATACAATGGTGGAACAAAATTGTTAAAAGGGTTAAAACATGAGAAAAACCTTTGAGTATAATAGGGTAGACAAACTCTTAGTTACTTGATCAAATTTGCAAAAACACTTGCCTACTTTTCAAAACCACACTCCACAAACACTATCAAAACAAACTTCCAAAAAACATTTGAAACATCTTTTCGAAAATATACACACCTTTGCATATGCTCAAACACGAGTCATTACAATGGTTGCCTAAGACAAGGCGTCTTTTTCAAAACATTTTCAAAACACACACACCCACACACACACAAACCCTTTCAAGCAATTGAAAATCAAAGGCAAGTGATCTAAAAACCAAGTAACTAAGAGCCCATGGATAACCATGGATGAAAAGGGTGCTAATACCTTCCCTTTTCATAATCTACCCCCCGAACCCACGAAACATCTCAAAAGGTTTTTCCTGTGCTTTTTAACCTTTCCTTTAGGATAAAATAAAAAGTCGGTGGCGACTCTTGCTAAACCGAACAAGTGCGAATACAAACGCAAAACTTAAGTCAGTTCTCCCACCGTATCACAGAACTGGCGACTCTGCTGGGGAAAATTTTAAAGTGGAGTAACCTTAGGGCTTAGATCACCCTCTTGCATGACTAATTGTTTGCTTTGATTGCTTTACATCTTGGTTCCTTTGTTTGGGTTTGCAATCCTACACCCGGATTTGGGGAAACATTCATAGATAGCAATACGTTGTGGAAACTGTGCGGGGTATACCGACACGGTTGAAGCAATAGCTATATTAGTGCGACATATTTGTGAGTACCGGTAACCCTTGAGTTCAATCAAGGAGAGTACGGGGCCGCTGAGTGATGTCACTAAGCACTAATGACCTTGAACCTTACTTGACCATCTTGGCCTTTTGTTAGGGGTAGTGAGATGACCGACTTTGGTGCAGTCCGAAGTTGGTAGATACTCGATACTACACTCATTGAGGGTTGTTTTCTTGGAATATTTTGGTCGCTAGTTAAGTGGCTAAACCCAAACAATGAACATGGAAAATAGTCCAATGATATTGAGCTCCTTAGAACCCGGTTACTATTTATAGGACAGGTTTTTAAGCCAACTTCACTCAAGAGGGTACTTACCTATGAAACCCCATGCAAGCCTGAAACTAGGGTTTTGTGTGAATTGCTTGTACATATGTTTGTGCATACATCATGAGCATCATAAAGCATCATGTGCATACACTAATCATTTCAAGGGTTTATATCTTCATCTTTGTTCTTGTTTTGTAGGTCATGGAAATTCTTCGCAGGAAAACTATCCAAGTCAACCTTGTGAGAATCCCTCCTCAACTCAAAGAGCTCACATCAAGAATTCCAGAAAGCTCTCCCTTCAGTGAAAGACATGGTAGACTGCTCAGCCTAGTCAACACCAGCATTGAAGAGGACATGGTAAAGGTGTTGTTCCAGTTCTTTGACCCCCTTCACCACTGTTTCACTTTCCCCGACTACCAATTGGTGCCCACTTTGGAGGAATTTTCTCAACTCTTGAGAATTCCAATTCTTAATCAACTACCCTACAACGGTACGGAAAAAGAACCAAAGCCTGAAGATGTTGCTCAAGAACTACACTTGCAACCATCTGACATCAAGGGGCATTGGGAAACTAGAAGCGGTGTCAAAGGTTTCCTGGCAAAATTCTTGTTTGAGAAGGCACAAGAGTGTTGGAATTCATTGGACCTACAAGCCTTTGAAGAAATTGTGGCACTCCTCATTTATGGGTTGGTCCTGTTCCCAAATCCTGACCAGCTTATAGATGTCAACGCCGTCAAGATCTTCTTATCCAGAAATCCAATACCAACATTGCTTGGGGACATTCTTCACTCATTTTACACACGAACAATGAGAAAGAGGGGTGTTCTCATGTGTTGTACTCCTCTCCTTGCAAGGTGGTTTATTTCGCACCTTCCACAATATATCTTGAAGAATGACTAAGGCCTAAGGTGGTCACAACGGTTGATGACCCTCACTCACTCTGATGTACATTGGTGTTCTCGGTCCAGAGAAAATGTCGTCATCATCGATCGTTGTGGAGAGTTCCCTAATTTTCCATTGCTTGGCATTAGGGGAGGCGTTACCTACAACCCTTGTCTAGCTTTGAGACAATTTGGATATGCACGGAGGGATGGCCCTCACGACATGTTGATTCCTGACCTAGTTTTTGACTTTGACAACGATGCGCAAGGACTTCTCCAAAGATTCATCAGAGCTTGGAGGATGCCTAACAAGGTAGACAGCAAGACACTAGGGCACAAGAATTCCATCCCTCTTGAGCCTTATCTCAAGTGGGTACGAACCCGAGCCCAGAGTCTAATAATGCCTTACCCTCATGTTCTCCCTGTGATTAAAGAGCCCGTTAAGAAAGGAGAGGTTCCCTACACCATCCTATATCCTGACATGCCTACATCGTGGGAAGAGATGCAGAAGAGTTGGATCCAACTCAAGGAGGAACAGAATACTTTTGAAGCCAGCTTCTACGCCAGTGAGAAGAAGGTTTTGGAGCTTACCCGCCGACTCCATGAGGAAGAGACCCTCAACACCTACATCGCACAAAAGAGGATGCGCAACGTATTTTTACCTTGAGGAGCTTTTTGTAATATTTGGCCCATGGGGCATTTATGTACTGACAAATTTCTTCTTATTAATATGACGTGTGTTCCTTTTTGTTTGCAACAATTTTGAATTTTCTAAATCCTTGAATGCATTGCATAAACAAACATATCATTCATCATGCGCATAAGCAGGTCTCCACACCAGGTTTCCTTATCTTTCTGCTGTTTATTTCAGTAAGATGGATCTCGAACAGACAGTCAAGGACTTGCAGTCTCAAAATTCACAGTTTCAACATCTCCTGATGACCTTGGCAAAGGGTCAGGAGGATCTAAAAGCCCTGCTTGGGAACAAAGAGCAAGTGAAAAAGAAGAAGAAGAGAGTCGGGGTGGCTACCCTAGGAAGAAGGTTTGAGGGTGAAGCCAGAAGAGTCCTTGAATTTCCCCCTACATCTGAAGAGGGAACCAGTAAAGGGAATGCGGCTGCGGTACCTTCCGAATCCGAAGCTGAAGAAGGAGAGGCTGAAGAGGACGAAGACTACTCTGAGCAATAATACCCACCCGCCGACGATAAGTACAAGAGCTTGGAAGACAGGTTGGAAGCTATGGAGCTGCAGAGAGTTCCCGGCTTAGATTTCGAAGATTTGGGATTAGTTGCTGGAATTGTGATCCCTCCGAAGTTCAAAGTGCCAGTTTTTGCAAGATATGACGGGCTGTCATGCCCGAAGATGCATCTCAGATCATATGTAAGGAAGATCCAACCTTACACCGCAGACAAGAACCTATGGATCCATTTCTTTCAGGATAGCCTTTCAGGGGCTCAACTTGAATGGTTCTATCAGCTGGATGGAGCCAGTATCCGAAACTGGGAGGACTTGGCTACTGCCTTTTATAAACAGTATCAGTACAATTCTGACCTCGCTCCCACGCGTACCCAAATCCAGGGTATGTCACTGGGGACGGACGAAGGATTCAAGGAGTATGCGCAAAAGTGGAGAGACCTGGCTGGCAGGGTGCAGCCACCGCTGACTGACCGTGAACTTGTTGACATGTTCCTGGGGACCCTGTGTGGTCCGTTCTTCAACCATCTGATTGGTAATTCTTCTGCTGGGTTCACAGACCTGATCTTAACTAGTGAGAGAATAGAAGCTGGTATCAAGTCAGGGAAGATACAGAAAGGTGCCTCCGCGAGTATTGAAAAGAAGCCCTTCAAAAAGGAAGCCAGTGTTGTTTACGGTCCCAGAAGACAAAATAAACCGGAACGCCGCCAAGCTGTCAATGCGTTGGTAATTTCAAAGCCTGCTGCTTCTCCTCAACAGTTTAATCAACCAAGGGGTGAGAGACCCAAAAGACAGTACACTCGGCTCAGCATGACCCTGTCTCAGATTTTTCTGCAACTACTGTCAACCAATCTGGTAACTGTCAAAGAAGCTCTGAAGGTAGTGAACACAGCTTCTCCAAAGTACAACCCCAACGCTCGTTGCGCTTATCACTCTGATAGCCCGGGGCCTACTAAGGATGATTGTTGGGCTCTAAGGAATAAGGTTCAGGACCTTATTAATGCTAAAGAAATACATTTTGAGGCGCCTGAGAGGCCCAATGTTGTAACCGCTCCCATGCCTCAGCATGGAGTGAATGTTGTGGAAGAAGACCGGTATGTAGCCTCCGTGGAAGAGATTGTTACTCCGTTGTTGACTGTCAAGAGGAACCTGTTGCTAGCCGGTTTATTTCCGGGATGTGGTAAAGGTTGCCTTCTATGTGTTGTTTCATCTGTTGGTTGTCCTTTGCTGAAATCAGGTATCCAAAGCCTGATGGATAGCAAAGAAATCTTGTTCGAAAAGATTGTTGTTCCAGCTGTCCCTACTGAAGAAGTGTCCATTGTCACTATTTTCAACAACCCTCCTAAGGCTCCTTCAAAGAAGTCTGTCAAAATCATGTCTACTCAGAAGATTGCTCCTATCATCATCACTGTTCCGGGGCCCCTCTCTTATACATCCGACAAAGCTGTCCCATGGCACTATGGGGCAGATGTTTATGTTCTTGGAGTAAAGAAAGAGTTTGATACTAGTACCGGCGTCAGTAACATCACCGGGCCTACCAAAGTTACTCGTAGTGGTAGGCTGTTCTCACCAGATACTGCGCCGCCAGCTATTCAAAAACCTCATATCATCACACCTGCAAGTGTGCATGCTTCCCTTCCTAATGAAGTTCCTGTTTCTACCCCTGCCGCCGAGTCATCTGACGCTCGGGGCAAAGGGATTGCTACCGATTTGCCTGCCCTGACGGAGGCACCAAAGACAACCACTGTTGAAGCTTCCCAGCAAGAGATGGAAGAGATTCTCAAGATTATCAAGAAAAGTGATTTCAACGTAGTTGAGCAGTTGGGGCACACCCCATCAAAAATTTCTATGCTATCACTGTTGTTGTGTTCAGAGGCCCATGCCAAGGCCCTGATTTCCTTCCTGAAAACGGCCTATGTGCCACAAGAAACGTCTGCTGATCAATTTATCTATTGTGTGGCCAACTTGACTTCTGATAATGGTTTGGGCTTCTCTGACGCCGATCTGACTGCCAAAGGAAAGAACCATAATGACGCCCTACATGTCTCCATTGAATGCAGGGGCACTACTCTTGCCCATGTGTTGGTAGACACCAGTTCTTCATTGAACGTCTTACCCAAGAAGGCCTTAGACAGGTTGGATTGTGAGGGTTTGGAGCTCAAGCCTAGTAACATTGTTGTCCGGGCCTTTGACGGTTCGAAAAGGATGGTACATGGGGAAGTTGACATTCCAATCAGGGTTGGTTCTCAAGTTTTTGATTCAACTTTCTACGTGATGGACATCCGACCATCCTATTCTTGTTTGCTGGGTCGTCCATGGATCCATAATGCTGGAGCTGTGACCTCCACACTACATCAGAAGCTTAAGTACCCGGTCAGAGGGAAGATTGTGACAGTTCAAGGGGAAGAAGAGTATATGGTCCGCCACCTTAACTCGTTCCGGTACATAGAGATGGATGGGGAATTCATTGAGACCCCCTTTCAACACTTTGAAGAGGTGCCTCAGACACTGGCATCAGCTGAAACTATGATTGAAGACCCTCCTTTGAAGATGGCTTCCTTAAAGGATGCCCGGGCTGTGATTGAGAAGGGTGAGTGTGCAAACTGGGGCCGACTTCCTGACTTTACTCCAAAGACCGACAAGTTTGGTCTGGGTTTCACTGCAGAGGCTCAGAGGGCTGTTCGTAAGGCGAGGATTGGAAGACCTCCTGTGTTCATCACCAACCCGGGAGTAAATGCTATTGAAGACGACATGGAGGAATCTGAATTTGACAGCTGGATTTACCCAACAACCGACGGTGGACCAAGCAACTGGACTGCCAAAGACTTCACACCTATTACTTTTGTCACTCAGTAATGAACTCTTTTGTTTTGAATTTGTAACAAACAATATTTTGAAACTTTTATGGCTCGGTGTCTTACCCGAGGCACTGTGGCTTCATTTGTGAGGGCTTTTGTGTGTCATTTTCATATATCATCAATAAAAACATTGGACGTTTGTTGCATTTCAAAATCTTGCGCTCCATTTCTTTCTTTGTTATATATTGCAAAACAACTATATTTACACACACTCACTTATACAGGTTCCAATCCACTCTGGATCTCACTGGTAACGACTCTGCTACTGCCAGTTATGACTTCGAAAATCCGATCAACTTAGCCGAAGACGAAGGTGAAGATGATTGCGAAGTGCCTGGTGAGCTTTCAAGACTACTACTCCAGGAAGAGAGGGCCATTCAACCACATGAAGAGCCAGTGGAAACGGTAAATCTGGGTATTGAGACAGACAGAAAGGAAGTCAAGATTGGTGCCAATCTAGAGCTCAGTGTGAAGCAACGGTTGATTCAGATGCTGCATGACTATGTGGAAATCTTTGCTTGGTCTTACGAAGACATGCCTGGGTTGGATACCGACATTGTGGTTCATCACCTGCTTACCAAGGAAGACTGCCCTCCGATAAAACAGAAGGTCCGCCGTATGCGTCTAGAAATGTCCGAGAAAATCAAAGCTGAGGTTATGAAACAATTTGATGCCGGGTTTCTAGCAGTGACTTCTTACCCTCAGTGGGTTGCCAACGTGGTTCTGGTGCCGAAGAAGGATGGTAAGGTCTGAATTTATGTTGATTACAGGGATTTGAACAGGGCGAGCCCTAAGGATGATTTCCCTCTGCCTCATATCGACGTTCTGGTCGACAACACTGTTCAGCATAAAGTATTCTCCTTCATGGACGGCTTCTCCGGTTATAATCAGATCAAGATGGCTCCTGAAGACATGGAGAAGACCACTTTCGTCACTTAGTGGGGCACCTTTTGCTACAAGGTCATGCCTTTTGGGTTGAAAAATGCTGGGGCAACCTACCAACGTGCCATGGTTGCTTTATTTCATGACATGATCCATTACGAGATAGAAGTATACGTCGACGATATGATTGCAAGGTCCCAAACTGAGGAGGAACACCTTGACCATCTACGGAAGCTGTTTGACCGTCTGAATTTGTACAAGCTGAGGTTGAACCCAAATAAATGCACCTTCGGGGTAAGATCTGGAAAATTGCTAGGCTTCGTCGTGAGCGACAAAGGTATTCAAGTGGACCCTTCTAAAGTGAAAGCCATACAAGAGATGCCAACTCCCAAGACAGAGAAAGAAGTCAGAGGCTTTCTAGGACGGCTGAACTACATTGCCCGATTCATCTCGCACCTAACTGCTACTTGTGAGCCAATCTTCAAACTGCTGAAGAAAGATTAAGTAGTACGTTGGAACGATGAATGTCAGACCGCTTTCGAAAAGATCAAAGAGTATCTCCAAGAACCACCTATCCTTATGCCACTGGTTGAAGGGAGACCTCTAATACTTTACTTGACAGTACTTGACAACTCAATGGGGTGTGTGCTGGGGCAGCATGACGAGTCTGGCCGAAAAGAACACGCCATTTATTACCTTAGCAAAAAGTTTACCGACTGTGAGACCCGGTACTCACTGCTCGAGAAAACTTGATGCGCTTTGGTATGGGCTGCTCGCCGGCTGAGACAGTATATGTTGACTCACACTACTCTGTTGATTTCAAAAATGGATCCAATCAAGTACATATTCGAGAAGCCTGCTCTGTCTGGAAGAATAGCAAGATGGCAGATGATCTTGACGGAATATGACATCCAGTACACGACTCAAAAAGCATTCAAGGGTAGTGTATTGGCAGATCATTTGGGACACCAGGCGGTGGACGATTACCAGTCAATGAACTTTTAATTTCCAGACGAGGATATCATGGTAGTGACTGATTGTGAAGTACCTGGACCGGATGAAGGACCTAAGGAAGGATCCCGATGGTCTATGCACTTTGACGGAGCCTTGAACGCTTTGGGTAACGGTATCGGCGATGTGATCATATCCCCTAAAGGCACTCATACTCCACTCACCGCCCGACTATGTTTCAACTGCACCAACAACATGGCAGAGTATGAGTCATGTATCATGGGTCTTCAAGCTGCAATTGACTTAAGGATCAAGTTTCTGAGTGTCTTCGGAGATTCCGCTCTCGTGATCAATCAGGTAAAAGGTGAGTGGGATACGAAACACCCAAATCTTATTCCTTACAAGGAGTATGTGTTGACGTTGATTCCCCACTTCGAGGAAATAACTTTTGAACACTTCCCAAGAGAGAAGAATTAGTTGGCGGACGCGTTAGCTACGATGTCTTCTATGTTCAAAGTCAAATGGGACAACGAGGCGCCCCGGATCATTATTTGGAAGTTGGATGAACCTACACATTGCTGCGATCTCGAGACCGAAGAGGTAACAGAAAAACCCTGGTATCATGAAGTGAAGAGGTACCTTGAAACTCAAGAATACCCCGAGGGTGCATCTATTAATGACAAGAAGTTCCTGAGAAGGTTTGCGGCAAAGTTCTTCCTCAGCAATGGCATTCTCTACAAGCGAAACCATGATTCAACCTTACTGCGTTGTGTGGATAAGACTAAAGCAGAAAGGATCATGGCAGAGCTACATGAAGGTACCTTCGGAACACATTCCAGTGGACATACCATGGCAAAGAAGATCCTTCGGGCAGGATATTTCTGGTCCACAATGGAAGCCGACTGTTACCAACATTCTCGGACTTGTCATAAATGTCAGATCTATGTTTATAAGGTGCACATTCCTCCGGTTCCTCTGAACTTCTTGACAGCACCTTGGCCTTTTGCAATGTGGGGGATTGATATGATCGGAGAGATCCGACCCATGGCATCCAACGGGCACCGCTTCATCCTGGTAGCTATTGATTACTTCACGAAGTGGGTTGAAGTTGCTTCTTACGCTACCGTAACCAAGAACGTCGTGGCACGGTTCATTCGACACAACTTGATCTGTCGATACGGTGTACCTGAGAGTATCATTACGGATAATGGTACCAATCTTAACAACAAAATGATCACTGAGCTCTGTGAGCAATTCAAGATACAGCACCACAACTCTTCTCCCTACCGGCCGAAGAAGATTGTGCAGAAGATGACAGTGACCTACAAAGATTGGCAAGAAATGTTACCGTTTGCTCTTCATGGGTATCGTACCTCAGCACGGACGTCAACAGGGGCAACTCCCTTTTCCTTGGTCTATGGCATGGAGGCAGTCTTGCCTATTGAAGTCCAGATACCCTCTCTCCGGATAATGAAGGATGCAGGTTTGTGCGAAGATGACTGGATCCAGACTCGGCTTGATCAATTAAACCTAATCGACGAAAAGAGACTCACCGCTATTTGTCATGGTCAGACGTACCAAAAACGGATGATCAAGGCATTTAACAAGAAGGTCAGACGACAAGAGTATCAAGTTGGTGACCTGGTAATCAAGCGCATCATTCTTCCTCAAAGTGATCCCAGGGGCAAATGGACCCCTACATACGAAGGGCCATTTGTGGTTAAGCATATCTTCTCAGGAGGTGTGATGATTCTAACCACCATGAATGGTGACGACCTTCCTCACCCCGCCAATGCAGACATAGTAAAAAGATACTACGCATGAATTAAGGACCCGCTAGGTTGACATACCTAGGCAAAAATAAGGGCTTCCCGGCGAACCAAAAGGGTTCGGGAAAAAGTAAGGGATGAAATGAAAAAATCTGTACACCCGGCAAGTCGAAAACCTGAAAAGGCGGCTTGGGCAAAAATGGGTATCCCGGTGGACTGAAAACCCGAAAGGGCGGTCCAGGAAAAAGTTAGGGATAAAGCGTAATACTATGTCTCACTGGATCACTTTGCATCCAGAATTCGGCATCAACTATCGGGCTCAGACGGTGCCAATCAACCAGCTTCATCTTTAACTAAGCAGCAAAGTGATGAGACGCTTAAAGACATAAAGGCGATATCAGAGTTGGAACCCAGTGGGATTATTTTTCACATAGCTGTTTTGTTTCCTTTTCACAAAATTGTATAAACTCTATTTTGCTCGGCGGCGTTTCTCTTACTAGGACGTCAGCCTCTTGTACATAAAACGCATATTTACAGGCAAATTTCAAAATCAATACAAGTTCAAATTTTCAGACAAATTACCCATCGTTTTTCCTTTTTTCTGTTTTGTTTTGCAAAGAACATCCAATGTTCATTTTTGATATATGCATTTGACATTAATTGCTAATCATGAATATTTGCATACGAAACAAAGGACTAATTACAGATGACATCAGAAATAGAGGCAATGAAGAATTGTCTAAGCAATTAAGTTGCTCTATCCACCAAGGTACCAAGGTAAGATCGGCTGAAGAATGTAACCAAGTTACCTTAACTCCCCACAGAGTAAGACAAGATTCAACAATACTGTCCCCAGGAAGAGTTGGTCTCCCATCAGCCCTGAAAAGGCACATTGTTCCCCTTGCAAGTCAGCGATACTCTCCCCAAGCAGAGTTAGTCTACTGTCAACCTTAAGAAAGTTGGGTATCCCCAGAAGATCTCAACATTCCCCAGCGGAGTATAGACATTCCTCATCAAGCATCCCCGGCAGTCTTAGTACAAGATTGTTCCCCAGCGGAATACAAGACACCCCAGTGGAACCATTCCCCAGTACAATCCAAAGTTTCCCCAGGAAAGTGGAATCCATATCCCCAGCAGGTCTTGAGGCTTATCCCCAGAAGATTCTGGAAGCTTATCCCCTGCAGAGGGCGAACGCATCTCCACGGTTTTATTCAAAGGTTATTTTCCGCCAGGGCTTATAACTGGGTTATTCTGAGCTAATTACCACGGAAAGATCGTCCTCGGCGAAGTTCTTCCTATTCCCCAGTGGAGTTCATCAAATTTCCCCAACATAACTCATCAGTGGAATCCCCAGCGGAGCTCCCATCGAAACCTCAGCGAAGTATCTCTTCCCACAGAGTAATACCCCGCAGAGTAATCTCTTCACCTATTTTATTCCCCTTAGAGTAATCTCTCCAACAAGTTTATCCCCCGGCGGAGTCATCTTCTCCTACCGGTTTATTCTTGCAACCATCATCCCCAGCGGAAACGAAGAACTCCACTCTTCAACATCAGCCCAGGATTCAACAAGTTCCCGGAATTCGTCAAGGATTTATTCTCCTAGACGAAAATACATTCATAGACATTTCACATTTCATACATCCTGCTTACATACATGATAAAGTGCATACAACACTATCTCATTTTGAGCATCATGACATCATGCATCTCATACATCATGACATTGCATACAACTGATGTTTTGACTTTTCAGGAAAAGGTCAATCCAAAGATGATTACTATCAACTATCGCAATTCCAGATTCGATACCTGTATCTAGCCAGGGCACATCTGTGAGTGATGGATTGTAGATTCGATACTTGTATCTAGCCAGGGCATATCTGCATGAAGAGTTTGAAGATCAACCCCTGTAACAGGCCAGGAAATTATCTTTCATTCTCAGGTCAGAGGTTTACACCTGTATCCAGCCAGGAAAGCTATCTCTACCAACCTTTTGCAATTCCAGATTCGATACCTGTATCCAGCCAGGGCATATCTGTAGACGATAAATTCCAGATTCGATACCTGTATCCAGCCAGGGCATATTTGTAGACGACAAATTCCAGATTCGACACCTGTATCCAGCCAGGGCATATCTGTAGACGACCAATTCCAGATTCGATTCCTGTATCTAGCCAGGGCATATCTGTAGACGACCAATTCCAGATTCGATTCCTATATCCATCCAGGGCATATCTGTAGACGACAATTTCCAGATTCGATACCTGTATCCAGCCAGGGCATATCTGTAGACGACCAATTCCAGATTCGATTCCTGTATCTAGCCAGGGCATATCTGTGAGCGTTTGATTGTAGATTCGATACCTGTATCTAGCCAGGGCATATCTGCATTAAGAGTTTGAAGATCAACACCTGTAACAAGCCAGGAAACCATCTTCCTTTCTCAAAGTACGCAAGTTCTCGCTAAGGAATCTCTTACGCGATCAACACTTCCAAATGGCATCTATAAGCCCATTCCCGACAAGGTTCTGTCACGTCTCCAGATGGCATCTATAAGCCCATCCTCCTATCCACCATCTCTCCAAATGGCATCTTTAAGCCCATTCCTGCCATCACATTTCTAATACTCCACTATGCGAGTGCAAATTTTCGGGCACTCTAGTGTCCAATCTCCTTTTACCTTCGAGTCGCGAAAGGCAAACTTTCCAATCTAACTCTTCAGGTTCAAGAAGATTGAACATGGGAAACTGTTGTACCCCAAAATTTTCCCTCCCATTTCCTCAACATTTTCTCACTACAAAACCCTTGGAGCTCAAGATCAAGTTAGGGTTTACTCTGCTCAAGACTCCTCCTTGCACTATTGACCCAAATTAGGGTTTGAGCTTGCACAAAGATGTTTTGACCTAAGAGGCCCAAAGTGACTTTCATGCTTCATCTTGGACTCATAAGTTTATCCATACCAAGTTTCAAGCCTTGATTCCAATCTTTGCCTAGTCAATTGGACAGTTGACCTAGAAATCAGCTGTATTGGGGAAAAAGTCAACTGTGGCCAATGGACAGTTAAACCTCATGATTTTTGACCCACATCAACATTATGAACTCATTTGAACCATTTGATCAAGTTTGGATCACAATTCCACAAGAAATTTGATCAGATCACCAAAAGGGCAAAATGGTCATTTTTAGGGTTTTGACTCCACAAAGGCAATTTTTGACTGTTTGACCTAGCCAATGGCAAACCAAGCTCACATATGGCCTCAAGGACTCAATGGCATTGTCTTGACATATTCAAAAAGTTCAAAAGATCCCAAATGCACAAGATTGACAGATGAATTTTCCAGTCAACTGAGCCAAATTTGACTGTATACTGAAAAGTCAAACTTTGACTTTTTGGTCAAAATCAAGTGTCAAGATTCATTTTTCATCAAGACATGTCAAATTATGAAACTTTTTCATCAAGAAATCAAGAATTACAAATTAGGGTTTGAAATGAAGGATTTTCATAACTTAAAATTTTTCTAAGTTATGAAAATTCCTAATTTTTTCCTAACTTTGTCCCATCTTTGCATCAAGATATATTTGGATTCAAACAAAACTAAAAACATGAAAGCTTTATGTCCTTTGCAAAATCTACAACTTTGATTCACAAAGTTTCCTCAAAAGAAGCTTGTAGCTCAAGTTATGATTTTTGGAACAAGGGTGCAAAACATTCTTAACTTAGAAAATTTTTGACCTATTCTAGGCAGGCTTTTTGCCTAACTTCATGGCCACTTTTCACATGCTTCCACTTGTAATTTCAAATTGCATTACAAAGATGGATTGTAGTACACATTCCAAGCTTTCCAAAATATCCAAGAACTTCTCAAACACCCTTGTGGTTAGGGAGAATCGAATTTGTCAATATGGGCAAAAGTCACTTTGTTCATGAGCCATTTCCATGTTCATAACTTTGCATTTTTGAACTCAGCATGTTTCAAGCTAGTTACAGGCCTCTAATCTCATTTACACTCAATAATTTAATGCAAACCCTTTGTGTTCAAGCCTTATCTTGTGTGTTTAACCATTACATGCCAATTTAATCCATAATTAGAAAAAGTAACTTAGCCATTTTTGAAAAGGTGAACTTTATGTCAAACACAAATCCAAAAGGTACAATGCAAATCTCTGAGGCACAAGTTATTAGACATATCCCACTGATCAAGACAAAGCTTTGCAGCATGTTTAGGGGGCCTGCATAAGCTTGTAACTGAACTTGTCATTTTTTTGCTTAAGATAGAACAAACATTGCATAACTGAAGATCATCTCTCATTCCTGCAATCACAAGCCTAAACAAACTTCTTGAGCATCTTCCAAACATCCAACCTGACCTGAAACACGAGCCAACCACCTTCAATACCTCCTCAAACACAGAAACACCACTTTGCTGCACAAAACAGGGCATTCTGCACTTTGACTTGGCCAGCTCATTTCCATCGTGCATTTTCATCCAAACCACTTCAAACACACTCCCTACCACCTATACAAACTATTCCAAGCATTGGACACGAACTGTAACATCCCTAACATCATTTGCCATTTTCACTTTTCTCTCTTGCAGGTTGACTTTTGTAGCTTGATATAGCAAGATTCAAAGCACACCAAGCATTGGAATAGCATCCCTGGACTTCAAGCAAGCTATACAAGTCCTCAAGTTCCATTGAAAGTACCTCCATTGTTGTACATGTTTCAAGCTGAACAGGTAAGTTTTTGAACTTCTATCTCTCTATCCATGCATATCTAGGCTTAGGTTTGTGAAGAAGTCATGCTCTACTCATATCCCTAAAGCTACCTGTATCCTCACTTTTCATTTATATTGTGTGTGCTGCACGAATTTTGGACATGAACATTTGAAAAAAGCTAGGTCAGAAATTGGGGGAGGAGAAATTCTCTCTCATTTCTGAGAGTTAGAACAATTTCTTTACATGTTTAGAATCGTGACATGATGCTCTATAACATTGCTGTTGTAAGTTTTTGTTGAAAGTCAAAGAATCAGGATTTATGCTTGACAAGGGAAAACGCGCGCTTTGTGTTTGAAACTGGCTGGAGGTTGAAGACAAGCCTTCTTGGGCTGGGCCTGACTTGTTCTTTCTTTTTGCACCTTCATTTTTCACATACACCCCCTGGCCCATTGCTTGATATATTTGTCATTTTTTATTTTTTTCTTTTGATTTGGATTCTATATTTTTATTTAAGCATGAAAAAACATTAAAAATATTTTTCTCACATTTTTTGCATTTTATTTGGATTTTTGTTTGTTTTATTTGAGTCTATACATATAAATAACATATATATCCTTTTATTTAAAATACAAAAATAATACAAACACTTTTATTTTCTGATTTTATTTTATTTTATCTTTTGAAAACATTTTATTAAAAAATATACTTTTTTTTTTGTAAATATTAAATATTTTATTTTTTATACATATTTAATATATTTAGTAAATATTATAAATACTTATATTTATTAGAATATTTAGGATAAAAACATAAAAATAATACATTTTTATTTTTATTAATATTTAACTTAAAAAATCACTTTTTTACAATATACTTCCTTTTTATTTATTTATTTTGTACATAATTAATAAATATTGCATATAATAAATAATTAATACATTTTATTTAGCAAATTAGGGTTTTGCCCTAAAACCATGAAAATATCAAAAAAATTATCCTTTTTATTTTTGTTTATTTGTCACATGAAAAACCCTTTTACATGCATATAAAAATAATTTTTTGCATCTTGCATATTTTATTTTATTTTATTTTATTATTGTACAATTAAGTACCTTGTAAATTCCTTTTGGATTGTAATAGTTTAGATTTAAATTTCTTGCTAAATATCCCATTTGAACATTTGTACCCCCCATCCCATAATTTGTGTTGTAATAATTTAGGACTTTAAATTTCGCACTTTAAAGCTTTCTAAAAATGCCATGATAGACTTAGGGTTTTGTATGCAAAAATCAACCAAACAAATAGCTTGACTAAACAAAAGACAAAAAAAGCATGAAAATGAACAAACACCAATCACACTTGCACCCCTTAGGGTTACTCCGCTTGTTGCCTTCCAAAATGGGCCATTCTTGCACGTCGAGTTTCTTTGGCAAAACAATTCAAATGATCATAAGTCCCTCGATGACGCTTTCGAAAGTTTCCTAATCAAAAATGATCATAGTCCCTTCAAGCAAAATTGCCAAAGACACTTGGCACCATTGCATTCATGGTCCATACGATGACCCGCGCCTGTCCCGTTGACATCCTAACGCAAGATTGCCCACCAAATACAATGGTGGAACAAAATTGTTAAAAGGGTTAAAACATGAGAAAAACCTTTGAGTATAATAGGGTAGACAAACTCTTAGTTACTTGGTCAAACTTGCAAAAACACTTGCCTACTTTTCAAAACCACACTCCACAAACACTTTCAAAACAAACTTCCAAAAAACATTTGAAACATCTTTTCGAAAAGATACACACCTTTGCATATACTCAAACACGAGTCATTACAATGGTTGCCTAAGACAAGGCGTCTTTTTCAAAACATTTTCAAAACACACACACACACACACACACACACCATTTCAAGCAATTAAAAATCAAAGGCAAGTGATCTAAAAACCAAGTAACTAAGAGCCCATGGATAACCATGGATGAAAAGGGTGCTAATACCTTCCCTTTTCATAATCTACCCCCCGAACCCACGAAACATCTCAAAAGGTTTTTCCTGTGCTTTTTAACCTTTCCTTTAGGATAAAATAAAAAGTCGATGGCGACTCTTGCTAAACCGAACAAGTGCGAATACAAACGCAAAACTCAAGTCAGTTCTCCCACCGTATCACACTCAGATTCAAAAACCAAATGGCATCCGGAAATCCTCGGATTCAACAGGCTTTTGAATTTTATTGGATAATAAACTAGCCTTGATATGTGTCAAGCAATAAATAATGGTCTTTGACCCAAGGGTATAATGCTAATGATGGCCAGACTTCGGGAATGACTCGTGATATGCATGGGATTTGTGTTTTATGCATGCAATATATGATGAAGCATGAAATTATATGACTTAGTTTAATGTTAATGCATGCATAGTCTATGTATAAGTACTTCATGATGTATGGAAACATGATAATGGTTTGACTGTTTCAACTAGTGACCATATGGTGCAATGGAACAGTTAAGGATTAGAAAGGTTCCTATGCAACAAAGCCACTTGTCAAGGAAAAAGGTTATTTGATAGGTTATTATGCAAACATGATTCTCCGACACTCATATTAAACTCAAAGGTTTTGATGTGTTGCAGAATTTTCTCGCGCACTTGAAGTGTGGAGAGAACTTTCTTCCACTATTTAGGAAGCTTATCTTGTTCCCAGTTTGTTGAGTCTAAAAGTGATTTGTCACAGTACAAGTTTTGAAATAGGTCATCTTAATGTAACCTTGAGATGTTTTTCCCTAGTTATTAGATCCTTGAAGTTGTTTTCCCATGATTAATCGATTCTTGAAGTGATTTACCTATGATGGGACCACTTATAAATGACCAAGTTCCTCAACTGGTTGCATATTATTGGAATTTCCTCAGTGCTAAGTGTTGATTTGCAGATAAAAATGTTTCTTTAAAAATGGTAAATTTTAATGCAATGCTCATGCAAATTTTTGAAATCAAAGTAATTATTGAGATCAGGTTGTGAAGTAAAGTGAGTGGGTAAACAATCAAAACATAATGTTGATCTAGACATTCAAAGTGTTGAAAAATGATGCGAGAGTGTGATATCAATACAAATGATTAGCAAAAATGTTTGAAGTCCGGTTAACGCAATTTCGATGTAGTATGCTCTCAAAATAAACCTTTCTTCAATCAGGAATTTTGAAGGTTATAATGTGGTCTGGTTCACGGTTTTTCGTACAAAAGGATAAATGGCTCAAAATTTGATTTTAACCCACCCCATTCTCCTTGTTGATCTCCAGTCCTACATTTAGTTAATTCAACACACGCCTTCAATTTCCAAGAGAATTTTGAAGGGGGGAATGATGGTTCAAGAACCAATGAGGTTTTTTCCTTGAGGTGGCAAGCACTTATTTTTGTTTGGTAGTCATAAAATCTTGTTTTTTTAACGAATTTTGGTGACCCTTCTTTTTCAGTTTTTTCTCTCTCTTTATTTTGTTGCTTTTTATCCCAAATTTTTTCCTGGACTGCTTCTTTTGAGTTGCCAGTCCAGCGGGATGCCCTAATTTTTGCATAAGTCACCTTTTTAAGTTTTTAACTTAGCAAAATCTCTTTCTTTTTTTATTGATTTTTCATTTTTAATCTTTGGAATAACTTGCATGACATTTGTTCATTTTATTTGTATTGTTAAAAGGGTTATGTTTGCCATGTTGATGGTTCAAGAGAAACAACCGCTTTAGCTTTAGATTTTCACTAATTCTTCGACAATGTGTGTGAAGATAGGATGCGGTTGAACCTTTGTTGAAAATTCTTCCTCTTAACATTTGAATGCATGTTCAAATTAAGTGAAATACTACCCTGCCCCAGGTTGAGATTACGAGTTTTTTAAATACAGAAAGAAACACCAACTTGTTAGACGACGACACCTTATCTATAGGGGGTGAATAGACCACCAAGCCAAAATTTAACATAAAAATTTGGTGTAAAATATTTGATTAAAAGAGTGCAAACAGAAGTTTTTTAAGATGTGTTGTCTATACTTGTTATTGGAACTTGAATATGCAAATATAAAATTGAGTATGCAATAAAACAATAATCTGAATTAATTGAACCTCAATCAAGTAACATGTTATCAATCGATTATAGCAATTTACTAGTAATGATAATTCCAATGGAAATTATCAAAAGAACTAACAAAACAATTTGTAGAACACTTTTTATGCAATTGAATTTTCATAATTTTCCATTTTGTTGTGTTGATACAAAATCACTTATAATCAAAAGTGATTATACGCAATATCAACACTTAATTAAAAACAAAAACAGTTCGTAAAAATTCCTACGAGTCAATCGATTATGCAATGCTATTAGACAAATTGATTGATGAAAATAAAGCTAGTAAAACAATACGAAAAAGAGACACGAGGATTTGTCTTCACAGTTCCCCACTTTCATCCTCGCATGTGGGTACGTTTGTGCCTAATTCCAATGGGATTAGGATAATTCTTACTATGCAAAAAGTTGATACAAGAGAAGTTTTCAAGAGCAACTCCATAAACCCTAATGCTTGTTGTTGATTCAACCCCTTCTCTTCCTTTGATCTTAAGAAAGACCAAGACACAATAGTTGCAAATTGACTATCTGGATCTTGCGACTCCTTTGTGTACTTTATCTCCAAATCTTTAGCGCACCGTCAATTTCACCTATTACAACACAAGACTTCACTTTTTATTAGTAGTTCTTGGATACCTACTTTTAGTTATTTATCTCCAAAGGATCCTTTACGTTCTTTATCTCCAAAGGATTTCACTAGGCCACAATCATCTTATGAATGTCTTGCACGAAAACCCCAAAATCAATCAATGATCTTAGAGTACAAACCCGTAGTTTTTCCGGATGAAGACCCCTACAAATCTCAACCAAATATTCTCGTCTACAAAAGAACCTAATTGGATGTTATGGAACCTCGTCTAGATGGCACCCAAACAAAAGATCGTTACAATGGTTTGTTAGTGTATGCATAGGTTAGAGATTGAAGATGAAGAGAAAATGTAGGATATTTTTATGGTATCATCAAGTTGGAATGATGCACGAATAGTGTATTTATAGTTGTGGAAGTTTAGGTGTAAAAAGGAGTTTTTCAGAATTAAAAGAATTGAAAAATTGACTTGAACAAATAATATGTTTTGACCTGAAAATCGTATGTGTCGACACATACTTCAAGTTTCAACTGTATATGTCGACCTGAAGGTTGAATGTGTCGACTAAAACAAGTCAGTGGCTATAGGCTTTAAAATAATAGTGAATGTATCGACCTGAAGATCGTATGTGTCGACACATAAAGTATGTTTTTTGCAATTTTAGAAAAGCTTCAGCATGTGTCGACCTGTATGATACATGTGTCGACCTAACTGAAGATGTGAGAAACACAAGAAAGAGGTGGTTTGAGTTAGGTTTCACCAAATTAAATCTTTTCGTTGTTGACATAATAAGTAAGCTTGGAACATAACAGTAAATGAACACGATGATTGTTATCTTGGTTCACTGTTAACTAAGCTACTCTGGTCCACCCCCTCAAAGATGATTTCGTTTTCAACAAGGAATCAATCCACTATAACCAAACTGATTACAGACAACCCACAATAAGTTAGATCAACCTCATTGGCACCCCAATAAGTTTGTCGATCCTTATTACAAATCCACTCAAGCCGTAACAGGAGTCTTCTTGAGATCATACCTTCACTCGGTCTCTAAAGGTATCATTCATCAATAGTTGAGTACTTTCATGTATTACAGATTTGCTTATTGTTAAGCAGATTACACAGATGTTTCAGTACAAAGAAAAACACCTAAGTGTTCTAGTGCAAGACACAAGCAACAACTCCTTGCTTATTTATAAAACTATACATAGATGATTTATCTATAGAGTTTGCGTAATGCTTTGGTGTAGTTTTGTTGAGTTTAATTTAATCTGATAGATTTGTTGTTGTAATGTTGATTCTTACTTTTCTTCAGCTTCCAAGTCTTCCTTTTATAGCTTGTAAAAGGTATTCGTTGAAAGGGTAGAAAGGTAATCAGAAATCTAGTTGTTAGTTATCAACGGTCATAATGAGAGTTGTCACAGTAAAGTATGAAAGGACTGTTCTTGCACCACTCTAGGAGAGTAGAGGTCACATAAACTCCATGTACTTTTTGTACACCATCACACGTTAACCATTTTGAACTTTCTTCTTATCTTCAGAGGCTTAAGATATTTGAATGTTGAACGTTGAAGCTTTTTGTAGAAGAATCTTTCTTAAGTCTTAGAACATAAGTCTTGGAGTCTTCAGAACTTGTCACACAGAACCTTGTCTTCAGAGTCTTCAACACTTGGTTGTAAGAACATGCTTTCTTCATATCATCAGAACTTGTTCAGCAGAACCTTGTCTTCATAATCTTCAGAACTTGTAACACATAAAAGTAAAGCTTTAGAAGGCCTCCAAAGCTTAACCACAAGGTCACGATCAGAACCTCGTGTACTAACGTTCCTTAGACACATTGCAGAAGATGGATTACAGAATCTTAACTTCAACTGATACACGTAACCACATGTTTTCTTTCAGTACTGTATGTTCAGAACCTGATGATGTCTATTGTAACATAAAATTTTCCCTCCCATTTTCTTCAAGGCATTCTTTCAAGGCTTCTTAAATACTCAAGAATCTCAAGAGATGACCAGTCAAATGCTCCTCCTAAGCCAAAAGTCTACAACTAGGGTTTTGAGTTTCTCAAGGAAAGTATGGTTGCAAAGGTCTAAAGTGTATTCCATGGTTCTCCATAGGTCTTCAACAATGTTCATGTCAAGTTTCAAATCCTACATTACAAGTTTGCTCAGTCAGTGGCTCAGATGATTGAAAATCAACTGTGTTGGGTAAAAAGTCAACTATGGTCAACATACAGTCAAACTTCAAGATTTTTGTCAACATCAACATTTTAAATTGATATTCATAATTTGATAAAGGTTTAATCATGATTCCCCAAGGAAATCTCTCAAACCATCAAAAGTCAAGAATTGTCAAATTAGGGGTTCCTTAGGAGAAGTCAACTGAACTTTGACCAAGCATAACTTTCACATGCTTCATAAACTTTTCCCAAACCAAAGCCCATTTTGAATAAAATTCAATTCTCTACAACTTTATTTTTATGCTCAAGTCCAAAAAATGCTTCATTCGAAAGATATGAGTCCATACATTATAGGTCATTTAAAAAGTCAACAAAAGACACTTTTTGTCAAGGCAACTTACATCAAGATAAAATATCCAAATACAAAAATGATCAAAATAAAAATTGTAGAGGATATCTTGAGCTTTTCAAAAAGTCAAAGATCACCTTTAAAAGATGAAAATTTAGCAAGTTATGAGTTTTACAAGTTGGGAAATTTTGAGGAAATTCATGAAATACAAAATGAGCAAATTTGAGATTTTGAACTATTAGGCCTAATTTTTTATGTTCAAAATGGTTCATAAGAGGTTAGAGAACATCTAAGTCCATGCATATCTTTCTTTGATTTTTATTTATATTTATTTTGATTTTATTTAATATAAAAACAAAATAAATAAAATAAAATCTTAAAATTATGGGTTAATGCATATGGGTCTGGTTTTTGGTCAGCTTTGAGGCCCAAGTACAAGCCAACAACATGCCAACTCGTGCAAGGATCCAAGAAGGCAAGAATTATTTAAAATTGGAAGGTTTTTATTTTGTTTGATGAGAGCCATCATGGCTTGATCTTATACCATATATGTTGAGCCATTCTCTTCATCTATATAATGCAAGCAAAGTCAGGAAAATAGGACACGAGATTACTACTTAAGAGAAAGTTCCAAAACTCACAAAATTCCAAAAATTGCAAAATTCGTAACTACACTCCTAGCCCATATCAATCAAAACTGAAACCAACATTTATCCTCTGAAGATCAAAGAAGTTGATCTGAGTCCACAACAACCTCTCTCAAGAACCGGAATGTGACTCCTCCATCCCGCCGGTTATCAAAGTTGGTAAAAATAAAAGCTATGTTTTCTTGCATTTTTAATCATTGCTAATCTGCTTGATCTCCTCATATGCATTATTAGAACAAGATGGACGTATCACATGTGAGGTTTGACGCTGAAATCGTGCCTTACCATTGTTAGGGTTCAAAAACTATTAAGCATCGATCTAGACGCGTTTTTGCATGTTTGATGCTTTGGGACGACCGAAGAAGATGACCGGAGGTTGACTCCGATCTCCCTGAATTTTTTTGACTCCTGCAAGGGCAAGCGTGGCTTAATGAAGCTTCCTGACTGGTTGGTTCAAAATAACAGGGGCCCACCTTTTGCTTGTGTGTTTAAAATTTAAAAAAGGAATTTGTTTTATTATATAATAAATTATATGTGTTTGAATTACCGGATGTACAAGCCACCACAGTGGCAGCGCACACGTTCTTAAGGCAAACCTCAGCTAGGTCTTGGGTGCGATCCAGGCGTGAGGTAGTTTTTTTATTTTCTAACATTTTTTGCTTACAGATCTTGTGTAAATGATCCAGGCGCTCCTACCATGCATTCCCATAATCAACACCATCCAATCAAATCCAATGTTGTTGATAGGTTACGCCCACGATGCACTCCAGGAGAAAGTCCTCACTGGATCTCCCAGGCGCCTGGGCTCTCTTGTTTATGGGCATGGGAATCTTGCTTCCTAACACCCCCTCCATTTACTTTTCACAACGCATACCCATTCCAATTTCATTTTTAATTTTAATTTTAATTAATTGTATCTTTTTAATCATTTTTTCTATTTAATCAGAAAATAACAAAAAAAATCATTAAAATTTAGATTTAGGTTTTTTTATTAATTAATTTATTTTTTTGTTAATTTTAATTAATTTAATTTAAATCACTATGAGTTTATTTTATTAATTAAAAATTAATTAGAATTAGGTTTCCACACTTCAATTATTTTTCTAAACAAAAAGCACCAAAAATATTTAATTTTGCGGTTTATTTAATTTGAGGGGTTTCTTTACTTTTGTAACTGTCTCCACGAATTTATTTAATTTTGTAACCGTCGAAGGAATGTAATAGTTAAATTTAGGGTTTCTTTACCTTTTCCCTCATTTGAGGTTTTGTACTTCCCATCTCAGAAGCACTGTAATAGCGTAGATTCAATTTCTCGCATCTTTACTTTCCGCGCTACTGTATGAATGCTTGTATATATTTAACTGCAAGCATAATAGGATTATGTAATACGGTGGGAGAAGTGACTTGGGATGTTTTGTGTTTGATCGCAATTATTGCGGTTAGCAAGATTCGCCACTGACTTTTCTTTTATCCAAATAAAGGAAAGGGTGAAAAGAACATGAAAGACCTTTAAGATTATTTCTTGAGACCGGGAGGTAGATTATGAAAAGGTAAGGTGTTAGAACCCTTTTCATCCATAGTTATCTATGGGCTCTTAGTTGCTTGCTAGATCACTTGCTTTGTTTGAAAGTGTGCTTTGTGGTGGATTTTTGAAAGTATTTTTGAAAAGGCGCCTTCGTTCAGGAAAACTTTGAAATGGTTCTCGTCTTATAAGAATGTATACAATGTGTTGGACTTTTGAAAATATTTCATGTTTTGAAAGTGTTTGGTGTGTGTTTGCAAAGATGTTTATTTTAAAAGTGAGCAAGCAACAAGGAACGTTTCTACCTACTCAAAAGTATTTTGTTCATTTTCTCCCTTCCTTTGATATTGTTATTTCACCATTAATTGGTGAGAAGCCTTATCTTTGGATGTAAAGGGACGGCCGTGGCTCATTGTATGGACATGATAGTAATGTTGCGAGATATCTTAGCATTTTCCTTGAGGGACTAAGATCATTTGAAAGGCAACATTCGTAGCGTCATCGAGGGACTATGATCTTGTATTTTGATTGTTTTTGCTAAGACATCCCAAATGCATAACATGACCATTTTTATAAGGCAACAAGTGGAATTACCCTAAGGGTGCATGTGTGAAAGTATTTGCATTTCATGCTTGGTTTATCTTGGATTAGTGTTCTCTAAGATTGATTTTTATCTTCCCATACAAATCCTAATTACTAGCATTTATATGAAAACGATAAATAGCGGAAAATAAATATTCTACGCTATTACAATCATTAGGGGGATGGGGTGTACAAACTTACAAATGGGGATTGCAAGAAATTTAAAGTCCTAATTTATCTCTTACAACCATATTGAAATAATGTACAAGAATTGAAATGGACTTGTTTTATTTTTGTTAAGAGAAGAAATAAGTTTGCTTAAGAAAATGTTTTTTAGTATTTTGATTTTAAAATAAATAAAATAAAGTGTGTGGATATAAAAATATTATTGGTGTTTTTGGTTATTGAAAATAAAATAAAATAATAAGAGGAAAAGGGGTCAGAATTAACGCATTGTAGAAAAAGGAGAGAACAAAAGTTCTAACTCTGGTGCACTGCAAGTCAGAAAGAAAATGTTAGCAGAAAAGGGGAAGGTCGGAAGTTCTGGGTCCGGGTACACTAAAGTTCTAGGGTTGCTGGGAACAAGGGAAATCCTAGAAGTTCTAATGTAACTGACAGCCTAGAAGTTCTAATGTTACTGGAAGGTCAGAAGTTCTGGTTATTGAGAGAGTCTGGAAGTTCCGATGTAGTTAGAAACCTAGAAGTTCTAGTGTCACTGGCAAGCTAGAAGTTCTGATGATGGGTAAGTGAAGTGTCAATGTTGTTGGATGAGAATATCTGGAAGTTCTGGTCTAAGATCACTGTTTTGATAAGTAATAAAAGGGGATTAATCTAGAAGTTCTGATCCATCTAATGGGGTAAAAATGTTAGGAAATAAACATAAAAGGGTGTTTCTGGGGCTAGAACTCAGGACCCTTAACACTAATGTCTTATGTGTGCGTTGTCTACCACTGGGGTGGCTATACATTCGGTATTAGAAGCAAAAACATAAACATAAATTACAAAGTAAACTCTGATACTGAATTTCATCTCCTTCTCCACGCCAGTCAGAGCATCTGCAACTTAGCCATTTCTCAACAAAACAGAAAATTCATACATAGCAGTTATGGCAGTTTTCATCATGGTTTCAGAAATATAAAATATCAGAACTAAAAAAAATTAGAAGCAAGCATGAATTTTTCTAATCCTAATTTCCTCAAGAAGTTCTGAACTCAAATTCTTTCTACTTAGGCAAAAAAGTACATGAAATATATGAATATGTACAGCATCAGAGTCAGGATGCCTACATTGTATTTTTGAGCATGCAAGCCTATCAATGTCTAAGTAATGAGATACACGTCAAAAGAAACTTACCTTGCAGTTGGAAAATGTTGTGTGCTAGAGCCTAGTTCTGACTGCTGTGATGTTCTGGTCAGCTTCCTCACGTTCTCAGAAGGATGAATTCAACCTTAACTTGAGTTGTGGATGGCTGAAATGTTCTGGAACAACCAAGAAGTAAAGTTCTGATTTTTGAGATGGAGATTGATGAAGGTTGTGTTACAGTCTGAAAACAAAAGTTGGGACGACTTTTAAATGTGTATCAGAAGTTGTGTGGGTGATTTGGTTGGGAGATGCACAAGGAAGATTAGAGCTTGGATGCAAAAATCCAGAAATTAACAGGTTTTGTATTTCGTATTTATAGTTTCAAGTTCTTTGAAATTTCAGCAAAGTTTCAAGGCTTTTCTCTCAAATTCTCGACCTCTTTACAAATGCAAATGAAGTTCAATTTATAGGAAAGGACTTAGTAGCTTGGAGAAGTCAAGAGTACAGCCATTATATGCTAGAGCACTGACTTGTTCTTGAAGCAAGCTTAAACAAGTATGGTTCAAGGCACAAAGTAAGGTGGTTAGCAGCTTTAGCCGCGCTTAATATGAATTTGTAAGTAGGAATTATGGAAAAGTACCCTCAAAAGAAAAAGCAAAGCATGGGCCCAGCATAAACTTGTACAAAAGTTTGCTTTTCAAGGACAACAATGGTACTTCTATGTCACACGTGGGGAAATCCTTTGGATAAAGACTCAAAAGTGGGTGTGAGCATTAAATGATCATGAGATTTATCAAAACAGAAAACAGGAAATATGAGATTATGTATCATAGCT
This sequence comes from Vicia faba, assembly GCA_948472305.1. Classification (NCBI taxonomy): domain Eukaryota; kingdom Viridiplantae; phylum Streptophyta; class Magnoliopsida; order Fabales; family Fabaceae; genus Vicia; species Vicia faba. Next base: position 849,499,896 of record OX451739.1, read on the forward strand.
TAATCTGGATCAGAAGTTCAGCATCAGCGTAATTTAGAACAAATATCCAACTTATGATTTTTGAATCTCCCTGCTCCAGCTTGTTCTGAAGGGAGTTCTCAGACTTTTCAAAAGCTTGTAACATGCTTTGCAGACCCTCTTTGAATTTCTCTTTCAAATTCTTATTGTACTTACGTGAAAAATGGTCCAGAAGTTATAGCCAAAATCTGTCTTGGAAATGTCCAGAACTTACTGAGTGCTTCAGTTTCATGGACATGTCTTCAAGGGTTTATAACTTGAAATCCCAACGCTTCTAGAAGAAGTTTTGTTCTGCAATGTTTTAGATCTCATTGAGATCTACAACTCTTGTGTTAGAATTTCTTCCAGAATCAACTTGCATCATGGTAAAAATATGACCAGAAGTTCTGAACTTATCATATTTCCTAAACACTTAGAAAAAATTTCTAAGTATTTAGAATTTTTACTTTTCCAAAGTAGCTTTGACTTTTGATTTTCTTGGTGAAACAAACTTCATATTCCAACATGTCTTGATGAAATATGATTCTTGAAACATGATTTTGATCCAAAAGTCAAAGTTTGACGTTTCAGTACGTAATTGACCATTTTGCCCTTGTGCCAATTCCAAACCTAAATTGATGTATCAGTGCTGCAAGCTTGATGTCATGGGAGATCTTGTAAGATAATCCTTGAGAAATGAGAGGGAAAATTTTGGATTACAACAACTGCCCCTGTTCAATCTTCTTAAACCTGAAGAGTTAGATTGGCACGCCTACCATTCGTGACTTGGAGGTGGAAGATGATTGAACACTAGAGTGCTAAGAAATTTGTACTCGATGATGTGTTAGTTGACTGCGTAGGGAAGGGGCTTATAGATTCCATTCAGAATGACCGGGGAAGGCATCATGATAAATCTTTTGGTTGATTTAAAATGGAGCGGTAGATGTCTTTGTTTGTAGATTATTCCTGCAAGGAAAAAGATTAGTTGTACGCAGATGTATGCATGGTGTAATGATGTTCTAAAAAAATGAGTTTATGCCGTATGCAATTGTCATGTATGTGTTATGGTTTATGAATGTGATGCGTTTATTGCAGCGTATCTTTTCTAGGAAAATAAATCCTTGACAACATGCTGATGAGCCTTGGGAAGTGAGCTCCCAGACTGCTGCTGAGGATGAAGAGTATGCTCCTCTTGTTTGAGGATGTTTCTGCCGAGAATTCTTGTTCCGTTGTTTGAGGAGAAACTCCGCTGGGGAATACTGTCTTGTTTTAGAAGACTCTGGAGAGTGCTGATCTCTGCTTGGGAAAAGAATTTAGGAGTTTTGATTGTTCAATGCTCTATTAGGGAGTTATTCCTGACTGGAGAGCATCGAAAACTGGCTGTTATCTGGTCGAAATCTAGGCTTGGCAGCAATTGGTCGGGGATAGTGAAGTTGACTACTATATGGTCGTATTCCAGGCTTCACAGTGACTTGTAGGGTAAGATTTGAATTAACTATTATCTGGTCGGAATCCAGGTTTCGCAGAAAACTGCTTGAAGTTGAACTGTTATCTGGTCGAGTTCCAGGCTTCATAGTGACTTATTGGGGAATAATAAATTAACTGTTATCTGGTCGAATTCCAGGCTTCGAAGAAAATTTCTTGAAGTTGAACTGTTGTCTGGTCGGTTTCCAGGCTTCACAATAACTTATTGACATTAAACTCCTATCTGGTCGGATTCCAGGCTTCGCAGATTTCTGAGGTGGATGAAGTTAATTGCTATCTGGTCGGGTCCATGCTTCACAATAACTTGCTTGAAAAGATGAAGTTAAACTTATAACTGGTCGGGTCCAAGCTTCACAGTAACTTGCTTGAAATTAGTTGTTATCTGGTCAGATTCCAGGCTTCACAACAAATTTCTGAGGGAAAATGTTAATTACTATCTGGTCGGATTCCAGGCTTCAAATAACTCGTCTGAAAATATAAAGTTGAACTGATATCTGGTCGGGTCCAGACTTCACAGTAACTTGCTGGGGTAGAGGCAAACTCTACTTGGTAAAATAAATTAAACCCTTGTCTGGTTGAGTCCTTATCTGGTCGGGTCCAGGCTTCATAGTGTCTTGAGAAGTTAACTATTATCTAGTCGGGTCCAGGCTTCATAGTTACTAGATTAGACTATTATTTGGTCGGGTCCAGGCTTCATAGTATTTTGAGAAGTTACACTATTATCTGGTCGGGTCCAGGCTTCACAGTGACTGAAATTTGTACTATTATCTGGTCGGGTCCAGGCTTCATAGTATTTGAAAAGTTTCACTATTATCTTGTTGGGTCCATGCTTCATAGTGACTGAAAGTTATACTATTATCTGGTCGGGTCCAGGCTTCATAGTATTTGAAAGGTTTCACTATTATCTGGTTGGGTCCAGGCTTCATAGTAACTTGTAAGTTGTACTATTATCTGGTCGGGTCTAGGCTTCATAGTATTTGAAAAGTTTCACTATTATCTGGTCGGGTCCAGGCTTCATAGTGACTTGTTGAAATTAAACTGTTATTTGGTCGGGTCCAGGCTTCACATCAACTTTCAGAGATAGCAATGACTTTATTGGCGACTTCATTTGGGATCAGGGGTTGTGGTCCTCTGATTTGTAATAATCTGAGAGGCAAACTCAAGCTGGAGAGGATAGACTCAGCTGGGAAAGGCATATTTAGCTGGGGAAATAAACCCTGCTGGGGAAATAAACCCTGTTGGGGAATATTTGGCGAATTACTGACGAGGTGATTTCTTTTAGGAAGAGATCCACAAGGCTTCTTCTTTTAGGACCAACTTATATGGGGAGAGGGTTGTCAAGAGATTGAGATTATGGCTGGGGACTACCCTATGAAAAGGATTTTGTAGGCAACTTTATTGGGGAAAGGTTTATTGTAGCCGGCCTTGTGGGGATAATACTAATGAGATAAATCTGTGGGGATATCCCATATATATTAAAGAGATGCTTGCTGCATCTTGGTAGGACACATGTGGTAAATAGTTTTAATTATGTTCACATGCATATGTTCGTTCAATTTTAGTCATTGGACTTCTTTGCATTCAAAACAAAAAGCAGAAGGTTTGCACTTCAAAGTATATTTGTATTGATATTTTGCACATGAATAGGCGTTTTTGTACAAAGAGACGAAGATCCTAGTAAGAGGAAATCGTCGAAGGGAAAAAAATTAAAAACAAAAATAATAGCCATGTGGAAGTGATCTCATTGCGTTCCAACTCTACTATTGCACCAATGTCTTCGAATGTCCCTTGTTGTTGACAAAAGTTGATTGGGCTGATCTTGGAACGTTTGTACTCGGACCTTGGTAATAAAATAGACTGTGGTGATTCCACGAGACATAGTCATATGCTTTCAATTCTTAACTTTTGCCTGGACCGCCCTTTCGGGTTTTCAACCCACTAGGATACCCATTTTTCCCAAGTCCCCCTTTCGGGTTTTCAACTTGTCGGGTGTACAATCTTTTGAATATATCCCTAATTTTTGCCCAAACCTTTTGGTTTGTCGGGATGCCCTTATCTTTCCTAGGTGTGTCAACCTAGTGGGTCTCTTATGCGTGGTATTTTTTAACTATGTCCACGTTTACATGATGTGGGAAGTCTTCACCGTCCATGGTAGTCAGCATCATGGCACCACCAGAGAAAACTCTCTTGACAACAAATGGCCCTTCGTAAGTGGGAGTCCATTTGCCCCTGGGGTCGCCTTGTGGAAGAATGATGCGCCTTATTATCAAGTCACCAGCTTGATATACTCGAGACCTGGTCTTTTTGTTAAAAGCCTTGATCATGCATTTTTGGTACATCTGACCATGACAAACAGTAGTCAGCCACTTTTCATCAATAAAGTTCAACTGATCCAATCTTGTATGAATCAATTCGTCTTCGCCTAGGCCTGCTTCATTCATAATCCTTAGCGAGGGAATCTTAACTTCCACTGGTAGGACAGCTTCCAAGCCATAGACTAAAGAAAAGGGGGTTGCCCCAGTTGATGTCCGAGCTGAAGCAGGGTAGCCATGAAGAGCAAATGGTAACATCTCATGCCAGTCTTTGTAGGTCACTACCATCTTCTGCACAATCTTCTTAATGTTTTTGTTGGATGCTTCCACTGCGCCATTCATTTTAGGTCTATAAGGAGAAGAAATGTGATGCTTGATTTTGAACTGAGTGCAAAGTTATGTAATCATGGCATTGTTGAGGTTAGTCCCATTGTTGGTGATGATCCTTTCGTGGATACCATAGCGGTAGATGAGGTTATGTTTGATGAATCTGGCTACAACGTTCTTTGTGACTGAGGCAAATGAGGCGGCTTCGACCCATTTGGTGAAATAATCGATAGCGACCAGAATGAAGCGATGTCCATTGGAAGCAGTAGGTTTAATCTCTTCAATCATATCAATGCCCCACATTGTGAATGGCCATGGAGCGGTCATGACGTTCAGAGGAATAAGAGGCACGTGGACCTTGTCAGCATAGATTTGGCACTTGTGGCATGTCCTTGAGTGTTGATGGCAATTAGTCTCCATCGTTGACCAATAGTAACCCGCTCTCAGGATTTTCTTGGCCATGGTATGTCCGCTAGAGTGATTCCCAAAGAGACCATCATGCATGTCTTCCATAATTTCCTTTGACTCCTTCTTGTCCACACATCGGAGTAGAGTAGAATCATGGTTGCATTTGTAAAAGATTCCATTACTTAGGAAGAATTTAGCTGAGAATATTCGTAAGAACTTTCTGTCATTGATGGAAGCTCCTTCGGGATACTCTTACGCTTCAAGGTATCTCTTCACCTCATGGTACCATGGCTTTTCTGTGTCAGTGTCGAGCTCATAGTAGTGCGTAGGTTCATCGAACATTTCAATAGTAATCATAGGAGCTTCATTATCCCATTTGACCTTGAACATAGAAGACATTGTGGCCAAAGAATCGACTAATTGACTTTCTTCCCTAGGGAAGTGTTCAAAGGTGATCTCTTCGAAGTAAGGAATCAGAGATAGAACAAGTTCCTTGTAAGGAATGATATTAGGGTGTTTAGTGTCCCAATCTCCTTTTACTTGGCTAATCACTAGAGCAGAATCCCCAAACACATTCAAATGCTTGATCCTCAAATCAATGGCAGCCTTCAGACCCAAAATGCATGCTTCGTACTCAGACATGTTGTTCGTACAATCGAAGCATAGTCTGGCAGTGAAAGGAGTGTGGTAACCTTTAGGGGAGATTATCATAGCACCAACTCTGTTACCCAAAGCGTTGGAAGCCCCATCAAAGACCATAGTCCATCGGGATCCTAGTTCAGGTCCGTCATACGGTCCAGGTTTCACGCAGTCGATCACTAGCATGATATTCTCATCTGGGAAGTCAAAGTTCATAGAGTTATAATCATCAACAGCTTGATGGGCCAAATGATCTGCTAATACACTTCCTTTGATGGCCTTTTGTGTTGTGTATTGAATATCGTACTCAGTCAAGATCATTTGCCATCTAGCTATCCGTCCGGAAAGAGCGGGTTTCTCGAAGAAGTACGTGATGGGGTCCATCTTAGAAATTAGTAGGGTGGTGTGAGTCAACATATACTGTCTTAACCGAAAAGCAGCCCATGCCAGAGCGCAGCAAGTTTTCTCGAGCAGTGAATATCTGGTTTCACAGTCGGTAAAATTTTTGTTCAGGTAGTATATAGCATGCTCTTTTCGACCAGACTCGTCATGTTGGCCCAAAACACACCCCATAGAGTTCTCTAGCACTCTCAAGTACATGATCAAGGGTCTTCCTTCAACTAGAGGCATGAGGATGGGAGGTTCTTGCAGATATTATTTGATTTTGTCGAAGGCAGCCTGTCATTCATCATTTCATCTGACTACTTGATCTTTCTTCAAGAGCTTGAAGATTGGCTCACAAGTAGCAGTTAAGTGAGATATGAAGCGGGCGATGTACTTAAGATGACCCAAAAATCCTCTAACTTCCTTTTCAGAGTGGGGGACTTGCATTTTTTGGATGGCCTTTACCTTGGCAGAATCTACTTCGATGCCTTTACCACTGACAACAAAACCTAGAAGCTTTCCAGATTGTTCTCCGAATGTGCACTTATTAGGGTTCAACCTCAACTTGTAATTTTCAGCCTCTCGAATAGCTTGTATAGGTGATTGAGATGCTCCTCTTCAATTTGTGACCTTGCAATCATATCATCCACATAAACCTCTATTTCATGATGGATCATATCATGAAACAAAGCTACCATAGCCCTTTGATATGTTGCCCATGTCTTCGGGAGCCATCTTAATTTGATTGTAGTCGGAGAAACCATCCATAAAAGAGAAGACTTTATGTTGAGCGGTGTTAATGACCAAGACGTCAATATCAGGTAGAGGGAAATCATCCTTGGGGCTTTCCCTATTCAGATCCCTGTAGTCTACGCACATACGAACTTTTCCGTCTTACTTCGGCACCGGCACCATGTTTGCAACCTATTGGGGATAAGATGTCACAGCTATGAATCATGCATCAAATTGTTTCATCACTTCAGCTTTTATCTTTTCAGACATGTCAGGCCTCATGCAACAAACTTTTTGTTTGACAGAAGGACAATCTTCCTTTGTCGGCAGACGATGAACTACAATGTTGGTATCCAACCCTGGCATATCTTCATACGACCAAGCAAACACTTCCACATAGTCATGCAACATCTGAACCAATCTGCTCTTGACACTTCTTCCTAGGTTAGCTCTGATCTTAACCTCTTTCTTGTTTGTCTCGGTACCTAGATTGATGACTTCAACTGACTCTTCATGCGATTGAATATCTTTTTTTCTCTTGCAATAGAAGTCTGGATAGTTCTCCCGGTATCTCACAATCTTCCTCGCCTTCGTCTTCGTCTTGGTTAATTGGATGTTCGAAATCATAGTTGGCAATAGTAGAGTCATTGGTAATGAGATCTGGAGTGGACGAGGTCCTGTAAGAGTGTGTGTGTGTGTGCATGTAAGATATATGGCTATTTTGAAAAACGCATTTAAAGAAAAAGAAAGACAATGAGCATAAAGATTTGAATGAAAAAGTCCAATGATTTTTATTGAATGATCATATGATAAAATTAACATAAATAAAACCCTTGACAAATGGACCATAGTGCCCCGGGCCAGGCATATGGCTTAAAAGTCATTGTTTAATATTACAGACAAAAGGTTTTTGAATCAACAGAAAGCAAATAAATAAGTAATTACTCCTCAAAGAAGGAGATGGGAACGAAGTCCTTTGCGTTCCAATTGTTGAGCTATATTGTAATAGAATATAGCCACTCTTCAAATGCACACTCATCATCAGAATCCTCCACAACATTTACTTGGTGATTTCCAATACGGAGAGGGGGATTTCCTGCACGAGCGTGCCTCACTTCTTTCTGGGCCTTGATAGTGAAGCCCAAACCACATTTGTCTTATTTGAATGGGATCTCGGGGAGTTGCCCCTAAGTATCACAACTTCCTTCTTCGACTGCGGCACGAGCATCTCTAAATGAAACCATCTTTGGCACGACCTTACCAGCTTTGGACACATCAGAGGAACATTTGGAAGTAGCAACCATTGGTGGCACAACATCAAAAGCCTGACACGGGGTTTCTATAAATTCGTCATCCATCTCTACATATTTGAAAGAATTGAGGTGGCTTACCATGAACTCCTACTCACCACAAACAGTGACGATCCTTCCCTTGACCGTGTACTTGAGCTTTTGATGAAGGGTTGACGTTACTGCCCCTGCTCTGTGGATCCAAGGGCGGCCCAACAAATATGAATAAGCAGGACGGATATCCATGATGTAGAAAGTAGAGTTGAAAATATGTGAGCCCACCTTGATCGGGAGATCCACCTCTCCATGGACTGTCCTTTTGGACCCATCGAAAGCTCTCACAATAATATCACTCCGCTTCAAAACCAGTCCTTCACGGTCTAAACGGTCTAAGGCTCCCTTGGGTAGCACGTTTAAAGAAGAGTCGGTGTCAATCAGAACATGTGCTGGGGTAGTCCCCTTACATTCAACAGAAACATGTAGAGCTTTGTTATGGTTCTTTCTAAGTGGTGTCGGATTAGCATCCGAGAACCCAAAACCATTGTCGGCCGTCAAGCTTGCCAAACAATTTTCAAATTGGTCAGTTGTGGTCTCATGAGGGACACGAGCCATCTTCAAGAATTTGATTAACGCCCGAGCATGAGCATCAGAACAAAGTAGCAAAGATAACATGGAAATCTTGGAAGGGGTTTTCCCAACTGCTCCATTATCTTGAAATCACCCCTTTTATAATTTTCAAGATCTCATCCATTTCTCGAGCGGAAGGTTCCTCGGTAGCAATGTCTTTTACGGGCATTTCTGTCTCAGCAGGCTCAACTACTTTCTATTTTCCCCTTGTGTCAGCACTAGGCTTAGCAGTGGTGATGTGGACATGCGCCTTTGTAGCGGTTGGTGGTGAGATGTTGGGTGAAAAGATTCTCCCAGTTCTGGTCACCTTACTAGAGCCAGTAATGTTACCAATGTCATCAACTTTTCTTTCTTCAATCCAAGCGTCTTTCTTTATTCCATGGTAAAACACCTCAGCGCCATAGTTCCATGGCACTGCTTTGTTGGAAGATTACGGAATTGTCCCGGGGGCGGTAATTATCAAAGGAGCAACAGTCGATTCATTTGAAATCCTGATAGGACCCTTGGAGGAGATCCTAAGAGGCTTGTTTGAAATTGTTATGATGGAGAGGTATTCAATCTTATTGGTCAAACTTTTGGTGGACGAAGTCTTCTCAAATAGGATCTTATGGCTATTCATCAGGCGTTGAATGCCTTCCTTCTGCCATTTGCGTCCATTGAGTTGTTTGGCGCAACAATCCCAGTTCTTCAAACAGCTAGAGAAAATCCCGGCTTTCAGTAGATTCTTTTTGATAATGGTTAACGGAGTAGTCAAGTCTTCAACGGAGGAAACAAAAATGGTGTCTTCAACAACATTGACACCCTTGACATGGTTTGGCATTGGTGTCGTTATAACATTGGGGATTAGAGGCGGATCAAATTCGATGGTCGTGTTGTCTATTAAGTCTTGAATTTTATTCTTCAGCGCCCAGAATTGGCCAGTCTCATGCCCGAGACTATTCGAGTGATATGCACACTTGGTATTCAAATTGTATTTAGGCGAGGAGGTATCTGGATTGGCCGGAGGATCATGCAATGTCACTAAATTATCCTTTAATAGGTGTCGTAAGGCTTGGGATAATGACATGCCTATCCTTGTATATTGTCTTTGTGGAGCCACGAGTCGTTGACGATTGGAAGATTGTCTTTGAAAAGGAGTTGGGTTTGAAATCCGAACAACATTAACTGACGGATGGCCATCCTTCTTGGTACGGGCCCTTGTCTCATACACAACATTGGTCTCTTTCTTCCCAGTGAAGGGTTTCTTTACGGGATTGGATATGGAAGCACATGTGTAACACGGTGGGAGAATTGACTTGGGATGTTTTGCGTTTTATCGCAAATGTGCGAATAGCAAGAGTCGCCACCGAATTTTCTTTTATCCAAAAGGAAAGGCTGAAAAGAATAGGAAAGACCTTTAGAGATGTTTTCTTGAGTTCGAGAGGTAGATTAAGAAAAAGGAAGGTGTTAGCACCCTTTTCATCCATAGTTATCTATGGGATCTTAGTTGCTTGTTAGATCACTTGCTTTTGTTTGAAAATGTGCTTTGTGTGGTTTTTGAAAGTATTTTGAAAAGGCACCATCGTTTAGGCAAACTTTGTAATAGTTCTCGTTCGTAAGAACGTATACAAAATGTTGAGCTTTTGAAAATGTTTCAAGTTTGGAAAAGGTTTTAAAAGTGTTTTTGGAAAGTGTTGGTGTTTGTTTTGAAAATAAGCAAGGAGTGTTTGATTTGGAAATGATCAAGCAACTAGGAACAATCTACCTACTTAAAAGTCTTAGTTCATTTCTTCCTTTCCTTTGATATTGTTAGCTTACGATTGATTTGGTAAGAAACCCTATCTTTGGATGTAAAGGGAAGAGCGTGGATCATCGTATAACTATGATAGAAATATTGTGAGATATATTAGCAATTCTCTTTGAGGGACTAAGATCATTTTGAAAAGGCAACATTGATAGCGTCATCGAGGGACTATGATCTTGTATTTTTTATTTATTTTTTCTAAGATACCCCACATGCATAGCATTGCCATTTTAAGGCAACAAAGTGGATTTACCTTAAGGGTGTAAGTGTGCAAGTGTGTTGATTTACATGCATTGTTTTGTCTCTATTAGGGTTTGGTAATCATTGGTTTTAGTCTTGCCATACAAACCCTAATTTACTAGCATTTATATATAAAGCATTAAATTGCGGAAAATAAAAATACTAAACTATTACATCAATAGGGTAGGGGGTGTACAAAATTAAAAACGGGGGATTTTGCAAGAAAATTAAATCTAATTAGCTATTACAACCATATTGAATATTGTACAAAATGTTTGAATAAATAATGAACAAAAATGAGTAAATATACAAGTATGTAAATGGAAAGGAAATGGATCTTTGTTTGGATTTTTATGAAAGGGGCTCAACCTAATTAAGAAAATAACTAGTGAAAATTAAATAAAACTAATTAAGAATAATATTAAATCAAAAAGTATTTTTAGGGTTTTTTATGAAAGGTTTTAAATTAAAAGGTATCGCGCTGGGTATTGAACCCACACCCTCTTGGTTACCAGCGTGCTGCCTTACCACTGGGGTAGCTATACATCCTGTTGTACCCCAAAATTTTCCCTCTCATTTCATCAACACTTTCTCATCACAAGACTCTTGGAATTCAGGATCAAGCTAGGGTCTGCTCTGCTCAAGACCCCTCCTTGCACTGTTAACCCAAATTAGGGTTTGAGTTTGCACAAGGATATTTTGACCTACAATACCCAAATTGACTTTCATGCTTCATGTTGGGTTCACAAGTTTGCCCATACCAAGTTTCAAGCCTTGATTCAAATCTTTGCCCAGGCTATTGGACAATTGACCTAGAAATCAATTGTATTGGGGAAAAAGTCAATTGTGGCCAATTGACAGTCAAACATCATGAAATTTGACCCACATCAACATTATGATTTCATATGAACCATTTGATCAAGTTTGGATCACAATTCCACAAGAAATTTGATCAGATCACCTAAAGGGCAAAATGGTCATTTTTAGGGTTTTGACTGCACAAAGGCAATTCTTGACTGTTTGACCTAACCAATGGCAAACCAAGCTCATATATGGACTCAAGGACTCAATGACATTGTATTGACCCACTCAACAAGTTCAAAAGATCTCAAATGCATAGGATTGACAGATGAATTTTTTAGTCAACTGATCAAAATTTGACTGTATACTGAAAAGTCAAACTTTGACTTTTTGGTCAAAATCAAGTGCCAGGGTTCATTTTTCATCAAGACATGTCAAATTATGAAACTTGTTCATCAAGAAACCCAAAAATGCAAATTAGGGTTTAAAATGGCAAAATTTCATAACTTAGAAATTTTCTAAGTTATCAAATTTTCTTATTTTTTCCTAAATTTGTCCCATTTTTTCACCAAGATGAAATTGGATTCAAACAAAACTTGCAACATGAAATTTGTAGTCCATCACAAAGTATACAACTTTTATTCACAAATTTTTCTCAAAAGAAGCTTGTATATCAAGTTATGATTTTTGGAACAAGGGTACCTAAAACTTTTAACTTAGAGAAAATTTGCCCTAATCTAGGCAGGATTTTGACCCATCTTCTTGGCCATTTTTCACATATTTCCACTTGGAGTTTCAAGTTGCATTACAAAGAGGGATTGTAGTACATGTTCCAAGCTTTCCAAATTGTCCAAGAACTCCTCAAACACCCTTGCGGTTAGAGAGAATTGAATGCTTAAAATTGGCAAAAACTCACTTTTGTTCATGGCCAATACATGTTCATAACAACTTGCAATTCTGATCTAGCTAGCTTGGTTCAACATTACATTCCTCAAAACCATTTTGTACTCCTTAATTTAATGCATATCAATTGTATTAAGGTATTGTCTTGGTCATTAGGGCATTATACATTAGTTTAAGCCTTAAAAGGAAAAAGCAACAATGCCATTTTTGCCTAACTTCACTTTATGTCAAAACCAAATCCTTGAGGCATGGGGCCAGATCTTTGAGGCAAGATCAAGTCCACTAATCCCAGTAACCAAGAACAAAAGTTGTAGCATGATAGGAGGGCTTGTACAGGGCTATAACATCATTTACATCCTCTTGCTTCAAGTAGAAAAAACTGGCAAAACACAAGCAACCTCTCATATCTGTTAACACAAGCTTACAAGAACTTTGTGAACAAGTTCCATACATCCCAACCAGCCTAAAGCACAACCCTTTTATCACTAAAACCTCCTCATACTCAGAATCACTGTTTTTCTGCAAAAACAGAGCAAGTTCTGCATCTTGCAAGCCACAACCAATTTCCATCGTGCGTTTTGTCCCAAGATAGTTCCAACACCTTCCAATCAACTCACCTGAACTATCCCAAGCCCCCATTGCAAGCTGTAACACCTCTAACACACTTTGCCATTTTCATTTCAAAGCTCTGCAGGTAGAGTTCTACAGCACGATTCAAGTTGTTTCAAAGCAAGCCAAGCATTGGAGAAGCTTCCTTGGACCTCAGGCAAGCTCAACAGAAGCTCAAACATCATTGAAGGTTGCTACATTGTCCAGCTCGAAGTCAACTGAAACAGGTATTTCATGGACTTCTATCTCTCTATTTAGGAAAGGTTAGGCTTAGGTTTGTGAATGAAATATGTTGTTCTCATAGCCCTGAAGCCATACATATGCTTAGTTTTCATTTACATTAATCGTGCTGAGAGAATTTCACTCATGAACTTTCTGAAAAAACTAGGTTAAAAATTAGGGCCAGAGAAATTCTCTCTGGTCTTTGAGAGTTAATCCAAGTTTTTTATATGGTTGAATTCGTTATTTGATGCTCTACAAGTTTCATGTTGTGAGTTTTGTCAAAAAATTAAAGAATCAGGAGTTGGCCATTGATACACAGAAGCGCGCGTTTTGTGAGCAAGAGGAAGAAGAAAAAGTCTGGTGGGCTGGGCCTGTTGTGTTTTCACTTCTAACACCCCTATTTTCTGTTTACACCCCCATGGCCCATTTGTTTAATATTTATCATTTTTGACATTTTATTTTTTATCCTGACTTTATTATTTTTTGTATAAATATAAAAAATGCCAAAAATAATTTTCCATTTTTTTTCATATTTATTTTATATTTATTTTATTTTACTAAGTATATAAATGTAAATAAACTATTTTATTTTTTTAATAAAACTCAAAAATAATACAAAAAATATACTTATTTTCATTTATTATTTTTATTTACATTTGAAAACATTTTCTTGAAAATATCCATTTTTGTAAATAATTAATTTTTATCTTTGCACATTTAATATGTTTAATAAATATATATATATATATATGCTTATATACTTGTTATTAAGTAATTAGGTTAAAAGATACAAAAATATCACATTTTCATTTTTTATTAATATTTTACACTAAAAAACATTTTTTACAATATACTTTTATTTTGTTAATATATATTTGTATAAAATTAATAAATAATATTATTTATTAAGAATTAGGGTTACTTGCCCTAAATAGGAAAAATAATTAAAATTGATCTTTTTATTTTACTTTTCACATTGAAAAATACTTTTTACATACTAAAAAACATTTTGGCATAATACATTTTATTTACATTTATTTATTGTATTTATTTCAATTATTGTACATTTAAATATTGTATCTTGTACATTCAATTTGGTTGTAATAGTAATCTAGGGTTTAATTTCTTGTCAAATATCCCCAATTCAAATTTGTACCCCCCTCCCTATATCATGTTGTAATAGTATAGCATTTAAATTCTCGCACATTTAAAAGCTTTCAATTATGCCATGCTTAGACCTAGGGTTTGTATGCAAATAAAATTAACAATTAGTATGACCTAATCCAAGATAAACATGCATGAAAAACAAACACAATGCACACTTGCACCCCTAGGGTTTCATCTACTTGTTGCCTTCAAAAAATGGGCCATGGTTGCATGTCAAGTACTTTGGCAAAACAAAAACAAACAAAAAGATCATAGTCCCTCGATGACGCTATCTGAGTTTTCTAAACAAAAATGATCAAGTCCCTCAAGAAAATTGCCAAAGATACTTGACACTATTGCTATCATGGTCTATACGATGACCCGCGCCTGTCCCGTTAAACATCCTAACACAAGGTTGTTCACCAAATACAATGGTGAAACAACACTGTTAAAAGGGTTAAAAACATAAGAAAAATCTTTGAGTAAAATAGGGTAGATAGCTCTTAGCTACTTGATCAAGCTTGCAAAAACATCCTTGCTACTTTTCAAAACACACTCCACAACAACATTTCAAAACCCTACTTCCAAACATTGAAAACCTTTCAAAAGACAAAAATACCTTTGTATACATTCAAAACAAGAATCATTACAAAGGTTGCCACAACAATGGCCTCTTTTCAAAACATTTTCCAAAATCACACACAAAGCACCATTTCAAACAATTGAAAAGCACCATTTCAAACAATAGAAATTCAAAGCAAGTGATTTAAGCAAGTAACTAAGAGCCCATGGATAACCATGGATAGAAAGGGTGCTAATGCCTTCCCTTTCTATAAACTACTCCCCGAACCCAAGAAAACATCTCAAAGGTCTTTCTTGTGCTTTTTGACCTTTCCTTAGGATAAAATAAAAAGTCGGTGGCGACTCTTGCTAAACCGAAACATTTGCGAACACAAACGCAAAATCCCAAGTCAGTTCTCCCACCGTATCACACATCTATTTAATAAAATGAAATGATAAATACATAACACATAATACTTCCAAGGCATGTACTTCATCTTCAACCTTGAACCAGCCAGAGCACCTGTAACTTGTTCATCTCTCAACAAAAATGGAAAGTACAAACATGAAAGTTGTGGCATTTCTTCCCACGAATCCAGCCATATAAATAACTAAAGATATAAATCCAAGATGAGTGAGAATTTTTCTAGCCCTAATTTAAAACCTAAAAATTTCAGAAAATTCAACTCCAAAATTCTCTAAGCTCAGGCCATATAAATGCAAACTATGGATATGTATAGCTTCGTAGCAATGACGTCTACATTTTATCTTTGAAAATGAAAGCTCAACAATGCTTATATGAGGAGTTCAAAAATCAGAAAACTCACCTTTCAAGAGGGTATCGTGTTTTTGAGTTTGAGCAGCTTTCAATGAGTTCTAGTGATTGGGTTAGCTTCCTCAAGTTCCCAGGAAGCTAATGTGATGCTTGGCTTGAGCTGAAAGTGGCTGAGGAGTTCTAGAGAAGTCAAGTTGCAGACCCCTGTTTTTGAAAATGGAACTTGATGATGAAAATGTTACAGTTAGGTAAAAGGACTTTGGGTGGTTTTTATTTGAAGTTCAGAAGCTTTAGGAACCAAAAGGCTTGGAAACGCACGAGGGAGATGTGAGTTTCAAGTTTTTGGTCAGATTATGCAACAATGGAGTTTTTGTGTGTGGTTCTGAGTTCTAGGGAGTTTGAGGGCTTAATCATGTGTGTGTTATCTTGCAAATAGTGTATGTATTTATAGGCAAGAGGTTTTGTGTTCTACAACAAGTCAGAATTTGAATTTACATGTTGTAAAACCTTTACTTGTTTTTGAAGCAAACATGACAAACATCTTCCCAAAGCTTGCACCATGCTATTGTAGAATGGTTGAAATTTAAACAAGCTTGATTCTGACTTGTAGATGTTGTGTGTGAAAAAGGATCCAATTAGAGGCTCAAGAAGGGTTGACATTTGCAAAAGCATACTTTTCCAAAATGGAAGTTTTGCCTTTCTTCCAAAAATGGCAAGCTAACTTAGACAAAGCTTGGATTTAATGGATAATAGCCATAAAGTTTGTGTAATATTCTGATTAAGGATAGATAAACAAGTTAGAGGGCTTGAAAAGTGGTATTATGCAGCATGGCTATGGATTTGGTTCATGTTCATCACAAAATATGTCTTGCAAAACAAGTTTGAAACCCTAACTTCTGGCCTTCGATTCTCCTTGCTCAAAAATAATCTCAAGGATTTATTGGACATTTTAGAAAGCTTGTAATGTGATATACAACCCCCTCTTTGAATCACTTTTGTAAAATCCAATTGGAACTATATGAAGCTTGGCCCAGAAGTTAGGTCAAAATCCTGACCAAAATGCTCAAAATTTCACTAAGTGTTTTAGTTTCATGACCATGATTTCATGGATTAATAACTTAAAATCCATACATTTCTATGAGGAGTTGTGTTCAAAAATGTTTTAGATCTCATTGAGATCTACAACTTTCATATTGAAAGTTTCCTTTGAATCATCTTGCATCATGGTGAAAAATTGGCTTAAAGTTGTGAAAAAATATGAAGTTTTCAACACTTAGAAAAATTTCTAAGTTTGGAAATTTTGACTTTTTAAAATGAAATCTTGACTTTTTGATTTCTTGATGAACAAGTTTCATATTTTGACATGTTTTGATTAATTGTGATCTTTGACACTTGATTTTGACCAAAAAGTCGAAGTTTGACTTTTCAATGTGCAGTTGACTTTTGTTCAGTTGATTGAAAATCAACTATCAATTAATTGAACTTGAGCAATGTTTTGAGTCATGACATTAGGTAAAAATGATGCAATTGAATTCTTGAGATCATGTTTCCAACCAATCAACCATTTGCTAGGTCAAAAATAATAAATTACCTTTTCTCAGTCAAAACTCTAATTTTGACCATTTTGCCCTTTTGATGATCTGATCAAATTTCTTGAGGAATTGTGGTCCAAACTTGATAAAAATGACATATATAGGTTCATAATGTTGACATGGATAAAAAATTATGAAGTTTGACTGTAAATTGACCATAGTTGACTTTTTCTCAATATAGTTTATTTTTAGGTCAACCGATCAATTGACTGAGCAAAAATGTGATCCAAGACTTGAAACTTGACACGAGCAATCTTGAGGGTACATAATGATCCATGAAAGTCATATGAGGCATTAAAAGTTCAATTATCCTTGTGCAATCTCAAACCCTAATTTTCAGTCATCAGAGCTTGATGAGGTGTCTTGAGCTGATCAACCCTAGTGCAGTCTTGAACCAAAGGAGATCTTGTGAGAAAATTCTTGATAAATGAGAGGGAAAATTTTGGGCTACAACAGCTGCCCATGTTCAATCTTCTTAAACCTGAATAGTTAGATTGGCGGATCCGCCATTCGTGACTTGAAGGTGGAAGATGATTGAACACTAGAGTGCCCAGAAATTTGCACTCGAAGATGAATTGTGAATGGGCTTATAGATGCCATTTGGAGGAATGGGGGAGATTGGCCAGATATGTGCTTGTATATGCCATCCAAAGGTGACTGTTGACAAAAAATAGACTAAGTCTGAACTTGATTTCAACTGGAAAAGAATCAGAATAAATCTTTGGAGCGATTTATCTGAAACTAGCAGAAGTCTAGTATGTTGTTTGATTAGGAAGAATCAGAATAAATCTTGGAGCGATTTATCTGAACCATAAATGTTCATTTGGAAAGTATCAGGATAAACCGTTGAGAGGTTTAAACTGAACCAAAAGAGGTCTCGAATATTCTTTAACTAGAGAGAAATCAGAGTAGATCTTTGAGCGATTTATCTGAACCAGAGAAGGTGCCTACTAGGAAAGAATCAGAATAAATCATTGAGAGATTTATCTGAACCAGCAGGGATTTGGAGAAGAATCAGAATAACTCGTTGAGAGATTTATCTGAACCAGAGAAGAAATCTGCGGGAAAGTATTAGAATAAACCGTTGAGAGATCTAAACTGAACCGACAGGGATCTTGAGAAGAATCAGAACAAACTGCTGAAAGATTTATCTGAACCAGAGAAAACGTCTGCAGGAAAGAATCAGAATAAACCGTTGAGAGATTTAAACTGAACCGGAAGGGATCTGGAGAAGAATCAGAATAAATTGTTGAGAGATTTATCTGAACTAGAGAAGATGTCTGCAGGAAAGCATCAGAATAAATCGTTGATAGATTTAAACTGAACCAGCAGGGGTCTGAAGAAGAATCAGAATAAATCTTAGTGTTGATTTAACTGAAATAGTAAAGGTCTTGAATTAACTTCAACTAGAATAGAGATTAGAGAGATCTTAGTGTCGATCTGACTAAACTAGAGAAAAATCTTGAATTAACTTTGACTGGAATGGAAATCAGAAGAATCTTAGGATTGATTCAACTGAACCAGACAAAAGAGAAAATGTCACCGGAAAGAATCAGGATAAACCGTTGAGAGATTTAAACTGAACCAGCAGAGGTCTTGGATGAGCAACAAAATAATATTCATAAATGAATTATATCTGACTCGTATCTGAGAGATGTATTGAATGAGAGTCAAAATGACATCCGTATCTGGATTGTATCTGGACTGTATTGGAAAGGTATGCTGAAAGAAGTATCAGAATGATATCCGTATCTGGGTCATATCTAGACCGTATTTGAATGAGTGACAGAATAACATCGGAATCTGGATCGTATCTGGACTGTATTTTGAATGAGTGACAGAATGACATCCAAATCTGGATCGTATCTGGACTGTATTTAAAAGAGAATCTGGAATAAGTATCAGAATGTCAGCCATATATGGATCGCATCTGAACTGTTTCTAGAAGAGTGTATGGGAAGGAGCCCGTGTAGTATCGCTTCAGCTGGTCATGTAGATAATTGCCCTGGCTTTTTACAGGTATTAATTTCTGACCTTTTGAAGATTATTGACAATAATCATCTATTGATTAACCTTTTTCCTGAAAAAGGTGAAACATTAGTTGTATGCAATGTCATGATGTATGAAATGCATGGTGCAATGATGTTCTCAAAATATATGAGATTGTGTCGTATGCATTTGTCATGTACGTAATATGATGCATGAAGGGTGAAATGTTATTGAAGTGTATCTTTGTCTGGGAAAATAAATCCTTGACAAATGTTGGGGAATCAATAAATCCCAGACTCCTGTTAAAGTGTAGGCGAGTCTTCAAACTTTGCTTAGAATATTTCCACCAAGGATTCCTGTTTTGTTGTTTGAGGAGAGCTTCGCTACAGATTGTTGAAAACTCTATGGAGAGTGTTGATTCTTGCTCGGGGAATAAGAGTTCAAGAGTCTCAGTTGTTCGTTTCTCTACTGGGGAGTCGAAGTTGAACTGATATCTGGTCGGGTCCAGGCTTTACAGTAACTTGCTGGGGATTGTAGAGTAGTCTTCTGGGGAAGAGGAGTTGTGGTCCATTGTAGTAGTCGTAGAGGTAAACTCAAGTTGGGGAATCTGTAGTTTGTTGGGGAAATAAACCATGTTATCGATCTGTTAGAGAGGTGTCTTCTTCACTGTGGAAAATCCCCGAGGGTTCTTGAAGTCGACTCAGCTGGTGAGAAGTTTTCAGAATTCAAACTCTGGCTAGGAGTCATCCTAAGAGAAGGATCTTGGGGAGATTTGTCACTGCCCCTAGTAGTAAGTGTTGTAGTAATTCCAGAAAATGTTTGCTTGGTCGCACATGACCCTTTATGTGGGATCCTGTTTTCCCCCAGAGTTAATCTGGTGCACCTTGGCGCTTGAGATTTTGATCACATTTCCGGTAGCCCTGAACTTCCTAGAGATATTTTCTAAGACTGTCATGGGAGGATCCGAAGACATGATACTGACACTGTGATACGGTGGAATAACTGACTTGAGGGTTTTGCATTTTATCGTAAATGCCGCGGTTAGCAAGAGTCGCCACCGGCTTTTCTTTTATCCAAAAGGAAAGGTGAAAAAGCACAGGAAAGACCTTTGAGATTATTTCTTGAGTTCAGGGGGTAGATTATAAAAAGGGAAGGTAATAGCACCCTTTTCATCCATGGTTATCCATGGGCTCTTAGTTACTTGCTAGATCACTTGCTTTTGTTTGAAATTGTGCTTTGTGTGGTTTTTGAAAGTATTTTATAAAGAGGCCATTGTTTACGCAATCTTTGTAATGATTCTCGTTCGTAAGAATGTATACAAAGATGTTGATCTTTTGAAAATATTTTCAAGTTTTGTAAGATGTTTTGAAAGTGTAAGTGTTTGTTTTTGAAAATAGCAAGGATGTTTGTTTTGAAATGGAGCAAGCAATTAGGAGCAATCTACCTACTCAAATGTCTTTCTTGTTCATTTTCTTTTCCTTTGACATTGTTTTCTTACCATTGATTTGGTAAGCAACCCTATCTTTGGATGTAAACGGGACAGGCGTGGGTCATCATATAACCATGATTAGAAATGTTGCAAGGTATCTTAGCATTCGTTTTGAGGGACTAAGATCATTTGTAAGGCAAATTAGATAGCGTCATCGAGGGACTATGATCTTGTATTTGCTTGCTTTGGCTAAGATACCTTACATGTGTAATATGGCCATTTTGTATAAGGAAACCAAGTGGAATAACCCTAGGGGTGCTTGTGTGCAAGTGTATTGTTTGCATGCTTGATTTTGTCTTGAATTAAGGTTTTCTAAGTATTGGTTTTAGTCTTTCCATACAAACTCTAATTACTAGCATGTTATATAAAAGATAAATTGCGAAATTTAAAGTTACTACGCTATTACAACATTTGTGGGGAGGGGGGTATACAAGTTCATGAATGGGGATTGCAAGAATTTAAACCTAATTAGTCTATTACAACCATATTGAATTGATATCAATGTACAAGGAAATAAATAAATACAAAGTATAAAATGAATGAATGTACAAAAAATGCAAAATGTAAAGAAAAATGTATCTTTGTTTGATTTTCATGAAAAAGGGATTTTGTCTTAACCTAATTAAATAAAGAAAATAATTAATTAAATTTGAAATTTTATTAGGAAAATATTTTAAGTAAAACCCTAGTTCTATTAATTAATCAAGAGAAAATAAGTTTAAGAAAAGTATTTTTGGTATTTTTATCTTAAAAATAATTATAGCATTATAAAATATTTTTAGTCTTTTTTTATCTAAAAAATAATGCATTTTAAATGGTGTGAAAAATAAATAAATAAAAAGACATAATATTAATTAAGTTTACAAGATTATTTAATAAAATAAATAAAGTATAATAAATAAAAATATTTTTTGTGAGAAAAATAAAATAAAATAAGTCAAAATATAAATCTATCATTTTTTTTGTATTTTTATGATTTTTAATATTTGGAAAAATATTTAAGAAAATAAAAATGAAATAAATAATAAAAAATAAATGAACTTGGGCCAGGGGTGCCATTAGTCAGTAGGGAGGTCAGCTAGCAAAAACAAAAACATGCTAGGCCCAAAGGGCCCAGCGTTTTCCAGAAACACAAAAATCAGGAAAGTGAAAATATGAAAAATGAAAAGGGTACCACTGGGGCTCGAACCCATGTCCTATAGGTTACAGGTGCGCGCTTCTACCATTGGGGTGGCTATACATCCGTTAACATAAGTAAAACAATAAATATGTAAGGCAAAACGCACCCTGAAGACTTCATCTTCAACCTCCAGCCAGACCAACTGTAACTTTCTCATTTCTCATCAAAAATGAAAACTGTAAACATGAAACTTGTAGCTAATTTTCTCACGATTCCAGAAATATAAATTATTAAAACTATAATTCAAAGATAAGCATGGATTTTAATGGCCCGAATCTGAACCCTAAAAATTTCAGAAATTTCAGTTTCAAAATTCTCTAAGCTCAAGCAAAATTAATGGAAACTATGGACATGGTTAGCTTCAGGGAAATGATATCTACATGTTTTGTTCAAAAATAAACTATTGATGATGCCTGTATGAAGAGTTCCAAGTTGAGAAAACTTACCTCAAAACTGGAAATCGTGTTTGGAGTTTGAGTTTGTTTCAAGTGATGGTGATGATCAGGTTAGCTTCCTTGAGGTCCTAGGAAGCTAATGCAATGATTTGCTTGAGTTGTGAGTGGCTGAAATGACTTGGAGAAGTCAATGTGAAATGCTCTATTTTTGGTTATGGAAGATAAGGTAAATGATGTTACAGTAATGAAACAGGGAGAGGGATATGTTACACTTGATGTAAGGAAGCTTTAGAAACTAAAAGGCCAAGAAACGCACGAGGGAAATGTGAGTTTGATATTCAAGGTAAGAAACTGTGTAACAATGGAGTTTTTGTGCAATTTCTAATTTGAGAGAGTTTTGGTGTATTTCATGATGCTTAAGCTCGTCCTCTAGCTCACAAATAGTGACTCTATTTATAAGAAAAAAGTTTGGAGTGCTCTAGTTGATCAGAATTCAAATTTACATGTTTAAGTTAAACATGTGATTTTTTGACAAAACAAGTTTCCATGCCTTGTACTTGCTAAGATAGAGTGGTTATGCTTTAAATAAGCTTGCTTCTGAAGTTGTGGATGGAGTTTGATCAGAGGGAACAAGTTAGAGGCTTAAGAATGAACTTTATGAAAAAATCGTGCTTTACAAGAATGGCAATGTTAACTTTGTGCCATTAATGGGAATGCAACTTGGATAATAGCTTAATTGTTTGGATCAAAGCCCTAACAGCTGTGTAAACATTTAATTATGGAGTTACAAACAAGTTTGAGGCCTGCAAAGCAAAGATTATGCAGCCTAGCATGGATTTGGTTCATGTGTTCATCAAAAATGACTTGTAATTCAAGTGACAAAACCCTAACTTCATCTCTTCGATTCTCCCTACTCAAGAATGATCTCAAGGAGTTCTTGGACATTTTGGAAAGCTTGTAATGTGCTATACAACACATCTTTGAATTGATTTTGAATATTCCCCTTGGAACCATATAAAAAAGTGCCATGAAGTTAGGTCAAAATCCTGACCAAATTAGGGCAAAATTTCACTAAGTGTTTAGTTTCATGACCACATGTTCATAAATTTATAACTTGAGATCCAAGAAGTTTTGTAAGTAGTTGTGTAAAGCAAAGTTTTATATTTCATGGAGACCTACAACTTTCATGTTGGAAGTTTCTCTTGAATCATCTTGCATCATGGTGAAAATTTTGTTCAAACTTATGAAAAAACTAAAATTTCCAACACTTAGAAAAATTTCTAAGTTTAGAAATTTTGACTTTTCAAAATAAAATCTTGACTTTTTGATTTCTTGATGAATAACTTTCATATTTTTACATGTTTTGATGAATTATGATCTTTGGCACTTGAATTTGACCAAAAAGTCAAAGTTTGACTTTTCAGTATATAGTTGACTTTTGATCACTTGACTGAAAAATTCATTTGTCAATCCAATGGACTTGCAATGTTTTGAACCATGCCATTAGGTAAAAATTATGCAATTGAACTCTTGAGATCATGCCTTAAACCAATTGATCATTTGCTAGGCCAAAAATCAGAAATTGCCCCTTCTCAGTCAAAAACCCTAATTTTGACCATTTTGCCCTTTTGGGGATTTGATCAAATTTCTTGAGGAGTTGTGGTCCAAACTTGATCAAATGATACATATAAGTTTAAAATGTTGGTATGGATCAAAAATTAAGAAGTTTGACTGTAAATTGGTCATAGTTGACTTTTCCCCCAATACAACTGATTTTTAGGTCAACTACTCAATTGATTGAGCAAAAATGTGATTCAAGGCTTGAAACTTGACATGAGTGATATGGGGGGTACATAATGATCCATGAAAGTCATATGGGGCATTAGAAGTTCAAATTTCCTTGTGAAAACTTAAACCCTAGTTTTGGGTCATCAGTGCATAAGGTGGTGTCTTGAGCTGATCAAACCCTAGTGCAGTCTTGAGCCCAAGGAGATCTTGTGAGAAAAAATCTTGATGAGTGAGAGGGATAATTTTGGGGTACAACAGACACCATCTGATACTGACACCATCTGATACTGACACCATCTGATACTATTGGTACAGGCGAACAAATTGGTGGTACCCAAGATCTTTGGTCAAGTCTCCGAATTTTCTAAGAACTGTCATGGAAGGATCCAAAGACATGATACTGACACCATATGATACTATTGGTACAAAAAAGTAATTTGATGGTACCGAAAGTCTTCATAGTCGATTTTGTTCAAACCCATGATCAACGTAACATTGCCCCTTGAGTGATACATATGGAGATTTGCCCCTGGTTATTCAACAATTCTTTGAGAGATTCTTTGAATCTCGACTTGACTGCCCCAGATGTGTTGGACAATGGTCATGTCGTGCCCCTTAATTATGAGAGATTTGTCATTAGAAGCGACTCTCCATTTGAATTGATTATGTTTGAGAGAGCTTTCATTTGTTGGATATTCGTTGTGTGAATTTCTTTGTTGTCGAACAAATAGCCATATGCAAATAGCGATATTCAAATAATGCAAAGTTTATGCTTGTCTTGAAATTTTGAAAATGAGTTTTAGCAAGTAAAGAAGTTTTGTAAGAAAATTCAAACTCAGGATTTAGGGTAAAGCCTTACAGGATTCAGGATACATTTTGTAACAGTATGCTCTCGAACTAACCCATGCTTCAATTAGGACTTTTGAAGGGTTGTAGCGTGGCTTGGTTCACGGTTTAAGAAACAAAGGATAAAGGCTCAAAGTGTATTTGTACCCACCCGCTCTTAGTGATGTTCTTCAATCCTAAACTTAGTTAATTGTGCGTTTGAACTCCAATGACGTTTGGAATGACGTCTTGGGGATAGTTCAAACAAGTTAAGTTTGTCAGAAGGCAGTCATGTTGTCGAGGATTTGTAGTGACATCTTTCTTTTGATTTTTTATCCCTAATTTTTGTCTGATTGTTCTTGCTTTGAGATTACAGTCAACGGGATGCCCTAGTTTTTTCTTAAGTCTCCTTCGTAGGTTTTGACTTAGTGGGATTTTCCTTGGTAGATAATGACTTCCTATTCGTTACGGAATCATTACCGTCTTTTCATTCCGGAGGAATGTTTTTGATGTCATTCGTTGTATTACGAGATGAGAGTTCGTGATTTGAATGCGCATTTGAATTAACTGAGAGACTACCCTGCCCCAGGTTTTGATTAAAGGTTTCAATTTGTAAAAAGAAAACTTCTACTTCTTTGGCTCGAAGGGGTTGACTAGGGATTATCTTCCTTATAACTCCAGTGTTTAGGTTTGAAAGAATGCATGTACATCGTCAGTAAGGTCTATCCAAAAGCATATTGTATGAGATTATGCCGTTGTTTTCGTCATCCTCCCTCTAAAGGCTTGCAACTTTTTTAAACAAGAGTTGAATATCATAAAGGGAGTAAAAAAGCATAGTTTAAATATAATGAAAACGAGCGGATTAAATCAAGACTAACATATGCAATGCATTAATGAAACAAAGTTTAACATTAATAGATAAGTGTTTGAACAATGAAAGAGATTACAACTTGAAAATTCAAATGAACAAAAGCTTTCAATGATTCGTCATAGGAGCAATGATCACGTTTGGAGTCTCTGGAGGGTCAAACTCGATCTCCTTGGCATCAATCATGTCTTGGACCTTGTTCTTCAGAGCCCAACAGTTGTTTGTGTCGTGTCCCAGACTATCAGAGTGGTATTTACACCTTTCATTGGGATGATAGGTAGGAGCGGAAGTGTTTGGGTTCCGGAGAGAAGCCTTTAACGTAATCAGCTCTGCCTTCAACATGTGTTGTAGCGCTTGAGCCAACGACATGTTGATATTAGTGAATTGTCTTTTAGGCGCGGCCTTCTTCCGTTGATGCCCCTTTCTTTGTTGAGCAGGCGTAGGATTAAAGATCAAGATTTCTCCTACGTGTTGGTCATGACGACTCTTTTGACCATACACAGCATTGGACTCTTTCTTCCCATTGTATGGCTTTTTCTGAGCGTCAGAGGGTGTAGCTCCTTGGATCTTTCCACCTTTGATGCCAGCGTCGACTCTTTCTCCAGTCAGTTTTAGCTCGGTGAACCCGGCCGAGGAGCTTCCGATTAGGTGTTTGAAGAAAAGTCATGTCAAAGTTCCCATGAAGATGTCAATCAGCTCCCTATCAGCTAAAGATGGTTGCACCCTACTAGCCAGATCTCTCCATCTTTGGGCGTATCCTTTGAAACTCTCGTTGGAACCCATGGTCAGGTTCTGCAGTTGCACACGAGTTGGTGTAAGATCAGTGTTGTACTGGTACTGTTTATAGAAAGCAGCAGCTAAATCCTCCCAGGTTTGGATGCGAGAACTCTCCAATTGATAGAACCATTCAAGTTGAGTCCCTACCAGGCTCTCTTGGAAGAAATGGATCCAAAGCTTCGGATCAGTTGTGTATGGTTGAATCTTGCGGACATAAGACTTTAAGTGCATCTTAGGGCAAGAGACTCCATCGTACAGGGCAAAGGTAGGGATTTTGAACTTTGGTGGGATGACCACCCCAGAAACCAAACCCATGTCTCCTAAATCCAAGCCAGGTATCTGTTGAATCTCTATAGCATTGAGGCGATCCTCCATCTGTTTGTACTTATCATCAACGGGAGGATATTGTTCCTCAGAGTAGTCAGCTTCGACTTCATCAATCTCCAGACTGTTGTCTTCTTCATGACTATCCCCCATATTAGATGGAGTTGGAAGATCTAGAGCTCCCTTAAATGGTCCTCTAAGTCTTCTTCCCAAGTTCAGGATGCCTACTGACTTCTTAGGCTTCTTCTTCTTGTCTTTGAGAAGGAGAGTCTTCATGTCCTCTTGCCCCTTAGCCATGGCCAAGAATATTTGTTGGAATTGAGCTTTTTGAGCTTGGAGATCTTTCACCGTTTGTTCCATATCCATATTACTGAAATAAACCGTAGGAAGATAAAGAGATCTGTATGGGAGAAACATGTCATGATATGATGCATGATATGTGGATGCATGTTTTCAAGGATCTTGCGGGGTAAATGTTAGTTGTTACTTACATCTTTGATTGGAGAACTTTGTATCGGTGGATGTCCTTCCACGAGAATTAAGCTCACCATGTCAAGTGGGTTGTAGCCCTTGACTCAAGTTGTTGTGCTTTTATCTTTGACGTTGTTTGGTTAGAGGAAAATAAATCCTCTTGCCCCTTGATAGACGTCTGGTTCAATGTAACCCTGCATCAAAGGCCCTCGAGATCCTTGAAATGGTTATTGAAAATGTTATGGTATGATGTTATGATGTTATGTACAAGTATGCAAAGTAAGCAAGTTTATATACAAATAATCATATTCACACAAAGTAGACAAGTCCTTAGGTTTAGGCTTGCATGAAGTTTGTAGGTAAGTACCCTCTTGAAGTTCAGTTGGCTCAACCTGTCCTAGTTAATAGTAACCGGGTTCTAAGGGATCTCAAAATCACTGACCTTTCCCACAAGCTTTGTTCGATAGGCGATTGACTCGCAACCAAATAAAACCCAGGAGTCAAGCCTCAATGAGTGTAGCATCGAGTATCAACCTACTTTAGGTTTACACCAAAGAAGGCTATCTCACTACCTCTTAAAAGCCAAGTTGGTCAAGTAAAGGTTCTAAAAGTCAGTTAGTGCTTCATGACATCACTCAGCGGCCCTGTATTCTCCTTGACTACTCAAGGGCTACCGGTACCCAACAATATGTTACACTAACGTTAGCTATTGCTTAGACCATGTCGGTATACCCCACACAGTTTCCACAATATATTGCTACTTACCTATAAGGTATCCCAAATCCGGGTGGAAGATTTAAAACCAAACAAACAACCAAAATGTAAAGCAAGCAAATCAAACAATGAAAGCAAGTAAATGTGATCTAGCCCTAAGGTAACCCCACTTTTAAGTTTATCCCCAGCAGAGTCGCCAATTCTGTAACGCGGTAGGAGAAATAACTTGGGATGTTTTGCATTTTATCGCAAATGTGCGGATAGCAAGACTCGCCACCGACTTTTCTTTTATCCAAAAGGAAAGGCTGAAAAGAACAGGAAAGACCTTTAGCGATGTTTTCTTGAGTTTGGGGGGTAGATTATGAAAAGGAAGGTGTTAGCACCCTTTTCATCCATAGTTATCTATGGGATCTTAGTTGCTTGCTAGATCACTTGCTTTTGTTTGAAAATATTCTTTGTGTGGTTTTTGAAAGTATTTTGAAAAGGCGCCATCGTTTAGGTAAACTTTGTAATAGTTCTCATTCGTAAGAACGTATACAAAATATTGAGCTTTTGAAAATGTTTCAAGTTTGGAAAAGGTTTTGAAAGTGTTTTTGGAAAGTGTTGGTGTTTATTTTGGAAATAAGTAAGGAGTGTTTGATTTGGAAATGAGCAAGCAACTAGGAACAATCTACCTACTCAAAATTCTTAGTTCATTTCTTCCTTTCCTTTGATATTGTTAGCTTACCATTGATTTTGTAAGAAACCCTATCTTTGAATATAAAGGGACAGTCGTGGATCATCATATAGCTATGATAGCAACGTTGTGAGATATCTTAGCAATTCTCTTTGAGGGACTAAGATTATTTTGAAAAGGCAACATTGATAGCCTCATCGAGGGACTATGATCTTGTATTTTTTATTTGTTTTTGCTAAGATACCCCACATACATAACATGGTCATTTTAAGGCAACAGAGTGGATTTACCCTAAGGGTGTAAGTGTGCAAGTGTGTTGATTTACATGCATTGTTTTGTCTTGATTAGGGTTTGCTAATCATTGGTTTTAGTCTTGCCATACAAACCCTAATTTACTAGCATTTATATATAAAGCATTAAATTGCGGAAAATAAAAATACTAAACTATTACATCATTAGGGGAAGGGTGTACAAAATTACAAATGGGGGATTTTTCAAGAAAATTAAATCTAATTAGCTATTAGAACCATATTGAATATTGTACAAAATAATTGAATAAATAATGTACAAAAATGAGTAAATATACAAGTATGTAAATGGAAAGGAAATGGATCTTTGTTTGGATTTTTATGAAAGGGGCTCAACCTAATTAAGAAAATGATTAGTGAAAATTAAATAAAACTAATTAAGAAATAAATTAAATCAAAAAAGTATTTTTAGGGTTTTTTATGAAAGGTTTTAAATTTTAAAAAAAATATAGTATATAAAAAATTAATTAAAATAAACCTAAGTTCTAAATTAATTTTAATTTACAAGAAAATAATATAATATAATAATTAAACCTAATTATCTAAATATTAGTCAAGAAAAAGAAATTAATTTATTAAGAAAATTGTTTTTGTTCTTTTTAGTTTTTATAAAGAGAAATAAAATATAAATGATTGTAAAATTAATAAAATAAATATTCTTGGATTTTTTATTAATAAAAATAAATATTATAATAATATTAATAATAATTAAAAAAAAGATAAATAAAAAATAAAAATATAAAAGGGTAAGTCAATTTGTGGTGTTTTCAAGTAAAAAACAGTTTTGTGACTAAGCCTGGCCCATTAGCATTTTTGAAATCAGAAATAAAAAAGGTTGGGCTGCATGTCTATAAGCAAATAGGGGGAGTGATGTTCAGCAAAAATAGAAGAAGCCCAAAGGGGAGGCCCTGCGCTGCAAAGGGAAAAGAGAAGAAAAATGGGAAGAAAAAAAAAACAAAAGGTAGCGCGCTGGGTGTTGAACCCACACCCTCTTGGTTAGTAGTGCGTTGCCTTACCACTGGGGCGGCTATACATCTGTTTATTAAAAGGAAATGATAAATACATAACACATAATACTTCCAAGGCATGTACTTCATCTTAAACCTTCAGCCAGCCAGAGCACCTGTAACTTGTTCATCTCTCAACAAAAATGGAAAGTACAAACATGAAAGTTGTGGCATTTCTTCCCACAAAATAAACCATATAAATAACTAAAGCTATAAATCTAAGATGAGTGAGAATTTTTCTGGTCCTAATTTAAAACCTAAAAATTTCAGAAACTTCAACTCCAAAATTCTCTAAGCTCAGACCATATAAATGCAAACTATGGATATGTACAGCTTTGTGGCAATGAGGTCTACGTTTTATGTTTGAAAATGAAAGCTTAATGATGCATATATGAGGAGTTCAAAAATCATAAAACTCACCTTGCAAGATGGTATCGTGTTTTGAGTTGGAGCAGCTTTCAATGAGTTCTAGTGATTGGGTTAGCTTCCTCAAGTTCCCAGGAAGCTAATGTGATGCTTGGCTTGAGTTGAAAGTGGTTGAGGAGTTCTGGAGAAGTCAAGTTGTAGACCCCTATTTTTGAAAATGGCACTTGATGATGAAAGTGTTACAGTTGGGTAAAAGGACTTTGGATGGTTTGTATTTGATGTTCAGAAGCTTTAGGAACCAAAAGGCTTGGAAATGCACGAGGGAGATGTGAGTTTCAAGTTTTTGGTCAGATTATACAACAATGGAGTTTTTATGTGTGATTCTCAGTTCTAGGGAGGTTAAGGGCTTAAGCATGCATGTGTTATCTTGCAAATAGTGTATGTATTTATAGGCAAGAGGTTTTGTGTTCTACAACAAGTCAGAATTTGAATTTACATGTTGTAAAACCTTTACTTGTTTTTGAAGCAAACATGACAAACATCTTCCCAAAGCTTGTACCATGATATTGCAGAGTGGTTGAACTTTAAACAAGCTTGATTCTGACTTTTAGATGTTGTGTGTGCAGAAGGATCCATTGAGAGGCTCAAGAAGGGTTGACATTTGCAAAAGCATACTTTTCCAAAATGGAAGTTTTGCCTTTCTTCCAAAAATGGCAAGTTAACTTAGAAAAAGCTTGGATTTAATGGATAATAGCCATAAAGTTTGTGTAATATTCTGATTAAGGATAGATACACAAGTTAGAGGGCCTGAAAAGTGGGATTATGCATCATGGCTATGGATTTGGTTCATGTTCATCACAAAATATGTCTTGCAAAACAAGTTTGAAACCCTAACTTCTGGCCATCGATTCTCCTTGCTCAAAAATAGTCTCGAGGAGTTCTTGGACATTTTATAAAGCTTGTAATGTGATATACAACCACTATTTGAATCACTTTTGCAAAATCCAATTGGAACTATATGAAACTTGGCCCAGAAGTTAGGTCAAAATCCTACCCAAAATGCTTAAAATTTCACTAAGTGTTTTAGTTTCATGACCATGATTTCATTGATTAATAACTTAAAATCCATACATTTCTAGGAGGAGTGGTGTTCAACAATGTTGTAGATCTCATTGAGATCTACAACTTTCATGTTTAAAGTTTCCTTTGAATCATCTTGCATCATGGTGAAAAATTGGCTTAAAGTTGTGAAAAAATATGAAGTTTTCAACACTTCGGAAATTTTCTAAGTTTGAAAATTTTGACTTTTCAAAATGAAATCTTGACTTTTTGATTTCTTGATGAACAAGTTTCATATTTTGACATGTTTTGATGAATTGTGATCTTTGACACTTGATTTTGACCAAAGAGTCAAAGTTTGACTTTTCAATGTGTAGTTGACTTTTGATCAGTTGACTGAAAATCAATTATCAATTAATTGACCTTGAGAAATGTTTTGAGTCATGCCATTAGGTAAAAACGATTCAATTGAATCATTTAGATCATGTTTCCAACCAATCAACCATTTGCTAGGTCAAAAATCAGAAATTGCCTTTTCTCAGTCAAAACCCTAATTTTGACCATTTTGCCCTTTTGATGATATGATCAAATTTCTTGAGGAATTATGGTCCAAACTTGATCAAATGAAATATATGAGTTCATAATGTTGGCATGGATCAGAAATTATGAAGTTTTACTGTAAATTGACCATAATTGACTTTTTCCCAATACAATTGATTTTTAGGTCAACCGATCAATTGACTGATCAAAAATGTGATCCAAGACTTGAAACTTGACATGAGCAATCTTGAGGGTCCATAATTATCCATGAAAGTCATATGAGGCATTAAAAGTTCAATTATCCTTGTGCAATATCAAACCCTAATTTTAAGTCATCAGAGCTTGAGGAGGTGTCTTGAGTTGATCAACCCTAGTGCTGTCTTGAACCAAAGGAGATCTTGTGAGAAAATTCTTGATAAATGAGAGGGAAAATTTTGGGATACAACAAGATGCTATGGGGATCTTCCCGCTTTTGATACCGCTTTCAACCCTTTCACCGGTTAAGATTAGCTCGGTGAAACCGGATAAAGAACAACCAACCAATAAGTTGAAAAATGGACCAGATAAAGTGCCCATAAACATATCAATGTGCTCCCTATTGGTTAACGGAGGTTGGACCCTACTGGAAAGATCCCTCCACTTTTGGGCGTACTCTTTGAATCCTTCATTTTTCCCCATTGTCATGTCTTGCAACTGAACTCTTGTCGGCGCCAGGTCGGCATTGTACTGGTATTGGTGATAGAAAGCGGTGGCAAAGTCTTCCCATGTATGAATGTGGGAACCCTCCAATTGGTAAAACCACTCTAGTTGCGTCCCTGCCAAGATTTCTTGAAAGAAGTGAACCCAGAGTTTCTTATCAGCAATGTGCAGTTGAATTTTGCGATCATAAGACTTTAGGTGAACTTTGGGCAGGAAATTCCATCATACTTAACAAATACTGGTATTTTGAATTTGTGGGGAATGACAACTCCAGATATTAAATCCAAATCGTCAAAGTCCAAACTAGGGATGGCTTGAATCTCAACGTCCTATAATATATCCTATAGCTGCTTGTACTTAACATCGGCAGGAGGATACTGCTCGTCAAAATAATCTTAATCATCGGACGCTTGACCATTGATACACCCAGCCTGGGTACTCCTTGCCTCTCCAATTTGATTTTCATCTTCCTCGGACGAGTCTTCCACTACCGATATCTGACGGATCGGCTCTCTGAATCTCTTACCCAAATTGACTAAGGCTTTCCTCTTTGGTTTCTTTTTGGATGCCAGCAACGCCATCAACTCTTGTTGCCCTTTGGCAAGGGTCAGCAGAGTCTCTTGAAACTGGGAGTTTTGTGCTTGCAGGTCTTTCATTGTTTTCTCGATATCCATCTTGCTGAAATAAACACCAGAAAGATAAGGAAATTTGTCGTGGAAAACCTGTTATGTTATGATGCATGGAAGATGTGCATGCAAATGATTTCAAGGATTTATGAAATTTAAATTTGTCCATACAAAGAATGAACAAACGCCAATTTTCATTAATTAGTTCAAAATGATTACATCGTGCCTCTTGGGCTTACAAAATAAATCTCTAAGATAAAAAGTTCTAACGCATCCTCTTCGGCGCAAGGTAGGCATTCAAGCTATTTTCTTCATGTAGTTGCTTTGTAAGATCCAAAACCCTTTCCTCACATAGTGTAGAATTGAGCTTCGAAAGTGTATCATTCTTACTTTTGTTGAATCTAATCCTTTTGCAAGTCTTCAAGAGAAGTAGGCATGTCGGGATAGAGGACGGTGTACGGGACATCTTCTTCAACCACAGGTACCACGATAACTGGTAGAATGGAGAGGTAAGGAATTACGAGCTTCTGAGAACGAGCTCGTACCCACCTAAGGTAAGGCTCAATGGGAATAGATTTATCACGTCCCAGTGTCTTACTGTCCACTTTGTTTACCATCCTCCAAGCTCGTATAAACCTCTGACGGCATCCTTGACTATCGCTCTCGTAGTCGAATACCACTCCTTGGATGAGCATCTCATGAGGGCCATCTCTTCGGGCATACCCAAACTGTCGCAAAGCCAAGCATGGGTTTTAAGTGATACCTCCCCTAATGCCAATCAAAGGGACATTAGGGAATTCCCAACAACAGTCGATGATAGTAACATTCTCTAAGGATCGAGAACACCAGTGAATATTCGAATGTCTGAGTGACATCAACCTATGGGACCACCTCAAACCTTGCTCATTATTCAACACAGACCGGGGGAGATGCGGGACAAACCATCTAGCTAAAAGAGGAGTGCAACACATGAGGGTCCCTCTTTTCCTCATAGTGCGAGAGTGGAGAGAATGTAGGATATCTCCCAATAGAGTAGGCACCAGATTGCATGACATGAAGATTTTGACAGCATTTACATCTATATGTTGGTCAGGGTTTGGAAACAAAACCATCCCATAGATGATAAGGGCCAAGATTCCTTCAAATTCTTGTAAATTCAGAGTATTCCAACTATCTTGAGCTTTTTTCAACAAGAACTTGGCTAAGAACCCTTTGACACCACTCATTGTTTCCCAATTAGTCGTGACGTCGGATTGTTGCAAGTGTAGTGCTCGGGAAATCTCTTCAGGGCTTGGATCTCTTTTTGTAACTTTGAAGGGTAGTTGATTTAGAATAGTAATCCTCAAGAGTTGAGCGAATTCTTCCATAGTAGGTACAAGCTGGTAATCAGGAAAGGTGAAGCAATGGTGCAAAGGGTCGAAGAACTGGAAAAGCACCTTCATCATATCTTCATCAGTGCTCGAGGTAACCAAGTTTAGGAGGCGACCATGTCTTTCGGTGAATGAAGAATTCTCAGGGACCCTCGATGCTAACTCTTTGAGTTGAGAAGGAATTCTTACGAGATTGACTTGGATATTATTCCTGCGGGTGGAAGCCATATCCTACAAAACAATACAAACATAAATCCCAATAATCCTTGAAATGGTTAGTGCAAAAATGAAATGGTATGATGTTATGTACAAGTAAGCATATACACACAAGGAAAACAAGTCCTTAGGTTTAGGATTGCATGGAGTTTGATAGGTAAGTCCCCTCTTGAAGTTTAATTGGCTCAAACTTGTCCTAGAAATAGTAACTGGGTTCTAGGGGATCTCAATATCACTGATCTTTCCTCATCGGGCATTATTTCAGCACAAAATATCCCGAGAAGTCTGATCTCAATGAGCATACTATCGAGTATCAACCAACTTTAGACTGCACCAAAGCCGGATACCTCATTACTTCCTAATGGCCAAGTTGGTCAAGTAAAGGTTCTAAAGTCAGTTAGTGCTTCATGACACCACACAGTGGCCCCATATTCTCCTTGACTACTCAAGGGCTACTGGTACCAACAAATGTGCCTCGTATTTCTTAGACCATTTCGGTATACCCCACACAGTTTCCATAATGTATTGCTACTTACCTATAAGGTGTCCCAGATCCAGGTAGAGGATCAAAACAAGCCCAAACAAAGAACCAAAATGTAAAGCAAGCAAGTCAAACAATGAAAGCAAGTAAAGGTGATATAGCCCTAACGTAACCCCACTTTTTAAAATCTCCCCAGTAGAGTCGCCAATTCTGTAATACGGCGGGAGAATTGACTTGGGATGTTTTACGTTTGATCGCAATTATTGTGATGAGCAAGATTCACCATCGACTTTTCTTTTATCCAAATAAAGGAAAGGGTGAAAAGAACAGGAAAGACCTTTGAGATTATTTCTTGAGTTCGGGGGTAGATTATGAAAAGGGAAGGTGTTAGCACCCTTTTCATCCATATTTATCTATGGGCTCTTAGTTGCTTGCTAGATCACTTGCTTTGTTTGAAATTATGCTTTGTGGTGGTTT
This sequence comes from Vicia faba, assembly GCA_948472305.1. NCBI lineage: Eukaryota > Viridiplantae > Streptophyta > Magnoliopsida > Fabales > Fabaceae > Vicia > Vicia faba. Next base: position 849,535,373 of record OX451739.1, read on the forward strand.
TTTGAAAGTATTTTTGAAAAGGCGCCTTCGTTTAGGCAAACTTTGCAATGGTTCTCGTCTTATAAGAATGTATACAAAGTGTTGGACTTTTGAAAATGTTTCATGTTTTGAAAGTGTTTGGTGTGTGTTTGCAAACATGTTTGTTTTGAAAGTGAGCAAGCAACTAGGAAAGTTTCTACCTACTCAAAAGTATTTTGTTCATTTCCTCCCTTCCTTTGATATTGTTTTTTCACCATTAATTGGTGAGAAGCCTTATCTTTGGATGTAAAGGGACAGGTGTGGGTCATCGTATGGACATGATAGCAATGTTGTGAGATATCTTAGCATTTTCCTTGAGGGACTAAGATCATTTGAATGGCAACATTTGTAGCGTCGTCGAGGGACTATGATCTTGTATTTTGATTGTTTTTCCTAAGACATCTCACATGCATAACATGACCATTTTTATAAGGCAACAAGTGGAATTACCCTAAGGGTGCATGTATGAAAGTGTTTGCAATTCATGCTTGGTTTATCTTGGATTAGTGTTCTCTAAGATTGATTTTTATCTTCCCATACAAATCCTAATTACTAGCATTTATATGAAAACGATAAATAGAGGAAAATAAATATTCTACGCTATTGCAATTATTAGGGGGATGGGGTGTACAAATTTACAAATGGGGATAACAAGAAATTTAAAGTCATAATTTATCTATTACAACCATATTGAAATAATGTACAAGAATTGAAATGGACTTGTTTTGTTTTTGTTAAGAGAAGAAATAAGTTTGCTTAAGAAAATGTTTTTTAGTCTTTTGATTTTAAAAGAAATAAAATAAAATGTGTGAATATAAAAATATTTTTGGTGTCTTTTGTTATTGAAAATAAAATAAAATAATAAGAGGAAAAGGGGTCAGAATCAGCGCGTTGCTGAAAAAGGAGAGAACAGAAGTTCTGACTCTAGTGCATTGTAAGTCAGAAAGAAAATGTTATTAGAAAAAGGGAAGGTCGGAAGTTTTGGGTCCGGGTACACTAAAGTTCTAGGGTTGTTGCGAACAAGGGAAATCCTAGAAGTTTTGATGCAACTGAAAGCCTAGAAGTTCTAATGTTACTGGAAGGTCAGAAGTTCTGGTTATTGAGAGAGTCTGGAAGTTCTGATGTAGTTAGAAACCTAGAAGTTCTAGTGTCACTGGCAAGCTAGAAGTTCTGATGATGGGTAAGTGAAGTGTCAATGTTGTTGGATGAGAATATCTAGAAGTTCTGGTCCAACATCACTATTTTGATAAGTAATTAAAGGGGATTAATCTAGAAGTTCTAGTCCAAATAATGGGGTAAAAGTGTTAGGAAATAAACATAAAAAAGGGTGTTTCTGGGGCTAGAACTCAGGACCCTTAACACTAATGTCTTATGTGTGCGTTCTCTACCACTGGGGTGGCTATACATTCGGTATTAGAAGCAAAAACATAAACATAAATTACATAGTAAACTCTGATGCTGAATTTCATCTCCTTCTCCATGCCAGTCAGAGCATCTGCAACTTAGCCATTTCTCAACAAAAGAGAAAATGCATACATAGCAGTTATGGAAGTTTTCATCATGGTTTCATAAATATAAAATATCAGAACAAAAAAAAATCAAAAGCAAGCATGAATTTTGCTAATCCAAATTCTGAATCCTAATTTCCTCAAGAAGTTCTGAACTGAAATTCTCTCTACTTAGGCAAGCCTACATTGTATTTTTGAGCATGCAAGCCTATCAATGCCTAAGTAATGAGATACAAGTCAAAATAAAATTACCTTGCAACTAGAAGAGATTCTATGTGCTAGAGCCTAGTTCTGACTGCTGTGATGTTCTGGTCAGCTTCCTCGCGTTCTCAAAAGGATGAAGTCAACCTTAACTTGAGTTGTGGATGGCTAAAATGTTCTGGAACAACCAAGCATTAAAGTTCTGATTTTTGAGATGGAGATCAATGAAGACTGTGTTACAGTCTTAAAACAGAAGTTGGGACGGTTTCTAAATGTATATCAGAAGCTGTGTGGGTGATTTGGTTGGGATATGCACAAGGAAGATTACAACTTGGATGCAAAAATCCATAAATTAACAGGTTTTGTATTTCGTGTTTACAGTTTCAAGTTCTTTGAAATTTATGCAAAGTTTCAAGGATTTTTTCTCAAATTCTCTACCTCTTTACAGTTGCAAATGAAGTTCAATTTATAGGCAAGGATTTAGTAGCTTGGAGAAGTTAAGAGTACATCCATCATATGTTAGGGCGCTGACTTGTTCTTGAAGCAAGTTTAAACAAGTATGGTTCTAGGCACAAAGTAAGGTGGTTAGAAGCTTTAGCCGCGCTTAATCTGAATTTTTAAGCATGAGTTAAGGAAAAGTACCCTCAGAAGCAAAAGCAAAGCTTGTGCCCAGCATAAACTTGTACAAAAGTTTGCTTTTCAAGGACAACAATGGTACTTCTATGTCACACGTAGGGAAATCCTTTGGATAAAGACTTAAAAGTGGGTGTGAGCATTAAATGATGATGAGATTTATCAAAACAGAAAACCTGCAATATGAGATTATGTATCATAGCTTAATCTAGATCAGAAGTTCGGCATCAGCGTAATTTAGAACAAATATCCAACTTCTGATCTTTGAATCTCCCTGCTCCAGCATGTTCTGAAGGGAGTTCTCGGACTTTTCAAAAGCTTGTAACATGCTTTGTAGACCCTCTTTGAATTGCTCTTGCAAATTCTGATTGTACTTACATGAAAAATGGTCCAGAAGTTCTAGCCAAAATATGTCTTGGAAATGCCCAGAACTTACTGAGTGCTTCAGTTTCATGGACATGTCTTCAAGGGTTTATAACTTGAAATCACAGCGCTTCTAGAAGAAGTTCTGTTGTGCAATGTTTTAGATCTCATTGAGATCTACAACTCTTGTATTAGAATTTCTTCCAAAATCAACTTGCATCATGGTGAAAATCTGGCCAGAAGTTTTGAACTTATCATATTTCCTAAACACTTAGAAAAAATTTCTAAGTATTTAGAATTTTGACTTTTCCAAAGTTGCTATGACTTTTTATTTTCTTGGTGAAACAAACTTCATATTCCAACATGTCTTGATGAAATATGATTCTTGAAACTTGATTTTTATCCAAAAGTCAAAGTTTGAATTTTCAGTGTGCAATTGACCATTTTTCCCTTGTGCCAATTCTAAACTTAAATTGATGTATCAGTGCTGCAAGCTTGATGTCATGGGAGATCTTGTGGGAGAATCCTTGAGAAATGAGAAGGCAAATTTTGGGGTACAACAGCTTCCCCAGTTCAATCTTCTTAAACCTGAAGTGTTAGATTGGCACGCCTGTCATTCGTGACTTGAAGGTGGAAGATGATTGAACACTAGAGTGCCAAGAAATTTCACTCAATGATGTGTTAGTTGACTGTGTAGGGAAGGGGCTTAGAGATACCATTCAGAGTGACCGGGGAAGGCATCAGGATAAATCTTTTGGTTGATTTAAACTGGAGCGGTAGATGTCTTTGTCTTTAGATTTTTCCTGCAAGGAAAAAGATTAGTTGTATGCAGATGTATGCATGGTGTAATGATGTTCTCAAAATGAATGAGCTTATGCTGTATGTAATTATCATGTATGTGTTATGTTTTATGAATGTGATGCGTTTATTGCAGCGTATCATTGTCTAGGAAAATAAATCCTTGACAACATGCTGATGAGCCTTGGGAAATGAGCTCCTAGACTGATGCTGAGGATGAAGAGTATGCTCCTCTTGTTTGAGGATGTTTCTGCTGGGAATTCCTATTCCGTTGTTTGAGGAGAAACTTCACTGGGGAATACTGGCTTGTTTAAGAAGACTGTGTGGAGAGTGCTGATCTCTGCTTGGGAAAAGAGTGTAGGAGTTTTGATTGTTCAATGCTCTATTGGGGATTTATTCCTAACTGGAGAGCATCAAAAACTGGATGTTATCTGGTCGAAATACAGGCTTGGCAGAAATTGGTCGGGGATAGTGAAGTTGACTATTATCTAGTCGTATACCAGGCTTCACAGTGACTTGCAGGGTAAGATCTGAATTAACTGTTATCTGGTCAGAATCCAGGCTTCGTAGAAAATTGCTTGAAGTTGAACTGTTATCTGGTCGGGTTTCAGGGTTTACAGTGACTTACTGGGGAAGAATAAATTAACTCTTATCTGGTCTGATTCTAGGCTTCGCAGAAAATTTCTTGAAGTTGAACTGTTTTTTGGTTGGGTTCCAGGCTTCACAATAACTTATTGACATTAAACTGCTATCTGGTCTGATTCCAAGATTCGCAGATTTCTGAGGTGGATGAAGTTAAATTCTATCTGGTCGGGTCCAGGCTTCACAATAACTTGCTTGAAAAGATGAAGTTAAACTGATATATGGTCAGGTCTAGGCTTCATAGTAACTTGCTTGAAATTAGTTGTTATCTGGCCAAATTCCAGACTTCACAATAAATTTTTGAGGGAAAAAAGTCAATTTCTATCTGGTTGGATTCCAGGCTTCACAATAACTCGTCTGAAAAGATAAAGTTGAATATCTGGTCGGGTCCAGGATTCACAGTAACTTACTAGGGTAGAGGAAAACTCTATTGGGGAAAAGAAATTAAACCCTTGTCTGGTTGAGTCTAGGTTTTTCAATATCTCAAGGAGTTAAACTATTATCTGGTCGGGTCCAGGCTTCATAGTGTCTTGAGAAGTTAACTATTATCTGGTCGGGTCCAGGCTTCATAGTTACTGGAATAGACTATTATTTGGTTGGGTCCAGGCTTCATAGTGTTTTGAGAAGTTACTCTATTATCTGGTCGGGTCCAGGCTTCACAGTGACTAAAAGTTATACTATTATCTGGTCGAGTCCAGACTTCATAGTATTTGAAAAGTTTCACTATTATCTGGTCAGGTCCAGGCTTTATAGTGACTGAAAGTTGTACTATTATCTGGTCGGATCCAGGCTTTATAGTATTTGAAAAGTTTCACTTTTATCTGGTCGGTTCTAGGCTTCATAGTAACTTGTAAGTTGTACTATCATCTGGTCGGGTCCAGGCTTCATAGTATTTTAAAAGTTTCACTATTATCTGGTCGGGTCCAGGCTTCATAGTGACTTGTTGAAATTAAACTGTTATCTGGTCGGGTCCAGGCTTCATAGAAACTTTTGGAGATAGTAATGACTTTGTTGGCGACTTCACTGGGGATCAGGGGTTGTGGTCCTCTGATTTGTAATAATCTGAGAGGCAAACTCAAGCTGGAAAGGATAGACTCAGCTGGGGAAGGAAGATTTAGCTGGGGAAATAAACCCTGCTGGGGAAATAAACCCTGTTGAGGAATATTTGGCGAACTGCTGACGAGGTGAGTTCTTTTAGTAAGAGATCGACAAGGCTTCTTCTTTTAGGACCAACTTAGCTGGGGAGAGGGTTGTCAAGAGATTGAGACTCTGGCTGGGGACTATCCTATGAAAAGGATTTTATGGGCAACTCTGTTGGGGAAAGGTTTATTGTAGTCGGCCTTGTAGGGATAATACTAATGAGATAACTTTGTGGGGATATCCCATATACATTAAAGAGATGCTTGCTGCATCTTGACAGAACACATGTGCTAAATAGTTTTAATTATGTTCACATGCATATGTTCGTTCAATTTTATTCATTGGAATTCTTTGCATTCAAAACAAAAAACAGAAGGTTTACACTTCAAAGTATATTTGTATTGATATTTTTCCCATGAATAGGCGTTTTTGTACAAAGAGACGGAGATCCTAGTAAGAGGAAATCGTCAAAGGGAAAACAAAATTGAAAACAAAAATAATAGCCATGTGGAAGTGATCTCATTGCGTTCCAACTCTACTATTGCCCAATGTCTTTGAACGTCCCTTGCCATTGATAGAAGTTAATTGGACTGATCTTTGACCGTTTGAACTCGGACCTTGGTAATAAAATCGACTATGGTGATTCCATGGGACATACGCGCTTCACATACGCGCACCTCTAAGGTACCCCCACTTGTTGCCTTTGGAAAACAATAGTCACATCTCTCGAACGTGGGATGTTTAAGCAAATATCATTTGGTTAAAAGATCGTAGTCCCTCGATAACCCTTCGAAGCTGCCTCAATAAAGGATCTTAGTACCTTAGGATAATTGCTAAAGTGTTCTACGAGTTTTTTTCGTGAATGTACGATGACCCGCGCATGTCCCTCAAAACATCCAATGATAGGGCTACCAACTAACTAATAGTAGGATACCACTATATAAAGGAAAAGAGGAAAATAACAAAGACCTTTTGAGTCGACAGATAGCTTATAGTTGCTTTCTCACAAAACAAAACAATTTCTCACACATACACTCTCTTTTCTAAAATATTTTTAAAGAGAAAACACTTTGTATGCATTCTCAACAATACGAGAATCATTACAAAGTTTTCCGCACTAAGGCATCTTTTCAAAATATTTTCAAAATACACTTACGCTGAAAGAATTTTCAAAGTGAGCTAGAAATTAAGAGCCCGTAGATAACTACGGATGAAAAGGGTGCTAAGACCTTCCCTTTTCATAACCTACCCCCCTTACTCAGAAAAATTCTCAAAGGTCTTTCCTGTTCTTTTCACCCTTTCCTTTATTAGATAAAAGAAAAGTTGGTGGCAACTCTTGCTATCCGCAATATTTGCGATAAAATGCAAAACCAATAGTCAATTATCCCACCGTATTACAGGACTGGTGACTCTGTTGGGGACAACACTAAAGTGGGGTTACCTTAGAGATAGTTCACATTTAAATGCTTTCATTGTTTGACTTGTCTGATTTATTCTTAAAGGGTTGTTTGGGATATTCTTGTAAAGATCCTATACCCAGATCTGGGGCATTTTAGGTAAGTAGCAATAAAACGTGAAAACTGTATGGCATACACCGATACGGTTAAAGCGATGGATATGTTAGTGCAACAAATTTGTTTGTGTCGGTGTTCCTTTAGTTAAGTCAAGGAGAATTCTGGGATGGCGTGTGGTGTAATAAAACACTAACTGACCTTAGAACCTTAGTTGACATAACTTAGCCATTAGAAGGTAGCGAGATAGCCAACTTTGGTGCAGACTGGAGTTGGTTGATATTGATGCTACACTCATTGAGGTCGGACTCTCAAGATATTTCGATCGCAAATCAGATGCTTGCGCTGAAACAATGCCTGAGAAAAAGATCAGTGACATTGAGACTCCTAGAAGCCAGTTACATTCTTTTTAGGACAGGTTGAGCCAACTAAAACTTCAATATGGTACTTACTTACAACTCCATGCAAGATTTAACCTAAGGCCATGTGTGTTTTGCTTGTGTATGATTAAATTGTTCGAACATAACATCATACCACCATAACATCATGACATATCATTTTCTAACCATTTCAAGGACTGGGGAATTTATCTTTGTTCTGTTTTGTAGACTATGGCCTCTGCTCGCAGAAACACTATCCGGGTCAACTTTGTAAGGGTAACCTCTCAACTTAAAGAGTTAGTCTCAAGGGTTTCTGAAAGTTCTTCATTTATCAAGAAGCATGGTCGACTACTCAGTCTGGTTACCCCAGGTATTGACGAAGACATGATGAGTGTTCTCTTCTAGTTCTTTGACCATGCACATCATTGCTTCACCTTTCCTGATTATCAGTTGGTACCCACTATGGAGGAGTTCTCTAAATTACTAGGAGTACCTATTCTTGATCAGATCCCCTTCACCGGTTTAGAGGGAGCTCCAAGGCCAGAAGTTATTGTAGCAACCTTACATCTAAAGAGGTCTAACATTATATCCAACTGGGAAACAAGAAGCGGATTCAAAGGTTTTTTGGCTAAATTTTTGATCGAGAAAGCTCAGTTATTCCTAGATGATATGAGTTTCCAGGGTTTTGAGGATATCTTGGCTCTTCTAATCTATGGGTTGGTAATATTCCTTATATCAGACCAAATCATAGATGTGAACACCGTCAAGATTTTTCTCGCTCGTAATCCTATGCCTACTTTGCTCAGAGACATTCTGCATTCTCTTCACATTCATACTATGAAGAGGCGAGGAACTCTCATGTGTTATATACCTCTGCTATCCAAGTGGTTTATTTCACACCTCCCCCGCTCGGTAATAAAGAATGAACAAGGTTTGAGGTGGTCGCAAAGAATAATGTCACTCTCTCATACACACATCTACCGGTGTTCCCAATCTCATGAGGATATCATTATCATTGATCAATGTAGGGAATTCCCTAATGTTCCACTCCTTGGCATTAGGGGAGGTATAACTTCCAACTCTTCTCTGGCTCTACGTCAATTTTGTTACGCTCGAAGAGATGGTCCCCATGACGCACTTATCCACGGTATTGTGTTCGATTATGAAAGTGATCTTCAAGGTTATCGTCGGAGGTTTATAGATGCTTGGGGCATGGTGAGAAAGATTGATAGTAAGGCTTTAGGGCAGAAGAATTCCATTCCTCTAGAGCCTTACCTTAAATGGGTACGAGCTCGCGCTTAAAACCTTATGATTCCATATCAAGCTATCTTACCAATAATTATGGAGCCTGTTGTCGAAGGAGACGTTCCTCGCACCATCCTCTATCCATATATGCCTACTGACCTTTAAGAATTTCAGAAGTCTTGGATTCAACTGAAGGAAGAACGTGACACCTTTGAGACTCAATTCTATACAAGTGAGAAGAAAGTGTTGCAGCTCACAAAGAAACTTCACGAGGACGAGAGCCTTAATCAATACATCAGCACAAAGAGGAAGCGTCCATGGGAGACTTGAGTCTTAGGTTTTAGGAGTTTATTTTTTTTATCTCTTTGAGACCTTGTTGATTTCATTGTTAGCCTAAAAGGAAATTGTAATTTGAGCTTTTCTAATAAAATCTTTGTTTCTGTTTCCTTTTGGTTAAGAAAATTTAAATCTCATAAACTCCTTGAAATCATTGCATTTACGTATCATGCATCATTTTATAACAGGTCTTGTCATACAGGTTTCTCATTTTCTCGCTGTTTATTTCAGCAAAAAAATGGCCCTCGAACAAACTGTCAAGGATCTCCAGGCTTAACATGCACAATTCCAAGAGACTCTCATGAATCTGGCACAGGGGAAGAAAGAGTTGTTGGTGCTCGTCACCAAGAAAAAAGACCAAGAATCCGGTTGTTGTCCTCAATATGGGGAGAAGGTTCAAAGGTCCAAATCAATCCGTCCAAATGGATGATGTCTCCTCTGAAGAAGATGACAACCATGATGAAGATGTTAGAAGTATCAAGAATGAAGGCAGGAACAATCAGGGTTATGATAATTCTCCTGAAGATGGAGACTTTTCTGACGAATAATATCCTCCTGCGGATGACAAATATAAGCAGTTGGAGGACAGACTCAAGGCTATGGAAATCCAGAAGGTGCCTGGATTGGATTTTGGTGAATTAGGTCTGGTTCTGTGGGTGGTCATCCCACTTAAGTTCAAGGTCCCTATCTTTGCTAAGTACGATGGGGTCTCTTGTGCTAAACTCCATTTGAGGTCGTATATTCAGAAGATACAGCCTCATACTATTGACCGGAAGTTATGGGTCCATTTTTTCCAAGAAAGTTTGGTTGGCACTCAACTAGAATGGTTCCAAGAAAGTTTAGTGGGCCTAATTTTTGATGTTCAAATATGTACATAAGAGGTTAGTGTGATCAACCCCTTAATATAATTAGTTTTGAATGATAGAAAATATATGTGAAATAATCAATGAATGTTAAAAACACTTTACCTACATGTGTGCATTGTAAAAAAAATATAGTATAACATGTTTAAAATGAGTTAAGAATGTGTTTTACACATAAAACACTGTTATGAGTCGATACAAACAGCTTTTCATCGACCCATACTTAAGAAAAGAATCATAAAAACAATTTTGCTTCAGTATGAGTCGACACATCCATGCTATGCATCGGCTCATAACATGTTGATGCCCTGGATACAACCTTCAATCTTTACGCATCGATCCATAACTTCATGCATCGACACATGATATGTTGATGTCCCTGGAAAACATTTTTTAACTTTTATGCATCGATACATAACATCATGCATCGACTCATCACACGTTTTGTCTTCAAAAATCAAAAGTTCAATCCAGTGTGTGTCGACACATACGTGTTATGCACCGACTCATGTAAAATGGTTGGTTATGTAATATGTTGTAATATCTGCTTGCATCGACTCATAACAACATGTATCGACTCATTCTATATTACATAACTAACATGAGTCGACTCATGCTAACATGCATCGACTCATAATACGAATTTCTGTCTCTAACCGTTTTCTGTTACATATATAAGTAAGTTTTTCAGCAGCAAATACATGACACATTTATTACAATTGTGAGCATCAATTCCTGAGCAGCAAGAAGCCTGAAAGACACTTCATCTTCATCATCTTCTCAATCATCTTAATTCAACAACAACAACAAAAATCAAACATATTTGTTCAATTGGATCAAGAGATCAAGAGATAACGTTCAGCTATGCATTCATGGGATCTCAGCTGGGTTAAAGATTCTGAAGGGGGCTTCGAGGAAAACCAAGGGGTTTTTCCTTCAAGAACGAACGTGTTCTTGAGGGTTTGTTAGTCATGGTCGCACAAGTCGGATTCAACTATAGCGAGGGGTTTGGAAATCAGAGGGATTTTTAGAAACAAGTCATGGAAGCGGAGGATCGGTTGTGGATCTTGAAAGGAATCTTGATAAGGCTCATATCAAGTGGAAGTTCTTACAAGAAGATGAAAATCTTAGGGGTTTCTTTCTATCTGTGTAATGTAACCTTGTATTCAAACATTCACCAAAATTGTTATAAGAATTCTCAATTTCAATTTTGGAATTGAGAGGGAGACGTACCCATACGCGAGGACGACAGTGGGGAACTTCCTTACCAAACTTCCTGCGTATTGTTTTTTTCTTTCTCTCTATCTCTTTACATTTTTAGCAATTTTGTGATTCAATTGGCTTGCTGAGTTTTGTATTTAATGATAAAATAGTGGTTCAAATACTTTCATCAAATCACTATTACTAATCATCAAACAAGCATACGGAAACCGTTTGACAAAATTGCTTACAAGTTTTAATTCATTAGAAACATTGTTCTGGTGATAAGTGCATTAAAAATGTTAAGTAATTTGTGTTTAAGATTCATCTATTTCATACTAATAAAATCCAGCAAGTTTATCGCATGTTTGGTTTTCTAGTAGTTGGTTTAAAATAGACGGAAGTTGATTCTGGACCTTACTTTTCCGCTGATTTTAACAAACTTTGATAAAAGATTTTAAATCCTTGAAAAATAAGGAGGTGATCTATTCACCCCCCCCCCCCCCCCCTCTCGATCACTTGCCACACCGTCTAACAAGTGGTATCAGAGTGCTGGTTAGTTGGTGCTTTGTGTCTACTAGTAACGTTATGGCCTTTGAACCAAAGGGGCGTATAATAGAGCTCCTATTTTCAATGGTGAAAATTATGGCTACTGGAAAGACTGCATGCGAGTACACATAAATTCCATTTACAGGAACACATGGACTATCATTCAGAATGGTCCTTTTCAAATTACCATGAGGAATGATGCATGTGCAATAGTACCTAAACCTGAGGATCAATGGAATGAAATAGATGAAAAGAAGTGGTTGTGCGATTGGAGAGGCAAAAATATGATAATCTCAGCACTTGGTGTTGATGAATATTATAGGGTGTCTCATTGCACGGCCGCTAAATAAATGTGGGATGCTTTAGAAATTTCCCATGAGGGAACTACTGAAGTTAAATAGTCCCCCATTAACACACTCAATCAAGAGCTCGAGCTCTTTCGCATGAAACAAGGAGAATCTGTCTCCGACATGCAAAAGAGATTCGTTCATCTTGTGAGTCGTTTAAATGCATTTGGAAAACCTATTTCCAATGAAATTGCTACTAATATAATTCTGAGATGTCTTAGCAGATAATGGCAACCTAAAGTAACAGCTATCAAGGAAGCCAATGACCTCACTACGCTTACCATTACAACTCTATTTGGCTAGCTGGAAGAACATCAACAAGAATTGCAAAGTCTTGAAAAATATAAAAACAAGAGTAAGAATGAGAAGAATAAAGACAGGGAGGGTGAGAAGAAGTCAATATCTCTAATGGCTTCTAGCTCTAAGTCCTCAAAGAAAGAGCAAGATGATAATGACTCAACTAGTGATGAAAATTCTGATGATGAAGAAATGGGACTTTTTGTTCAGAGATACAATAGGTTTATTCGAAAGAATGGAATCAAGCACTCCGATAAGAATCTCATAAGCTTTTGAAAACTATCCAAAGAGCCAAGGCAAGAATAGAATAAAAAGAAAAGAAGTAAAGGACCTTGTTACAATTGTGGTAAAGTTGGACACTATAAATCCGACTGTCCAAAGATGAAAAAGGACAAAGGAAAAGCTCCACCAAAGAAGTTCAATAAACAAAGAAGAGCTTAAATTTCATGGGAAAGCAATGGTGATTAATCAAATGATGACAGTTCGAGTGATACTGATGAGACTGCAAATATATGTCTCACGACACACACCAAAACTCAGTCCTACCACAAGAAAAACAACCACGACAAGCAAGTAAGACAAGCATATAGACAAGCATATCCTAACAACTTTTCTTCTATGTCTTTTTCTGAATTGAAAATAACTTTTGAAAAACTGTAATACAAAGTTGAAGATGCTTTTAAGAGATTATCCTTTGATAAACAAATATTTTCATTCTTGGAGAGTAAAGTCTATAAAGCTAAAAAAGACTTAAAATGTCTAAAAGCTAGTATTGCAGAAAGTTCAAAGGATACGGATGTTAGAGGATGTATTCCTACAAGGGAATGTGAAGTTTGTCATATTTGGAAACAAGAGGTTAGAACTCTTAATGCCAAATTGGAAAAAGCTTTACAGCCCAAGGTTACTTTTACCGTTGATCCTAGACTTTTTAAGAAAACATTGAATCAACCATATGAAAAATATTCTTTTGCTGAAAAGATTCCAAAGGATTCAATGAGCAGAAGTAAGAAAATACATCATCATCATGTTTTGTGTCATTATTGTTTTCATTTTGGTCATACCATTGAAAAATGTAAGTTTAGGAGATTTCTTGTTCCTAAAGGAATTTACCAATGGAGGCCTAAAGGCAACCATGTTACCACTTACCCACATGGACCCAATAAAAATTGGGTACCTACCTCTCTCTTTTGATATTGCAGGAAAAGTGTCTTATGTTCGTGGATAGAAGATGGTTTCTAGACAGCAGATGTTCAAGGCACATGACAGGTGACATATCGCTTTTCATTGACTTCAAAACAAAGAAGAAGGAATTTGTTACTTATGGAGACAATAACAAAGGAGCGATACTCGGTAAATATGGTGTAGGTAATTCCTCTACCACTACTATTTATGATGTCTATTTAGTAGAGGGGCTTAAACACGATTTGTTAAATATTAGCCAATTGTGTGACAAGGGTTATAAAGTTACTTTCAAAAACACTTGCTGCATAATTGAAAATACTAAATAGAATATTCTGTTTAAGGGTATTAGAGTAAACAACGTCTATATGCTTGACCTTTTTGATGTATCATTAACAAGCACTAAGTGGCTAGTCGCCTTGAATGATGATTCTTGGCTTTGGCATAGACGTCTAGCGCATGTTAACTTTGATTTACTTAATAAGGGTGTATCTAAGAATCTAGTAGTGGGTCTTCCAATGATAAAATTTACAAAAGATCACATATGTGATGCGTGCCAAATGGGAAAGCAAACGAGGGTCTCTTTCAAATCTAAAAAATATGATTTCCACTTCACGACCCCTTGAGCTTCTCCATATGGACCTCTTTTGACCTTCTAGAACAAAAAGTCTAGATGGAAATTATTATGGTTTGTAATCGTTTACGACTACTCTAGATTTACTTGGACTATATTCCTTTGTAGCAAAGATTAAACTTTTTCTGATTTTAAGAGTTTTGCAAAACTATCTCAAAACAGAACGGAATTAAAAATAATTACAATTCGAAGCGATCATGGAGGTGAATTTCAAAACCATCTCTTTGATAAGTATTGTGACAAGCATGGTACTGAGCATAATTTTTTAGCACCACGAACTCCACAGCAGAATGATGTTGTGGAGCACAAAAATCGCGTTTTAGAGGAGTTGGCAAGAACAATGCTCAATGAGGGTGGATTACAAAAATACTTTTGGGATGATGCAATTAGCGCAACTTGTTATGTTTTAAACAGAATATTAATCCGTCCTATTTTGGATAAAACACCTTATGAACTTTTAAAAGGAAGAAAGCCAAATGTGTCACATCTTCATGTATTCGGTTGTAAATGTTTTTTTTTAATAATGGTAAAGAAAATCTTGGGAAATTCGATGCAAAAGCAGATGAAGGTATCTTTTTCGGATACTCACAATCAAGTAAAGCATATAGAGTATATAATAAGCGTTTACTTACTGTTGAGGAGTCAGTCCATGTTTTTTTGATGAATCTTATCCGAAAAATGTCGGAAAAAGTATTTCTCTTGATGGTGCAGGTGTATCTACATAAGACATACTCAAGGAAACTGTTGAGGAAATTGATCAGTCCAAAACAGTTGACGATGAGGAGGAAAAAGATACAAGCCATACAAAATATGAGGAAGAAGAGTCAACGGAAGTAAATGATCTTCCACCAGCTGGAAATCCTCAAAAGACCATCCTATTGACAACATATTGGGGAGATATTTCAAAAGGAGTGATGACTCGCTCTAAGATAAGTAATTTATGTTATCACTTTGCTTTTGTTTCACAAGTAGAACCTAAAAATGCCAAAGAGGCCTTGATTCATGAATTTTGGCTAATGGCCATGCAAGAAGAGCTCAATCAATTTAAAAGAAATGATGTTTGGGAACTTGTCCCTCATCCGCGAGACCGTCATATCCTAAGAACTAAGTGGATTTTTAGAAATAAACTTGATGAAAATGGAGTGATAACCCACAATAAAGCACGTTTAGTGGCACAAGGGTACAACCAAGAGGAAGGCATTGATTATGAGGAGACTTATGCTCTAGTTTCTCGCCTTGAGGCTATACGTCTCTTGCTCGCTTATGCATGTGCAAAAAATTTTAAGCTTTATCAAATGGACGTAACGAGTGCTTTTCTAAATGGAGTCATAAATGAAGAGGTATATGTCTCATAACCTCCTGGTTTTGAGAATAATGAATATCTAGATTATGTTTTCAAATTAAAATGAGCGTTATACAGTCTTAAGCAAGCCCTTCGGGTTTGGTATGAAAGACTTAGTTAATTTCTACTTGATCGTGGATATTCAAGAGGTAAAGTGGATACCACTCTTTTCATTAAACGTAAAGGAAACACATTCTTTTGGTTCAAATATATGTAGATGATATTATTTTTGGTTCAACTAACCTACATTTGGTCGAAGAATTTTCTAAGGTTATGCAGGGTGAATTTGAGATGAGTCTCATGGGGGAGCTAAACTACTTCCTCGGTCTTCAAATAAAGCAACTCAATGAAGGCACAATTATATGTTAAACAAAATATTTTAAAGAGTTGCATAAATGATTTGGAATGAACGACTCAAAATCAATTGACACCCCTATGCCTACCAACGGGAATTTAGATAAGGATGAACATAGATGTCAAGAAATATAGAGGTATGATTTGACCTCTTTTGTATCTTACGACATCTAGGCCTGACATCATGTTTAGTGTTTGCATGTGTGCACGATATCAATCGGATCCTAAGGAATCCCACTTGAAAGCTATCAAGCGTATACTTAGGTATCTCAATAGTACATCTAAGTATGGGCTATGGTATTCCAAGGGAAGAGATTGTAGTTTAGTAGGTTACTCCAATTCTGATTTTGTTGGCTGCAAGTCAGTTAGGAAAAGCACTAGTGGAACATGTCATTTGTTTTCAAACTCTATAGTGAGTTGGCATAGCAAAAATCAGGTTTCTTTTGCTTTGTCAACTGCTGAGGCTGAATACATTGCAGTTAATAGTTATTGTACTCATATTTTATGGCTGAAGCAACAATTACAAGACTATGATATTCAATTAAAACGTATACCAATAAAATGTGACAACACAAGTGCTATAAATCTTACTAAGAATCATGTCTTACAATCACGCACTAAACACATAGAGATTAGGAATCACTTTCTTCACGGTCATGTTGAAAAGGAGGATGTTATGTTTGAGCATGTTGATACTAAAAATCAACTTGCTGACATTTTTATAAAACCACTAGCAATGGAAACTTTCTTCAACAATCATCGTGAGATAGGGATTTTAGATCTCTCTTACTTGATGTCTTAAGCATACATGTACTTAAATTATATCTATATCTCACCATGCTGTTGAGATGTGTTTTTAGCTTTCGTACGTGTGTCTTAACATCTCATCAACTGAGGTAATATCTTTCCTCTCTACTTTCTCTCTAAGAGTTCTATGATTACTTATAAGTTGACCTTAATTGTTCCATTAATACTGTCTATATATTTATTTTACATAAATTGTTTGAACTTGACATATGCAAATTCCATTACATCATTATGTATGCATAATCATCTTTAGATAGTTCATTTTTCATAATCATATAATTGCAAATAGGTCTCATATCCAACTTGTGATGCGGTGGGAGAACTGACTTGAGGTTTTTGCGTTTGATCGCAAATGTTGCGGTTAGCAAGAGTCGCCACCGACTTTTCTTTTATCCAAAAGGAAAGGTGAAAAAGCACAGGAAAGACCTTTGAGATTGTTTCTTGAGTTCGGGGGGTAGATTATGAAAAGGGAAGGTATTAGCACCCTTTTCGTCCATGGTTATCCATGGGATCTTAGTTACTTGCTAGATCACTTGCTTTTGTTTGAAATTGTGCTTTGTGTGTTTTTAAAAGTATTTTGTAAAGAAGCCATTGTTTAGGCAATCTTTGTAATGATTCTCGTTCGTAAGAATGTATACAAAGATGTTGATCTTTTGAAAATATTTTCATGTTTGTAAGACGTTTTGAAAGTGTAGGTGCTTGTTTTGAAAATAACAAAGATGTTTTGTTTGAAATTGAGCAAGTAATTAGGAGCATTCTACCTACTCAAAAGTCTTTCTTGTTTATTTTCTTTTCCTTTGACATTGTTGTCTTACCATTGATTTAGTAAACAACCTTATCTTTGGATGTAAACGGGACGGGCGTGGGTCATTGTATAACCATGATTAGCAATGTTGAAAGGTATCTTAGCATTCTTTTTGAGGGGCTAATATCATTTTGTAAGGCAACTTTGAATAACGTCATCGATGGACTATGATCTTGTATTTGTTTGTTTTTTCTATGATACCTTACATGCGTATTATGGCCATTTTTTGTAAGGAAACCAAGTGGGATAACCCTAGGGGTGCTTGTGTGCAAGTGTGTAATTTTCATGCTTGTTTAGTCTTGGATTAGGGTGATCTCTTTGATTGGTTTTATTCTTTCCATACAAACCCTAATTACTAGCATGTTATGTAAAAGTGATAAATTGCGTAATTTAAAGTTACTACACTATTACAACACTTGTGGGAGGGGGTATACAATTTATGAATGGGGATTTCAATAATATAAACCTAAATTAATCTATTACAACCAAATAGAATTATTGTACAAATAATTGAAACAAATAATATGCAAGATGAATTAAATATGCAAGAAATGTAAATGCAAAGAAAAAGATTTTGTTTTTGGTTTCTTTAAGAAAAAGGGTCTTGACTTTAACCTAATTTGATAAAGAAAATAGTTAGTCAATTTTTATATTATTAAGAAAAAGATTCTTGAATAAAAACCCTAATTCTACTTAAAAAGAAATGAAGTTTATAAAAAAAGATACTTTTTTATATTTTTATATTTTTGTCTTGAAAAATAAATTATAGTGTCATGAAATATTTTGGTCTTTTTTATATTTAAGATAAGTGTATTTGAAAAAATAATAAACTAGTTTTATTTTAATATTCACAAGGAAATTAACAAAAATAAATAAAGTGTGATAAATAAAATAATTTTTATGTAGAAAAATATTTAAATTATGTCAAAATATAAATCTATTATTTTTATACATTTTATAATTTTTTTTGGTATTTTCAAAAATATATTTAAAAAAAAAGAAATAAATAAATGAATGAAAATAAAAATGGGCCAGGGAGGTATCATAAGTAAACAGAGGGTGTAAGCTAGCAAAAAACAATGCCAGACCCAAAGGGCCCAGCGCCTGCCAAAAAACATGTCAGAAAAATCAGAAAATTGGAAAAATACAAATGGGGGGTTCACATTGGTTCGAACCCTCGCCCTTTAGGTAACATATGCCTTAGTACGCGTGCGCTTGCCATTGGGGTGTCTGTTTCATCCGGTCATATAATCAAAGCATAAATACATAAGGCAAATTGCTTCCTGAAGGCAACTTCATCTTCAACCTTGAGCCATGGTCGGACCACATGTATCTTCCTCATTTCTCCACAAAAATGGAAACTCCCAACATGAAAGTTATGGTGTTGCTTCCCACGAATTCAAATATATAACTTATGTACACTAAATGTCAAAGATAAAAACTAATTTTGCTGGCCCTAAATTGAAACATAATTTTCTAAGAAATTTCAAATCCAAAATTCTCTATACACAACCAATATAAATGAAAACTATGAACATGGTTAGCTTGAGAGCAAGGATATCTACATTTTGTTTTCACAAATCATGATCAAATGATGCTTGTATGAAGAGATAGAAGTTTTAGTTTTTAACTCTTGCAGCTGAAGTCGTGAATGGAGTTTGAGTGACTTTTGAGATGGCCAGAGGATCTGTTTAGCTTGCCTGGACCTCCTTGAATGTATCCCAACTCTTACTTTGCCTTGAATGTCCCTGAATCTCTCTACTCAAGTCAACCTGCAAGCTTGGTTTTTGAAAATGGTGGATAGTGATAAAGGAGTTACAGTGAGGAAACAAGGGTATGGATTGCTTTGATATGATGTTTAGGAGGTGTTTGAGTGATTAGTTTCCAAAATGTACGAGTAGAAATGAAGATCCTGAGTTTTGGTTCAGAACTGTGTGTTAATGGTATTCTTGGAAAGGTTTTTGGTTTTGGAATGTTTGAGGAAGTTTTAGGGTAATAAAATTTGTGTGTTCACTTGCCAATAGTGTATCTACTTATAAGCAAAAGGTTTCAAGACTTGTATCAACTCAGATTTCAAAAACTCACATGTTTTGCTTAGTTACTTGTTTTTGAAGCAAAGCTAGCAAGCATGGTTTCAAGATGAAGTACGAAACTTGTAGGGGGGATGAGACCTTTAAGCATACTTGTTCTGATTGTGTGGAGTGTGTTTGTGCAGAAAGAACCAATGCAAGGCTCAATGAAAGCTGACTTTGCATAAAGCTTGCTTTTCAAAAATGGCAATGTTGCCTTTCTCCCAAAAATGGAATTAAATTGGTACAATGCATTGAATGCTTGGGTTAAATCTTCCAACAGCTGTGAAATCATTTAATTATGGTGTGAAATACAAGTTTGAGGCCTGCAAAGCAAGGATTATGCAGCCTAGCATGGATTTGCATTTGTGTTCATCATGAAAATTACCTAAATTCAAGTGATAAAACCCTAATTTCATCTCTTCGATTCTCCTTGCTCAAGAGTGATCTCAAGGAGTTATTGGAAATTTTGGAAAGCTTGAAATGTGCTTTACAACTCATATTTGAATTGCTTTTGAAGATTCCCCTTGGAACTATGTGAAAAATTGCCATGAAGTTAGGTCAAAAATCTGCCTAACTAGGGCAAAATTTCACTAAGTTATTTTTAGTTCATGAGCATGTATTCACAAAATTATAACTTGAGATCCAAGCATTTTTAGGAGAAATTAGGTGAATAAAAGTTTTAGATTTCATGGAGATCTACAACTTTCATGTTGGAAGTTTCTCTTGAATAACTTTGCATAATGGTGAAAATTTGGCTCAAAGTTATGAAAAAATAAGAAATTTTCTATACTTAGAAAAATTCCTAAGTTAAGAAATTTCATCTTTACAAAACAAAATCTTGAATTCTTGATTTCTTGATGAACAAGATTCATGTTTTGACATGTTTTGATAAATTATGATCTTTGGCATTTAATTTTGACCAAAAAGTCAAAGTTTGACTTTTCAGTATACAGTTGACTTTTGATCAGTTGACTGAAAAATTCATCTGTCAATCCAATGGACTTGTAGTGTTTTGAACCATGTCATTAGGTCAAAGTGATGCAATTGGACTCTTGAGATCATGCTTTAACTCAATTGACCATTTGTTAGGTCAAAAACCAGAAATTACCCTTTCCCAGCCAAAACCCTAATTTTGACCATTTTGCCCTTTTGATGATTTGATCAAATTTCTTGAGAAGTTGTGGTCCAAACTTGATCAAATGCTACATATGAGTTTAAAATGTTGGTTTGGATCAAAAATTATGAAGTTTGACTTTAAATTGGCCATGGTTGACTTTTTCCCCAATACAGTTGATTTTTAGGTCAACTATTCAATTGACTGATCAAAAGTGTGATCCAAGGCTTGAAACTTGACATGAGTAATCTTGGGGGTCCATAATGATTCATGAAAGTCATATGGGGCCTTGGAAGTTCAAAAATCCTTGTGCAATCTCAAACCCTAATTTTCAGTCATCAGTACTTGAGGAGGTGTCTTGAGCTGATCAAACCCTAGTGCAGTCTTGATCCAAAGGAGATCTTGTGAAAATCCTTGATAAGTGAGAGGGAAAATTTGGGGTACAACAGCTGCCCCTGTTCAATCTTCTTAAACCTAAAGAGTTAGACTGGCGAGTTTTTCCATTCGTGACTCGAAGGTGGAAGATGATTGGACACTAGAGTACCCAGAAGTTTGCACTTGGTGATATGAGAGTCGAGGGAATGGACTTAAAGATGCCATTTGGAGAGGTGCTAGAAAGTTGTTGGAGATGGGCTTGTAGATGCCATCCAAAAGTGATTGTTGAATTGTAATTTATAAGCTGAAAGAATGAGTATCAGAATGGCGTCCGTGTCTGGAGCGTATTTGTACTGTATCTGGAAGAGGCTTTGATTAAGTATTAAAATGGCATCCATGTGTGGAGCGTATCTGAACTGTATCTGAGAGTTGAGCCTGAATGAGTATCAGAATGGCATCCATTTCTGGAGCGTATCTGAACTGTATCTGAGAGTTGAGTCTGAATGAGTATCAGAATGGCATCCGTGTCTGAAGTGTATCTGAACTGTATCAAAAGGTTGAATCTGAATGAGTATCAGGATGGCATCCATGTCTAGAGCGTATCTGAACTGTATCAAAAGATGTTGGAATTTTGTTAATGTTAGTTGTTAACCTTATCCTAAAAAGGGTAAAATGTTAACTAAAACAATATGTTTATGTTGTATGAAATGCATAGTGTAATGCATTCGTGTTACCAATGTCTATGATATATGGCTGCAATGTATGCGTATATGAGCTAGTTTGCTGTACTGTTGTTGGACTGGGGGAAATAAATCCATGGCTTCTATTGAGGATATGTAAGTTTTCATGTTGTGAATTCTAAGTGTTGATGAATTTCTGCTCAGAGAAATAAACTTTGTTGTAAAGGAAATGTCGTATACTGCTTGTAAAATCTCGTTGGGGAATTTTGAGAAATTTTGACGACTTCTACTAGGGAGTGATAACTGAGAATTTTGTTCCGCTGGGGATTAAACGACATACTGTGGGGATTTCTTATGGAATAACCTAGAGGTATTTCCCTATCCATTCAAACCATCATTAATTGCCTTTTTTCATTTTGTTTATTTGTAAACAGTAATTATGTTCAAATGCATATGTTCAACAATGAATCGTTGGACGTTTTTTGCAAACAAAACACAAGCGTAAAGAAATACAGATAGTTTTTTTTTGCACTTTCAAAGAGATATCTTTGTATTGACTTTGAGTAAGTATTTTATACAGGGAGACAAACATTCTAGTAAGAGAATGCTGTCGTAAAAAGAAAATTTTTTGATACAAAGAAAAGATAGCTATGTGTACAAAAATCCCATGGTGTTTCCATTCTGCTATAGCCTTCGTATCTCCGAGTGTCATGTCTATTTATTGCCTTGTCCGAAGTTGATTGAATTGATCAGAACCATTGAATTTGTCAGTGGAAGCCAAAGGTTATTCGTAAAGTGATCCAATGGGACATAGTCATACGCTTTAATTCCCTAACTTTTTCCTGGACCGCCCTTTCGGGTTTTCAGTCCATCGGTAAACCCTTTTTTTCCCAAGTCGCCCTTTCGGGTTTTCAACTTGCCGGGTGTACAGATTATTCTGTTTTATCCCTAATTTTTGCCCGAACCCTTTTGGTTCGCCGGGATGCCCTTGTTTTTCCTAGGTATATCAACCTAGTGGGTCTCTTATGCGTAGTATCTTTTGACTATGTCCGCGTTCGCAGGATGCTGCAGGTCGTCACCATCCATGGTGGTTAAGATCATTGCCCCACCAGAGAAAATGTTTTTTATTATAAATGGTCCTTCATAGGTAGGAGTCCAGTTGCCCCTAGGATCACCTTGTGGCAATATGATGTGTTTGATCACCAGATCTCCAACTTGATACACTTGGTGTCTGACCTTTTTGTTGAAAGCCTTGATCATCCGTTTTTGATACATTTGACCATGGCCAACAGCATTAAGTCTCTTCTCATCAATCAAGTCCAGTTGATCAAGTCGAGTCTGGATCCAGTCGTCTTCGTTCAGCCCTGCATCCTTCATAATTCTCAGAAAGGGGATATGGACCTCGATAGGCAAGACAGCTTCCATGCCGTAAACCAGAGAATAGGGTGTTGCCACGGTTGATGTGCGAGTCGTGGTACGATACCCGTGTAGAGCGAATGGTAACATCTCATGCCAGTCTTTGTATATGACTGTCATTTTATGTATGATCTTTTTAATGTTCTTATTTGCAGCTTCGATGGCACCATTCATCTTCGGCCGATAGGGTGAAGAATTGTGATGTTGAATCTTGAATTGCTCGCACAAGGCGGTGATCATAGTGTTGTTGAGATTTGTACCATTGTTAGTGATGATCCTTTCCGGGATACCGTATCGGCAAATGAGGTTTTGCTTGATGAAATGGGCAACAACTTTCTTGGTGACGGAAGCGAAGGAAGCTGCCTCCACCCACTTTGTATAATAGTCAATGGCCACTAGGATGAAGTGGTGTCCATTGGAGGTTGTCGGCTTGATTTCACCAATCATATCAATCCCCCACATAGCAAAGGGCCAAGGAGCCGTCAAGACATTCAGAGGAACTGGAGGTACGTGCACCTTGTCAGCGTAAATCTAGCATTTATGGCAGGTTCGAGAGTGTTGATAGCAATCTGCTTCCATGGTAGACCATTAATAGCCTGCTTGTAGGATTTTCTTTGCCATCGTATGCCCACTGAAATGGGTACCAAAATTGCCCTCATGTGATTCAGTCATGATCCTTTCAGCTTCAACCTTATCTATGCACCGAAGTAACACAGAGTGATGATTGCGTTTGTACAGGATGCCATTACTAAGGAAAAAATTAGCAGAAAATCTCCTTAAGAACTTCTTGTCATTGATTGAAGCTCCTTCTGCATATTCTTGAACCTCGAGATACCTCATGACTTCGTGAAACCAAGGCTGGTCCACTTCTTCTTCAGTATTAATCTTGTGACAGTGCACTGGTTCCTCCATTCGTTTAATGGTGATCTAGGGAGCTTTGTTATCTCAATTAAGTTTAAACATAGATGACATTATGGCTAGAGCGTCTGCTAGCTTATTTTTTTCTCACGGGAAATGCTCGAAGGTAATCTTCTCAAAATGTGGTAACAATGTCAAAACATGTTCTTTATAAGGGATAAGGTTAGGGTGTTTGGTGTCCCATTCCCCTTTTATCTGGATGATAACCAAAGCTGAATCTCCAAATACATCCAAGGATTTGATTCCCAAATCTATGGCAGTTTTTGAGACCGAAGATGCATGCTTTGTATTCCGCCATGTTGTTTGTACAATTGAAGCAAAGTCTTGCGGTAAATGGAGTATGACACCCTTCCGGAGATATGAGTACAGCACCAATACCATTTTCGAGTGCATTAGATGCCCCATCAAAGAACAGGGTCCATCGGGTTCCTTGTTCAGGTCCGTCATATGGCCTGAACTCTTCACAGTTATCTAATGTCATGATGTCTTCATCCGAAAATTCGAATTTCATGGATTGGTAGTCTTCTACAGCTTGGTGAGCAAGGTGATCAGCTAGTCCACTTCCCTTTATTGCTTTTTGGGTAGTATACTGTATGTCATATTTTGTCAGAATCATCTGCCATCTCGCTATTCTCCCAGAAAGAGCAGGCTTCTCGAAGATGTATTTTATCGGATCCATTTTAGATATCAACAAGGTAGTATGAGTCAACATATATTATCTTAGCCGGTGAGCAGCCCATGCTAGAGCGTAACAAGTTTTCTCGAGCAGTGAATATCTTGTTTCACAGTCGGTAAAATTTTTGCTCAGGTAGTAAATAGCGTGCTCTTTTCGGCCAGACTCGTCATGCTGCCCCAATACACACCCCATTGAGTTTTCTAAAATAGTCAGGTACATGATCAACGGTCTTCCCTCGACTGGTGGCATCAACACAGGAGGCTCTTGTAAGTATTCCTTGATTTTTTCAAAAGCAACTTGGCATTCATCATTCCATTTGACTACTTGATCTTTCTTCAATAGTTTGAAGATTGGCTCACAAGCAGCTGTCAGGTGAGAGATGAATCTAGCAATGTAGTTCAAACATCCCAAGAACCCTCTGACTTCCTTCTCAGTACGAGGAGCAGGCATCTCTTGTATTGCTTTAACTTTGGCAGGATCGACCTCGATGCCTTTGTTACTGACGATAAAGCCTAGGAGCTTACCAGACCGTACCCCAAATGTGCATTTGTTTGGATTCAACCTCAGCTTGTATTTTTCAGTCTCTCAAACAATTTTTGTAAGTGATCGAGATGCTCTTCCTCTGTTTGAGACCTGGCTATCATATCGTCCATGTAGACTTCTATTTTGTGATGTATCATGTCGTGAAATAGAGCCACCATGGCACGCTGATAGGTTGCCCCAGCGTTCTTTAGTTCGAACGACATTACCTTATAGCATAAAGTCCCCCACTGCATGACAAACGTTGTTTTCTCCATGTCCTCATGCGCCATTTTGATTTGGTCGTAACCCGAGAATCCGTCCATGAAGGAAAACACTTTGTGTTGTGCCATATTATCAACTAGGATATCAATGTGGGGGAGTGGAAAATCATCCTTAGGGCTCGCCCTATTCAAATCTCTGTAGTCCACACACATTCGCACCTTGCCGTCCATTTTGGGCACGGGAACAACATTGGAAACCCATTGGGGATAAGAGGTGACATCCAAGAATCTAGCATTGAATTGCTTCATGACTTCTGCTTTAATATTTTCTGACATATTCGGCCTCATTCGAGGAACCTCTTATTTTACTGGCGGACAGTCCTCTCTTGTAGGCAGACGATGTACCATAATATCTTCATCAAGTCCTGGCATGTCTTTGTACGACCAGGCAAAGACTTCGACATAATCATGTAACAACTGAATCAGATGCTTCCTGATACTGGGTTCCAGATTGGCACCCACTTTGACCTCTTTTTTATCTTCTTCGGTACCTAGGTTGATTGTATCCACGGGTTCCTCGTGAGGCTGGATGGTTCTCTCTTCCTGTTGTAGCTGTCTGGCAAGTTCCCCTGGTACTTCACAATCTTCCTCACCTTCGTCTTCGGCTTGGTAGATTAGATTCTCAGAGTCACAAAAGGCCATAGCAGTATTATTACCCATGGGATCCCGAATGGATGTATACCTGCATTGTGAGTGTGGGTGTGTGTAAGGGTATAGCTATCTTTGAAAGAAAGTAAAATGTAAAAGAAAAACAATGTGCACAAAAGTGTGTATGCGAAAACTTCCATGATCCATTGATGTCATATGAAAAATGAGATAATAACCCTTACAAATGGACCATTGTGCCTCGGGTAAGACACAAGGTTTTAAGAGTGCGGATTGTTTTGAATATTACAGATCCAACAAAATATAAAGACAAATTACTGAGGGATAAAAGTGATCGGAACGAAGTCTCTAGCCTCCCAATTGTTGAGCCCTCCATTGACAGTCGGGAAGATCCATTCCTCCAGGTTGCAGTCATCTTCACCATCATCTACTGCGTTTACTTCACGGTTGCTTATCTTCAAGGGTGGCCCTCCATCACAGGCACGGCGTACAGCCTTTTGAGCACTTGAAGTGAAACCTTGGCCAAACTTGTCGGACTTATATGGGATATCTTGGAGTTGCCCCATACATTCCACTGAGACATGTAATGCCTCATTATGCTTCCTTCCCCTCGGCGTCAGATCAGCATCTGAAAAACCTAAACCATTGTCCGCAGTTAGGCTGGCTACGCAATTTTGAAATTGATCGGCAGAAGTCTCTTGAGGTACATGGCCGGTTTTTAAGAACTTCACCAAGGCTTTTGCATGTGCCTCGGAATATAGTAGTAATGCAAGCATGGAGATTTTAGAGGGAGTTTGCCCCAGTTGTTCAACTACATCGTAGTCGCTTCTCTTTATAATTTTCAAGATCTCCTCCATTTCTTTCTTGGAGGTCTCAAGGATAGTCAATGACTGAGCCTTCGTCCGGACAGGCTCAATCATAACACCTTTTCCTTGAGTCTCAGTTAATTCGGCAGCAGGAGTGTCAGTCGGAATGATTACAGGGGTTGTAACAACTTTATCAATTGGAGTATTTGCAGAGATGATTATG
Organism: Vicia faba; assembly: GCA_948472305.1. Lineage (NCBI taxonomy): Eukaryota > Viridiplantae > Streptophyta > Magnoliopsida > Fabales > Fabaceae > Vicia > Vicia faba. The sequence goes on from OX451739.1 coordinate 849,562,214, forward strand.
GGTGTAGGAATAACCTTTGGAGCAGCCACGGGGATGATTACGGGTCCAGAAACTGCTTTTGGGGGAGCAATTTCTGGAGAAAAGATCCTACCACTTCGAGTAATCTTGCTAGTTCCTGCAATGTTACTGACGTCGGAGTATACCTTCTCGGAGCTTGAATCTTCGGCGGCTGGCCAGTCCTGCTTGATACCATGGTAATAGACATCCCCTCCATAATTCCATGGTATCATTTTGTCTGATGTATATGGGACTGGTCCAGGCATTGTGATTATTAAAGGAGTTGCTTTCAGAACTGATGTAATTCTAACGGGTCTTTTGGTGGCGACCCTGGAAGAATTGGAAGAAATGGTAATGATAGAAACATCTTCAAAAGGAACAAGTGATACAGAAGTCTTTTCAAATAAAATTTCTTTGTTATCTATTAGGCACTAGATGCCTATTTTCAGCAAAGGACAGTCGGTTAGGGAGGACAAACAGAGATGGAAAACTTCACCAAAGCCCGGGAACACACTGGCATTCAACAAATTCATTTTAATGGTCAGAAGTGGGGTCATGAGTTCATCAATTTAAGTAACAAACAATCCTTCTTCAATGGCATTAGTATTGTGGCCATGTCTGGGCATAGGCGCAGAAATGACATTCGGCTTTTCAGGCGCATCGAACTCAATTTCTTTTGCTTCAATGAGGTCTTGTATTTTGTTCTTTAGAGCCCAACAATTATTAGTATTGTGACCAAGACTTTCAGAGTGATATGCGCAATGGGCATTGGGATGATAATGAGGAGATATTGTATTGGGGTTTTTTGGAGCTTCTTTCAAGGTTACCAAGTTGGATCTTAGTAGATGCGGTAATACTTGAGACGGGGTCATGTTGATTCTGGTGAACTGCTTGACTAGCCTTTCCATCCTTGGTTGATTATTTTTTGCTGATCAGACGTAGGCTTTGGGATCATAACAACCCCCACCATTGGTCAACGTTCGGCCCTATCTTGGTTTCTCTATGGGTATACGGCAACCACCTCTTTCTTTCCGATAAAGGGCTTCCTTATAGTTGTAGAAGAAGATGTGTCTTTCTGAATCTTTCCATTCTTTATATCGGCTTCTATCTCTCTCCGATCAATATTGGTTCTATAAAGCCTGCAGATGAACTTCTGATTAAATGATTGAATAAGGGACCAGACAAGGTGCCCAAGAACATGTCTACCAATTCTCTCTCAGATAGAGGGGGTTGAACTCTTCCAGCCAAATCTCTCCATTTTTGTGCGTAGTCCTTGAAACCTTTATTGGACACCATGGCCATACTTTGGAGTTGAGCACGGGTAGGCGCAAGATCAACATTGTACTGATATTTTTTGTAGAAAGTTGCAGCAAGATCTTCCCAATTGTGAACGTTGACTCTTTCTAGTTGGTAAAACCAGTCAAGTTGAGTTCCAAACAGACTGTCTTGGAAGAAATGCACCCATAAGTCTTTATCAGCGGTATGGGTTGAATTTTCCTCACATATGACCGGAGATGCATCTTAGGGAATGAAACTCCGTCATATTTAGCGAATACAGGTGCTTTGGATTTCGGAGGAATCACAATCCCTGACACCAAACCCAACTCCTCAAAGTCCAAACTGGGCACCTTTTGGATTTCCATCGCGCTCAGACTCTCTTCAAGATGTTTATACTAGTCATCAGCGGGAGGGTATTGTTCCTCAGAGTAGTCCTCTTCTTCCTCTTCCTCCTCTGATTCTGTCGGGACAACTGTTTCCTTGCCTTTACCGTCTTGGTTGTCTCTTTCACCGAATGTTGTTGCAAAGTCCAAAGTCCTTCTTGTTTTCCCATGAAATCTTCTTCCCATATTTAAGACTCTGGTTACCTTCTTGGTTTTCTTTTTCCTCTCTTCAGCTAGCAAAGTCTTCAATTCTTCTTGCCCCTTGTCTAGGGTCAAGAGCAACTGTTGAAACTATGTATTCTGAGCTTGGAGGTCTTTCACTGTTTGCTCGAGATCCATCTTACTGAAATAAACAGTAGAAAGATGAGGAGACTCATTGCAAAAGACCTGTTTATGTTATGATGAATGGTATATGCATATGTAATGTTTTCAAGGATTAATGATTCAAATTTGTTTTAGACAAAAAAGGAAACACACGTTATATTAATAAGATAAAGTTTGAGTACATCAATGCCCCTTGGGCAAAATAATACAAAAGCTCTAAGATAGAAAAGTAGTGCGCATCCTCTTTGGTGCAATGTAGACATTGAGAGTCTGCTCCTCATGAAGTAACCTAGTGAGCTCCAAAACCTTCTTCTCGCTTGCATAGAATTGGGCTTCGAAAGTATCTCGCTCCCCCTTGAGTTGTATCTAATCCCTTTGTAGGTCTTCAAGAGATGTGGGCATGTCAGGATGTAAGATAGTGTATGGAACATCTCCCTCCATGACAGGCTCAATGATTACCGGGAGAATTGAGGGGTAAGGCATCATAAGACTCTGAGCACGAGTTCGTACCCATTTGAGGTAAGGCTCAAGAGGGATGGAATTCTTATGCCCCAAAGTCTTGCTATCCACCTTGTTTAAAATCCTCCAAGCTCAGATAAATCTCTGGCGAAGACCTTGATCGTCGTAGTCAAATACCAAACCTTGAATCAGCATCTCGTGCGGGCCATCCCTTAGGGCGTAACCAAACAGTCTTAAGGCTAAGAAAGGGTTGTAGGTGATTCCTCCCCTAATTCCAAGTAAAGGGACATTAGGAAATTCTCCACAACGGTCGACAATGATAACATTCTCTTTAGATCGGTAACACCAATGGATGTCTGAATGTTTGAGCATCATCAACCTTTGTGACCACCTTGAACCTTGCTCACTCTTTAATACAGATTGGGGAAGATGAGAAATAAACCATCTTGCCAAGAGAGGAATGCAACACATAATAACACCTCTTTTCCTCATTGTGCGAGTGTGAAAAGAGTGTAGGATATCTCCTAGCAATGTAGGCACCGGGTTGTCGGATATGAAGATTTTGACGGTGTTGATATCTATGAGTTGGTCAGGATTTGGAAACAAAACCAATCCATATATGAGGAGAGCCACAATTTCCTCAAAGGCTTGCAAGTCAAAGTAATTCCAATAGTTTGGGCTTTCTCAAACAGGAACTTTGCTAGGAAGCCTTTGACACCACTCCTTGTTTCCCAATGGGTTGTGATATCAGATGAGTACAAGTGTAGAGCTTGAGTAATCTCTTCTGGCTTTGGGTCTCTTTCCGTGCCGTTGAAAGGTAGTTGATTGAGAATAGGAATCCTCAAGAGTTAGGAGAATTCTTCCAAAGTAGGCACAAGTTGATAGTCGGGAAATGTGAAGCAATGGTGTAAAGGATCAAAGAACTGAAAAAACACTTTCTTCATATCCTCATCTGTGTTGGAGGTGACCAAGTTGAGTAGGCAACCATGTCTCTTGGTGAATTGAGAGTTTTCAGGAATCCTTGAAACTAGCTCCTTAAGTTGTGGAGGGATTCTCACAAGGTTAACTTGAATAGTTTTCCTGCAAAGTGAATCCATATCCTACAAAACAAGAACAAAAATGAATCCCAAAATCCTTGAAATGGTTATTGGATGTATATGATGTTCATGATGTTCATGATGTTATGTACAAGTATGCATATACAAACAAAGTAAACAAGTCCTTAGGTTTAGGCTTGCATGGAGTTTTATAGGTAAGTACCCTCTTGAAGTTTGGTTGGCTCAAAATTGTCCTAGTAATAGTAACCGGGTTCTAAGGAGCTCAATATCACTGGTTTGTTTTCTTGGTCATTGTTTCAGCTTAAGCCTCTTTAATGGCGACCGAAATATCTCAAGAAACCAAACCTCAATGAGTATAGTATCTACTATCTACCAACTTCGGACTGCACCAAAGTCGGTCATCTCACTACATCCTAAAGGCCAAGTTGGTCAAGGAAAGGTTTCTAGAAGTTCATTAGTTCTTCATGACATCACTCAGCGGCCCCGTATTCTCTTTGATTAACTCAAAGGCTACCGGTACCCACAAATATGTTGCACTAACATAGCTATTTCTTAGACCATGTCGGTATACCCCGCATAGTTTCCACAATGTATTGCTACTTACCTATAATGTATCCCAAATCCGGGTAGAGGATTTAAACCCAAACAAAGAACCATAATGTAAAGCATAAAAGTCAAACAATGTAAGCAAATAAATGTGATCTATCCCTAAGATAACCCCACTTTTAGAATTATCCCACCAGAGTCGCCAGTTCTGGGATGCGGTGGGAGAACTGACTTGAGGTTTTTGCGTTTGATTGCAAATGTTGCGGTTAGAAAGAGTCGCCGCCGACTTTTCTGTTATCCAAAAGGAAAGGTGAAAAAGCACGGGAAAGACCTTTGAGATTGATTCTTGAGTTCGGGGGTAGATTATGAAAAGGGAAGGTATTAGCATCCTTTTCATCCATGGTTATCCTTGGGCTCTTAGTTACTTGCTAGATCACTTGCTTTTGTTTGAAATTGTGCTTTGGGTGTTTTTGAAATTATTTTTTAAAGAAGCCATTGTTTAGGCAATCTTTGTAATGACTCTCGTTCGTAAGAATGTATACAAAGATGTTGATATTTTGAAAATGTTTTCAAGTTTGTAATACGTTTTGAAAGTGTAGGTGCTTGTTTTGAAAATAGCAAGGATGTTTTGTTTGAAATTGAGCAAGTAAGTAGGAGCATTCTACCTACTCAAAAGTCTTTCATCTTTATTTTCTTTTCCTTTGACATTGTTGTCTTACCATTGATTTGGTAAACAACCCTATCTTTGGATATAAACGGGACGGGCGTGAGTAATCGTATAACCTTGATTAGCAATGTTGCAAGGTATCTTAGCATTATTTTTGAGGGGCTAAGATCATTTTGTAAGGCAACTTTGAATAGCGTCATCGAGGGACTATGATCTTGTATTTGTTTGTTTTTGCTAAGATACCTTACATGCGTAATATGGCCATTTTTTGTAAGGCAACCAAGTGGGATAACCCTAGGGGTGCTTGTGTGCAATTGTGTCATTTTCATACTTGTTTTGTCTTGGATTAGGGTGATCTATTTGATTGGTTTTATTCTTTCCATACAAACCCTAATTACTAGCATGTTATGTAAAAGCGATAAATTGCGTAATTTAAAGTTACTACACTATTACAACACTTGTGGGAAGGGGTATACAATTTATGAATGGGGATTGCAATAATATAAACCTAAATTAATCTATTACAACCAAATTGAACTATTGTACAAATAATTGAAACAAATAATACGCAAGATGAATTAAATATGCAAGAAATGTAAATGCAAAGAAAAAAGATTTTGGTTTTGGTTTCTTTAAGAAAAAGGGTCTTGACTTTAACCTAATTTGATAAAGAAAATAGTTAGTCAATTTTTATATTATTAAGAAAAAGATTCTTGAATAAAAATCCTAATTCTACTTAAAAAGAAATGAAGTTTAAAAAAAGATACTTTTTTATATTTTTATATTTTTTTCTTGAAAAATAAATTATAGTGTCATGAAATATTTTGGTCTTTTTTATATTTAAGATAAGTGTATTTGAAAAAATAATAAACTAGTTTTATTTTAATATTCACAAGGAAATTAACAAAAATAAATAAAGTGTGATAAATAAAATAATTTTTATGTAGAAAAATATTTAAATTATGTCAAAATATAAATCTATTATTTTTATACATTTTATAATTGTTTTTGGAATTTTAGAAAATATATTTTTTTTTAAAAGAAATAAGTAAATGAATGAAAATAAAAATGGGCCAGGGAGGTATCATAAGTAAACAGAGGGTGTAAGCTAGCAAAAAACAATGACAGGCCCAAAGGGCCCAGTGCCTGCCAAAAAACATGTTAGAAAAATCATAAAATTGGAAAAATGCAAAAGGAGTGTTCACATTGGTTCGAAACCTCGCCCTTTAGGTAACATATGCCTTAGTACGCGCGCGCTTGCCACTGGGGTGGCTATTTCATCCGGTCATATAATCAAAGCATAAATACATAAGGCAAATTGTTTCCTGAAGGCAACTTCATCTTCAATCTTGAGTCATGGCCGGACCACCTGTATCTTCCTCATTTCTCCACAAAAATGGAAACTCCAAACATGAAAGTTATGGTGTTTCTTCCCACGAATTCAAATATATAACTTATGTAAACTAAATGTCAAAGATAAAAACTAATTTTGCTGGCCCTAAGTTGAAACCTAATTTTCTCAGAAATTTCAAATCCAAAATTCTCTATACACAGCCAATATAAATGAAAACTATGAACATGGTTAGCTTGAGAGCAAGGATATCTACATTTTGTTTTCACAAATCAGGATCAAATGATGCTTGTATGAAGAGATAGAAGTTTGAGTTTTTACCTCTTGCAGCTGAAGTCATGAATGGAGTTTGAGTGACTTTTGAGATGGCCTGAGGATCTGTTTAGCTTGCCTGGACCTCCTTGAATGTATCCCAACTCTTACTTTGCCTTGAATGTCCCTTAATATCTTTACTCAAGTCAACCTGCAAGCTTGGTTTTTGAAAATGGTGGATAGTGATGAAGGAATTACAGTGAGGAAACAAGGGTATGGATTGCTTGATTTGATATTTAGAAGGTGTTTGAGTGATTAGTTTTTAAAACGTACGAGTAGAAATAAAGATCCTGAGTTTTGGTTCAGAACTGTGTGTTAATGGTATTCTTGGACAGGTTTTTGGTTTTGGAATGTTTGAGGCAGTTTCAGGGCAATAACATTTGTGTGTCCACTTGACAATAGTGTATCTACTTATAAGCAAAAGGTTTCAAGACTTGTATCAACTCAGATTTCAAAAACTCACATGTTTTGCTTGGTTACTTGTTTTTGAAGCAAAGCTAGCAAGCATGGTTTCAAGATGAAGTACAGAACTTGTAGGGGGATGAGACCTTTAAGCATACTTGTTCTGATTGTGTGGAGTGTGTTTATGCAGAAAGAATCAATGCAAGGCTCAATGCAAGCTGACTTTGCATAAAGCTTGCTTTTCAAAAATGGCAATGTTGCCTTTCTCCCAAAAATGGAATTAAATTGGTACAATGCGTTGAATGCTTGGGTTAAAGCTTCCAACAGCTGTGAAATCATTTAATTAAGGAGTGAAAGACAAGTTTTAGGCCTGAAAAGCAAATATTATGCAGCCTAGCATGGATTTGCATTTGAGTTCATCATGAAAATGACCTAAATTTAAGTGACAAAACCCTACTTTCATCTCTTCGATTCTCCTTGCTCAAGAGTGATATCAAGGAGTTCTTTGACATTTTGGAAAGCTTGCAATGTGCTCTATAACTCATCTTTGAATTTCTTTTGAATATTCCCATTGGAACTATGTGAAAAATTGCCATGAAGTTAGGTCAAAAATCTGCCTAACTAGTGCAAAATTTCACTAAGTTATTTTTAATTCATGAGCATGTATTCACAAAATTATAACTTGAGATCCAAGCATTTTTAGGAGAAATTGTGTGATTCAAAGTTGTAGATTTCATGGATATCTATAACTTTCATGTTGGAAGTTTCTCTTGAATCACTTTGTATCATGGTGAAAATATAGCTCAAAGTTATGAAAAAATAAGAAATTTTCTATACTTAGAAAAATCCCTAAGTTAAGAAATTTCATCTTTTCAAAAAAAATTCTTGAATTCTTGATTTCTTGATTTCTTGATGAAAAAGTTTCATGTTTTGACATGTTTTGATGAATTATGATCTATGGCATTTGATTTTGACCAAAAAGTCAAAGTTTGACTTTTCAGTATACAGTTGACTTTTGATCAGTTGATTGAAAAATCCATCTGTCAATCCAATGAACTTGTAGTGTTTTGAACCATTCCATTAGGTCAAAGTGATGAAATTGGACTCTTGAGATCATGCTTTAACTCAATTGACTATTTGTTAGGTCAAAAACCAGAAATTACTCTTTCCCAGCCAAAACCCTAATTTTGACCATTTTGCCCTTTTGATTAATTGATCAAATTTCTTGAGGAGTTGTGGTCCAAACTTGATCAAATGCTACATATGAGTTTAAAATGTTTGTGTGGATCAAAAATTATGAAGTTTGACTGTAAATTGGCCATGGTTGACTTTTTCTCCAATACAGCTAATTTTTAGGTTAATTGTTCAATTGACTGATCAAAAGTGTGATCCAAGGCTTGAAACATGACATGAGTAATCTTGGGGGTCCATAATGATTCATGAAATTCATATGGGGCCTTGGAAGTTCAAAAATCCTTGTGCAATCTCAAACCCTAATTTTCAGTCATCAGTACTTGAGGAGGTGTCTTGAGCTGATTAAACCCTAGTGCAGTCTTGATCCAAAGGAGATCTTGTGAAAGTCCTTGATAAGTGAGAGGGCAAATTTTAGGGTAGAATAAAATTGTTTACAAAAACTTGTAGAAAACTTCACTTCTGTTAAAATTTACTATTATGAGTCAGCTCATACAGTTATGAGTCAACTCACACTGAAGAAAAATGTAAACAGAAATCAAAATTGTTTTCCAGTCGACACATTAAGGTTTGCATCGACACATGTTACTTCCGGTCGACACATACGATTCTTAATTCGATGCGAAACATTAAAAATAGTTCTTCAATATAGGATGTGTCGACACATACGTGTTTCGTGATGACACATAAGGATCATTAATGCCTTTAATTTGAGTTGGGTCAACCCATCTACCCAATTTTATATTTTAAACTATTTCCAATTATCTCATTCATTACATACATCGGCTAACCATAGTCATCATTTGTCATTCTCATCATTCACTTCATCTTCCAATACCCTCATCTCCAAATTCTTGTCTACCCTTCTTCAACAAAGAAAATGCCTCCAAAGACAAAAGGCAAGGGAAACTTGGTGAAGGACCATCGGGATCTGCTACAGATATCCCTCCTAGTGCTTTGTCCATCATGCATCCTGTCACTGCTCAAGAATTTGAGCAATCTTTCAAAACGAGGTTAGTTATGAAGCCTCATGTCTTCAACAAAGCTGAGGTTTTGTCTCTTCATATCATAAATGTATGTGATATTTTATATACTCAACAATTAGGGTCCTTTTTAAATGTTAGAGAAGATTATCATGAAGACTTTATAAGGGCCTTCTATGCTGGTTTAGAAACGAGTAAAGGCTGGTGTTTTAAGGTTAAAATTTTAACAAGAAGGTGTGTATTTAAAGAAAATGACTGGCAGATTGTTTTTGGCTTTTCATTTGGGAGGTCAATATTGAAGAGCTATCATGACCAAAGCTTTGACACTGATTATGATGAGAAAGCTTTCATAGCCTCAATTTTGAAACTTGATAGACCTCTTGGTAAGTATGAGCCTATAACCACTGGTACAATCAAAAGCATTCCTAGAATGCTTCATTGGATAATTTCTCATATAATGCGTCCTAGATCCGATGGCCACTCTAGGCTAGACATGGCAGACATTCATATTTTGCATATTCTGCTAGATAGGGTACCCCTAAACTGGCCAAATTACTTCGTCAAGCGCATGTTTCTTATGCGTAATAGTCAAAAGAATACAAACCTTGTTTTGTACCCCAAAATTTGCCCTCTCACATATCAAGAATTTGGTCACAAGATCTCCTTGGGCTCAAGTATGCACTAGGGTTTGACCAGCTCAAGACACCTCCTTAGGCATTGATGACCAAAATTAGGGTTTGAGTTTGCACAAGTATTTTTGAACTATCAATGCTTCATATGACTTTCATGGACCATTATAGACCCCCAAGATTAGTCATGTCAAGTTTCAAGCCTTGGATCACATTTTTGCTCAGTCAATTGAGCAGTTGACCTAAAAATCAGTTGTATTGGGGAAAAAGTCAACCATGGCCAATTTACAGTCAAACTTCATAATATTTAATCCACATCAACATTTTAAACCAATATGTATCACTTGATCAAGTTTGGACCATAATTCCTCAAGAAATTTGATCAAATCTTCAAAAGGGCAAAATGGTCAAAATTAGGGTTTTGATTGGGAAAGGGTAATTTCTGATTTTTGACCTAGCAAATGGTCAATTGGTTTAAGGCATGATCTAAAGAGTCCAATTGCATCATTTTGACCTAATGAAATGATTCAAAACATTGCAAATCCATTGGATTCACTGATGAATTTTGCAGTCAACTGTATACTGAAAAGTCAAACTTTGACTTTTTGGTCAAATTTAAGCACCAAAGATCACAATTCATCAAAACTTGTCAAAATATGAAACTTATTCATCAAGAAATCAAGAAATCAAGATTTCATTTTGAAAAGTCAAAATTTCTAAACTTAAAATTTTTTCTAAGTGTCAAAAATTTCTTATTTTTTCATAACTTTGAGCAATTTTTTCATTATGATGCAAGATGATTCAAAGGAAACTTCCAACATGAAAGTTGTAGATATCCATGAAATCTACAACTTTGCTTCATACAACTTCTCCTAAAAGTGCTTGGATATCAAGTTATAATTTTATGAATACATGCTCATGAACTAAAAAAGACTTAGTGAAATTTTGCCCTAGTTAGGCAGATTTTTGACCTAACTTCATGGAAATTTTTCACATAGTTCCAAGGGGAATCTTCAAAATCAATTGAAAGATGAGTTGTAGATCACATTGCAAGCTTTCCAAAATGTCCAAGAACTCTTTGAGATCATTCTTGAGTAGGGAGAATCGAAGAGATGAAGTTGGTGTTTTGTCACTTGAATTATAGGTCATTTTCATGATGAACACAAATGCAATTTCAATGTTAGGCTGCATAATATTTGCTTTGCAGGCCTAAAACTTGTTTGTCACTCCCTAATTAATGGATTGCACAAACTTTTGAGCTATAATCCAAGTGATTTAAGCTTTATCCAATTCACATTGCCATTTTGGGAAGAAAGTTAACAATACCATTCTTGTAAAGCAAGCTTTTTGCATAAAGTTCACATTGAGCCTCTAACTTGTTCCCTCTGATCACACTTCATCCACAAAGACATAATCAAGCTTGTTTAAAGCATAACCACTCCATCTTAGCAAGGACACAAGGCATTGAAACTTGTTTTCTAAAAAAATCACATGTTATGCATAAACATGTAATTTCAAATTATGATGAACAACAAGTCTCTAAACTTGTTGCTTATAAATAGAAGCATTATTTGTGAGCTAGGACACGAGCTGGAAGACCCTAAAACTCACTCAAACTCCCTCTAGCCAGAAATTCTCTCAAAACACCATTGTTGTGCAAGTTCTGACTTTACATACCAAACTCCAAATCCCCTTGTGCGTTCTTTGGCCTTTCACTTCCAAAATCCTCTAAACATCAAATACAAACCATCCAAAGTCCATTTGCTCAACTGTAACACCTCCATCATCAAGTTCCATTTTCAAAAACAGGGGTCTGCAACTTGACTTCTCCAGAGCTCCTCAGCCACTTTCAGCTCAAGCTAATCATTGCATTAGCTTCCTGGAACCTCAAGGAAGCTAACCTGATCCTTGCAGCACTTTGAATCAAGCTCATTTGCATTTCACGATTTCCAGTTTTTAGGTATTTTGCTTGAACTTCTATTTCATTACTTAGGCATTGTTAGGCTTGCATTTGTGAAGATAAGATGTAGGCCTCATTGCCACGAAGCTGTACATATCCATAGTTTGCATTTACATGGCCTGAGCTTAGAGAATTTTAGAGTTGAAGTTGTTGAAATTTTTAGGGTTCAAATTAGGGCCAGAGAAATTCTCATTTATCTTTTACTTTTAGCTTTAGTTATTTACACGGTTAGATTCGTGAGGAAGAATGCAACAACTTTCATTTTGTCATCTTCCATTTTTGTTGAGAAATAAAGAAGTGACAGGTACACCGGCTGGAGGTTGAAGATGAAGTCATCAGGACTTGATTTGCCTTACATATTTATTGTTTTGTTTATATAAACAAATGTATAGCCACCCCAGTGGTAAAGCGCGCGCCTGTTAACCTATGGGACCTGGGTTCGAGCCCCAGTGGTACCCTTTTGTCCATTTTTCATATTTTTTGACTTTCTAACATGTTTTTTTCCAGGCAATGGGCCCTTTGGGCCTGGCGTTGTTTTTTTTGTTTTTGCTAGCTCACCTCCCTTCCTGCTTATGCACCCCTGGCGCAATTTATTTTATTTTCTCATTTTTATTTTATTTGTTTTTTTCTTAATTATTTTTCACTAATATTAAAAATCATAAAAAAATATAAATAAAAAAATTATCTTCATTTTAATTTTGTTTAATTTATTTTTTTCTCACCAAAAAAAATTTTATTTAACTATACTTTATTTATTTTTACTAACTAGTTTTGTAAATTTAATTTAAAATTAGGTTATTATTTATTTTATTTTACACTAATTAAAATATATTTATTTTAATATAAAAAAGGCCAAAAATACTTTACAACACCATATGTTATTTTCAAGACAAAAATACAAAAATACTTTTCTTAAACTTAATTTATTTTAATCAATTAATAGACTTAGGGTTTTATTTAAAATCTTTTCTATTAAATTAGGTTTACTTTTATTATTTTAATTAATTATTTTCTTTTAATTAATTAGGTTAAACAAAAAAAAACCTTTTCTCATAAAAATCCAAACAAAAAGATCCATTTTCTTCGCATTTACATTCTTGCATATTTATTTTTTGTACATTTATTTTATTTCAATTATTGTATAAATTCAATATGGTTGTAATAGATTAATTAGATTTACATTCTTGCAATTCCCATTTGTAATTTGTACACCCCCCTCCCCTAATGATGTAATAGCTTAGTATTTTTATTTTCCGCAATTTGAATGCTATATATCCACATGCTAGTAATTAGGGTTTGTATGGAAAGAACAAAATCAATCAAATAGAAAACCTTAATTCAAGACAAAATCAAGCATGAAAACAATACATTTGCACACAAGAACCCCTAGGGTTACTCCACTTGGTTGCCTTACAAAAATGGCCATATTACGCATGTGAGGTATCTTAGCAAAAACAAACGAATACAAGATCATAGTCTCTCGATGACGCTATCTAAGTTGCCTTACAAATGATCTTAGTCCCTCAAAAAGAATGCTAAGATATCTTGCAATATTGCTAATCATGGTTATACGATGACCCATTCCCGTCCCGTTTACATCCAAAGATAGGGTTGCTTACCAAATCAATGGTAAGAAAACAATGTCAAAGGAAAAGAAAATGAACAAGAAAGACATTTAAGTAGGTAGATTGTTCCTAATTACTTGCTCCATTTCAAAACAAACATCCTTGCTATTTTTAAAACAAACACCTACACTTTCAAACATCTTATAAACTTGAAAACATTTTCAAAAGATCAAACATCTTTGTATACATTCTTACGAACAAGAATCATTACAAAGATTGCCTAAACAATGCCATCTTTACAAAATACTTTCAAAAAACCACACAAAGCACAATTTCAAACAAAAGTAAGTGATCTAGCAAGTAACTAAGATCCCATGGAAAACCATGGATGAAAAGGATGCTAATACCTTCCCTTTTCATAATCTACCCCCCGAACTCAAGAAATAATCTCAAAGGTCTTTCCTGTGCTTTTTCACCTTTCCTTTTGAATAAAAGAAAAGTCGGTGGTGACTCTTGCTAACTGCAACATTTGCGATCAAACGCAAAACCATCAAGTCAGTTCTCCCACTGTATCACACCTTGGATATACTGCACAAATAATGATAATCATCAAGTTTTGGAATCTTGATATTCCTCTTGTCCCTCTTGTCTCCCCTACTGTTGCCCAAGAGTTCAATAAGGCAACTATATCTCATATGGGATACAGATGGGATAGAAATTGTCAGTGTCTTTATTTTAAGGAGAAAGGGTCCAATATACGGGTATATAATTTTGATATACCCTCTGAAAAAATTTATCAGGATGAGGATCAAGTTGATGCAGACATGCCGGATATAAATGAGGATGCCTAACCTGAGGCAAATCAGGATGGAACTGGTTGGGGTGATTGGGTGCCAAACCGGTGGTCTCTAACAAACCATCAATTTGATCAAATTGAACCACCTCATGTTTTTGCCACTATAGTTGTAGGCTCTTCCTCGGAAGCTCCTGCTTATCTCACTTCCATGTTTCAACAGATGGAGGTTGCCAATGAATCTCAACATGAAGAAGCAAGACGTTGGCATAACCAGCAAAGTGAATGGCACAAGGAGCATGAAGAATGGCATGAGGAGCATATGTGAATGTACCAAAACCAGCATTCATGGCACTTGGATTTGGTCAAATGGCACCAAGTTTTCTACAATGAAATGACTGGCTTTATGGATGACTGTCGTGATAATCCTGGAACCATGTAAAATTTCAGAAACATCGATATCTAAAACAGATTTCAACGATATCAATTCATGACCCAGAACCCTGATATCAACCCACCTCCTCCACCTCCACCACCCTACAACTATGATTAATCTTGTGATGGAAACAATCCTTAAGCATGGCATGTCATACATCTCATAACATTTGTCCTTATGTCTTTTGTTTTGAAGTTTGTATTGATGTTCTATTCAAATAATATTTTATATAGCTTATGTAAACTGAATATTCTCTGCGTTAAATGCTTTCACCATAATTATTTTCTGTTTACTTAGTTATTACCATGCTTATGCTAAGACTCATTTTGTGTGAATGACATTGGTTCTTTTGGTTACAAGTTTTCTGAGATTGCATCTCAATTCATGTGTGCTAAAATTGTTGAAAATCTATCTTATTCTCTTTTTGATGTTGTCAAAGGGGGAGAAGAAGATGGTGTTAGAAAACAATTCTTAATATGTACAAACTCAGGGGGAGCAACTCATTCATCCATATTGTATCATTACACATCATCAAATATTTGCCATCATCAAAAAGGGGGAGTTTGTGAGCAACCCCTTCATATAATTGGTTTTGAATGATAGCAAATATATGTGAAATAATCAATGAATGTTAAAAATGATTTCCCTACATGTATGCATTGTAAAAAATATAGTATAACATGTTTAAAATGAGTTAAGAATGTCTTTTACACATAAAACACTGTTATGAGTCGACACAAACAGCTTTGCATCGACGCATACTCAAGCAAAGAATCATAAAAACGATATTGCTTCAGTATGAGTCGACACATCCATGCTATGCATCGACTCATAACATGTTGATGCCCCTAGAAAACAACCTTCAACCTTTATGCATAGATACATAACTTCATGCATCGACACATGATATGTTGATGTCCTTGGAAAACATTTTTGAACTTTTATGCATCGATACATAACATCATGCATCGACTCATAACACGTTTCGTCTTCAAAAATCAAAGGTTCAATCCAGTATATGTCGACACATACGTGTTATGCATCGACTCATGTAAAATGGTTGGTTCTGTAATAAGTTGTAATATCTGCTTGCATTGAATCATAACAACATGTATCGACTCATTATGTGTTACATAACTTACATGAGTCGACTCATGCTAACATGCATCGACTCATAATATGAATTTCTGTCTCTAACCGTTTTCTGTTACATATATAAGTAAGTTTTTCAACGGAAAATACATGACACATTTATTACAATTGTGAGCATCAATTTTGAGCAGCAAGAAGCCTGAAAGATACTTCATCTTCATCATCATCTCAATCATCTTAATTCAAAAACAACAACAAAAATCAAACATCTTTGTTCAATTGGATCAAGAGATTAAGAGATAACGTTCAGCTGTGCATTCAAGGGATCTTAGCTGGGTTGAAGATTCTGAAGGGGGCTTCGAGGAAAAACCAAGGGGTTTGTCCTTCAAGAATGGACGTGTTCTTGAGGGTTTGATAGTTAGGGTTGCACAAGTCGGATTCAGCCGTAGCGAGGGGTTTGGAAATCAGAGGGATTTTTGCAAACAGGTCGTGGAAGTGGAGGATCGGTTGTGGATCTTGCAGGGAATCTTGATAAGGCTCATATCAAGTAGAGGTTCTTACAAGAAGAAGAAGATCTTAGGGATTTCTTTCCGTCTGTGTAGTGTAACCTTGTATTCAAACATTCAGCAAAATTGTTATAAGAATTCTCAATTTCAATTTTGGAATTGAGAGGGAGACGCGCCCACACGCGAGGACGACAGTGGGGAACTTCCTTACCAAACTTCCTGCGTATTGTTATTTCTTTCTCTCTATCTCTTTACATTTTTTGCAAGTTTGTGATTCAATTGGCTTGCTGAGTTTTCTGTTTAATGAGAAAATAGTGGTTCAAATACTTTCATCAAATCACCATTATTAATCATCAAACAAGCATACGCCAACCGTTTGACAAAATTCCTTACAAGTTTTAATTCATTGGAAACATTGTTCTTGTGTAAGTGCATTAAAAATGTTAAGTAATTTGTGTTTAAGATTCACCTATTTCATACTAACAAAAACCAACAAGTTTATTGCATGTCTGATTGTCTAGTAGTTGGTTCAAAATAGACAGAAGTTGATTCTGGACTTTACTTTTCCGCTGCTTTTAACAAACTTTGATAAAAGATTTTAAATCCTTGAAAAATAAGGAGGTCATCTATTCACACCCCCCCCCCCTCTCGATCACTTGCCACACCGTTTAACAGTTAGAGGACCTCTAAGTCCATGCATATCTTGCTTTGACTTTCATACATATGTATTTTGATTTTATTTAATATAAAAACAAAATATATTGAATAAAATCATAAAATTATGGGTCAATGCATATAGGCCTGGTTTTTGGTCAGCTTTGAGGGCCAAGTACAAGCCAACAACATGCCAACTCGTGCAAGGATCCAAGAAGGCAAGAATTCTTCAAAAATGGAAGGTGTTCAAAATGTTTTATTTTGTTTGATGAGAGCCATCATGGACTGATATTATACCATATATGCTGAGCCATTCTCTTCATCTATATAATGCAAGCAAAGCTAGGCCAAGAGGACACGAGATTACTACTTAAGAGAAAGCTCCAAAACTCACAAAATTCCAAAAATTGCAAAATTCGTAACTACACTCCCAGCCCATATTAATCAAAACTGAAATTGAAATTCATGCTCTGAAGATCAAATGATTTGATCTGAGTCCACAACAACCTTTCTCAAGCACCAGAACGTGACTCCTTCATCCCGCCGGTTATCAAAGTTGGTAAAAATCAAAACTTTGTTTTCTTGCATTTTTAATCATTGCTAATCTTCTTGATCTCCTCATATGCATTATTAGAACAGGATGGTCATATCACATGTGAGGTTTGACGTTGAAATTGTTCCTTACCATTGTTAGGGTTCAAAAACTGTTGAGCATCGATCTGGGTGATACAAGCATTTTTATATACCACTAACCATGCCATTGGATTAATATGGTGTTAATTAGTGGGTCTTGGTCGTTAGATCTTTTGTTTTGATGTGTTTTTGCAGTTTTGATGCTTTGGGACAACCAGAGAAGATGACCGGAGGTTGACTCTGGCGTCCCTGAAATTTGTTGACTCCGACAAGGGCAAGCGTGGCTTAATGAAGCTCTCAGACTGGTTGGTTCAAAATAAAAGGGGGCCACCTTTTGTTTGCGAGTTTAAAATTCAAAAATGGAATTCATTTTATTATATAATTAATTATATGCAATTAAATTATCGGATGCACAAGCCACCCGAGTGGCAGCGCGCGTTCTTAAGACATACCTCTGCTAGGTCATGGGTTTGATCCAGGCGTGAGGTAGTTTTTTCATTTTCTAACATTTTCTGCTTACAGATCCTATTTAAATGATCCAGGCGCGCCTACCATGCATTCCCTTAATCAACACCATCCAATCAGATCCAACGTTGTTGATAGGTCATGCCCAGGATGCACTCTAGGAGATGGTCCTCAATGGATCTCCCAGGCGCCTGGACTCTCTTGTTAATGGGCCTGGGAATCTTGCTTCCTAACACCCCCCATTTACTTTTCATAATGCAGGCCTATTCCAATTTCTTTTTTTATTTTAATTTTAATTAATTGTATCCTTTTAATCATTTTTTTTCTATTTAATCAGAAAATAACAAAAAAAAATCATAAAAAATTAGATTTAGGTTTTTTTTATTTATTAATTTAATTTTTGTTAATTTTAATTATTTTAATTTAAATAACTTTGACTTTATTTTTTAATTAAAAATTAATTAGAATTAGGTTTCCACACTTCAATTATTTTTCTAAACAAAAAGCACCAAAAATATTTTTTAAGTACTTAGAAATTTTAGGGTTTTTCATCTTTCCCTTTTCCATCTTCGCGCATTTGTTTATATTTCGCATTTATTTAATTTTGTAACCGTTGTAGGAATGTAATAGTTAAATTTAGGGTTTCTTTACCTTTTCCCTCATTTGAGGTTTTGTACTTCCCATCCCCGAAGCACTTAAATAGCGTAAATTCAATTTCCCGCATCTTTACTTTCCGCACTAATGTATGAATGCTTGTATACATTTAACTGCTAGCTTAATAGGATTGCATGGTAATACTTAAAAGAAAATGTTTTCCGCATTCTCAACAATACGAGAATATTTACAAAGTTTGCTGCACTAAGGCATCTTTTCAAAATACACTTACACGGAAAGCCTTTTTCAAAGTGAGCTAGCAATTAGGAGCCCGTAGATAACTACGGATGAAAAGGGTGCTAACACCTTCCCTTTTCATAACCTACCCCCCTTACTCAGAAAAATTCTCAAAGGTCTTTCCTGTTATTTTCTCCCTTTCCTTTATTAAATAAAAGAAAAGTCGGTGGAGAATCTTTCTATCCGCAATATTTGCGATAAAACGCAAAACCAAAAGTCAGTTCTCCCACCATATTACAACGTCACACGTCTTGGTATCAAAATTAGAACATTATAGCAGCAGCTACACACTAGAACAAAACCATTAGTGTATATAATTGTTCTTTAAGATAACATGTAAAATTATCATCAAAATCTCAAGGCCAGATGTAGAAACACTTATTGTTCTTACAATCTTCTTCTTTTTAATGATGACAAAACCATGTATTTTGATAAAAAAAATTATACAGGGTAATCACCATAACTGACAAATTCAGAGTTAAGCTCACAACTCCCCCTGAATCTGTTAAACCCAAAATTTCATTTAAGTTTGTTAAGAGTCTCCTGCTTAGCACAAGACTCACAAAATAAATTTTGAGTATTCAGAACATAAGATAGAGAAGTAACACTTCCCTTTAACAACTCATCACAGTATGACTAGAACACATGATCTTCATCTCAGAACCTAGTTTCTATCAGCACTTGATGAAGAATTAAAACTTGACTTTGAGCCTGAATAAATATTTTCATGCATCATATATCAGCGCTTATATTCCTTGATTCTGATATCACAACCAAAACAATATACTTCTCAAGTATCAGCGTTTGATCTGATATTTTACAATGTATCAGACATTAAGATAATTCACAACTTCTCAATAGAGCATATGTTGCAGAAGCACATGTATCAGAGCATACCTTATGAGTGGCATATCTGTATGAGAGCATGCATCAGAATGTTGACTTGTCTTCCTTTTAGGAGAGCACAACTTCTGAAGCTTTAAGTTTGAATTCCATACTTTCAGAATGTTAGAAACTTTTGAACACTATGATATCAAGCAAGATTGTCTTGCTTTCAGTAAGTTTATAACTTCTGAATTGTCTTTGGTACATCTGTTTTAATATTCATATATTCACAAAGTGTACAACTTCTTATATATAAAATCAGAGTTGATTTCATCCATAAGGTTTTCAATCTGTCTTAGAATACTCGGTGAACTTGTTCAAAGTTCCTGGATTGAAAACATTAAACAAATAGTTAGTAGCAACAACATTTTATATGTTTGAGTTTTAAAAAAAAATCAAAATCATTTTACTTTCTCCCCCTTTGTCAAAAATCAAAAAGGTAATAAAGGGATAGAGAAGCAAAATTGATAGTCTTTTGATAGATCACAACAGAATCAGTTTATGCTTATCAATTATTTTTTGTTAATGTCAGATATTCTTTCTTTAGAATTGATTTTTCCAATAAAGTGCGAACTATCAAAACATTTAAAGTATCACAGAAAATATATGTAAGCAAATTTTTGAGAAATATATATGCAACATAATATTTCATGCTGATACTTCTTCTTTGACAAAAATAACTTACAGATATGCTGATGAAAATAACTTTATGACACATACGACACAACCTAAATAAGACATATCCAATTAGAGTACAAGGACACTAGCTTAGACTTCAAGCACTTCACAACTCTCATCAAACAAAACATTTCCTCTTGTGAATTGAGCCTTTCAAACAATTTTGGTTACTTCAGCTAATTCAAATAGTTCAAATAAGACATGCCGACAAGGTATGAAGGATTTTTGAGAATCTCTTGAATCCAATATTGATTCCTTTAGATGATTGAAAATGATAGCAGACAGATTAACATGGATATTGTTGTGAAGGCAAAAGAGTAGGCACTTATCCCTTGGAAACATATCATTCAAGTTTTCACCTCTAGGATGAAGGTTTGTTTGTAGGAAATGAAACAAGATTTTGGAAAGAGGTTTCAGGTTATATGGATTGTTGGGTTCATACCCATAGGAAGTGTCATGAATGGTTGGGAAAATATATACATCCATGAAGTCAAAGCTAGCATGATCCATGGAGTTAGGTTTAGGAGAACACCCAATTGCTTCAGCAATGGAAGAGAGAGTGATAACAAAAGGAATACCATAGATTCTCGATTTAATGTAGCTACCATCACTGCTAACAGATGCATAAAGCCAGAAGTTTTTCACAATATTAGAATAGATAGGACCTTGTAGCATAGAAGCATACCTTGTCCAACCCTGACTTCCAATACAAATGTTGATAAGGCCGTCATTAGACACGCTATTAGACTGTTTCTCATGAATTACCTCCAGAAGTTTTTCATCTCCATGAAACGTATGGATGACCATAAGATGCAATAATTTCTAGGGAAGACCGAAGGATTGTGAAAAGAGAACAATGACTGAAACATGAGGAGAGACAAAATATGATGGATGATATAAATAGACACGAAGATGAGTAACAAATAAGATGATTGAGCTACTACAGAGTAATAAATCTTGAGACAACCAAGACATTTAACGTCTGATGCGGAAAAAGAACCAAACGACTTCACAGACTTCCAAAAGGAAAGGTTATGGAAGGATAGGGCATAACACTGATTAGGGTAGGTCTCGCACGGGAAATATTTTGAAATTGATAGTTGAATATCTTATCCTATCTTTTCAGTAAATAGATAAAAGTATAGCAAAAAATATTTATCATCTATTCCCAAGAAATTTAATTGCTCCTGGATTGCTATTGAATACACATACTTTTTAATTTAAACTTTTCCTGTCAAGATAACTTATAACTGGTAGATATATCTATAAGTACTTTGTCAGAAAGCATATAAATACTGACCTAATATTTTTTGACTATTGTGAGGTCACCTTCATCGTCTACCTTATTTTTGATCACCCATTTGGTTGCAACATCATGAGTTCCTTTCTGATCAGATACTTGGTTTGAAACGTCCTTCTTCTAGGGTTCTCTTTACATGAGTCTAATCAATAGAAGCTTATAATTTAAAATTTTTTGATCATCTTTCTTCTTGTTCTTCAGCACCAGCTCCATTACCTTCAGATTTTGAAATGGTAATTGAAACAACTGGCTGAACATATCATCGAGATGAAATCAATGAAGTCGGCATTGAACGTTTTTATCCAACAAAAAAGGAAAGGTGAATATTGAGTAAACCTGAGAAGGGTGAAATCAAGGTTGAACAACTGAGAGATTGGGTAAGGGAGTCTGTTACGCTAGGGGAAGGTGTTAGAACCCCACACGCCCATAGTACTCTACAGTGTCCAATCTTGTTGTTCTAATCAAATGGTGTGTTCAAATTTAAAGCTTAAGAGCTGGGGAGAAAAATGCAAAGAGGGAATGCATGCGAAAGAAAACAAGGGTAAAAGAAGGAAATATTTACAAAGTTTCGCTCGGCTAAGCCCCGCGACTAGATACCTACGTATCCTTTTTAAGGAATCAGAGCGACGTAGTTTGACTCACATCTTTCGGGTTTTTTTTTTGTGGTTTTTAATGAACAATATTAGTTTCGCCTTATGCCGCAACTCGGTGTTTGGAGATTCACGCGTCAGCATAGAAGTGAATTAACATGTTATTTTGAAAAGTTGATTAGTTTTGATGCAAAGCCCGAAGGCGAAAAAAAGGTTTGAGTTGGTTGGTGTTTTTTTACCTTGAAAGAGGATTTAATAGTTGTTAGATGTTTTATGCATTTTACAAGAAAAAGGTTTTAGTCTTAAGGATGCAAAAGAAAGAAAAACATATAAGAGAGACTACCCTAAATCTAATCCCTAATGTTATCATACAATGATATCCCTATGGTCGAGGATGAAAAGGGGAAATCTCTACCTATATTAGCATGCATGGATCCTAATGTCTAGCTCGAAAGCTACCCCAATCGAGTGATCCTAAGAGAGCATACAAACGTTCAAAACCTAAGGGAACATGGCATATACAAGGATGAAAAGCTTACAAGCAATCAACAAGATCAAGAGAGTACACACATGTCATGAGTAGCACACACTAACTCGGGTAAAGGCCTAACTAAGATATTACGCATCGAGGTAGGAAATGGGAAGATTTAGCCAAGGGATCATATCAACCGAGGGAAACAAGCGGGGTAGGATACATGAAGCTTTAGCCAAGGGGTCATATCAATTGAGGAAAACAAGCGGGGTAGGAAACATAAAGCTTTATCCAAGGGGTCATATCTATAGCGTTAGAAATGTTTAAGGCTAAGCCATTGGATTGACTTGACTTATGCAGATCAAAATAAGAATCGCCACCGTGCTTTATTGTTTCCAAAGGAATGGGAAAAGAGCGAATAACCCAAAAAGAGGGGGAAAGATTCAAGGTAAGGTGGTTGGTTATGCAAAGGGAAGGTATTATCACCCTAAACATATACGGTACTCCGCAGGAACCTCTTTGTAAAATCTGTATATTTTGGCTATAAGATGTTGTATAAAAATAAATGGTGGAGGTGAGAAAAGAAATATTTTTTATGATTTTTGCACCCGCCGTGGTTGCAAACCTTTAGTGCCTACGTACCACCTTCCATGCAATAGGGAATCAGGGTACACGTAGTTCCTCTTTTAAAATTTAAAAACACAAGTGTGTTGGTTAATTTTATGAGATAAGACATCATCGTCATTGTCCATGTGGAAAACATACTTACTACCCACAATCATGAGAAAGGAGAATCTGCATCATATCTCAAAGTGGAGGATATGGCTTGGATTTTAAAATCAATAATGCCTCACTCAACACCCAAGTGGAAAATATCTCACTTCACTACATATTGTAGAAGTATAGTTGTTTGCATCACTACAAGGATTGACAAGAGTCTAACCTTTTGAGAAAATTTTAAAGTAAAAAGACAAAGTGGCAAAATGGTTTGAATAAGATTGATTGACTTTTAGTCTTCTAACAAAAATGTCAAGGTATTATTAAGTTGATTGAAGTTTATTTATGAAAATGTTTTGAAAATGCATGGACCTAAGTCCAAGTTCATTATGAAAGTGGTTCAAGTTTAAAAACAAGAAGAGTTTTCAAAAGGAGAGAGAATATTTTTGAAATTAAAGAAGATGGGAGGAGATGAAGGGACTATCCTAAAGCATAAGGTAAAAGCTAGGGACAAGAACCATCTAACCAACAAGAAGCTAACACTTGACATTATGAGTCAAGATAGAATTCTCGTTCTTTGGATTGAAACCAAGCAAGGATATTAAACCTCTTGAGAAGACCAAACTTTAAATGTATTAAGTCTTCACAAAAATTGGGCAGAGTAACGGCTGTATACAGATGAATTCCAGATTACAGACAAAGTATGTAATCACAATAACCTGCAAACAAAACAAACAAACAACCCAATGTCTTAAGGTAAAACTCAAGAACTCCAGACAAAATATTAATTAAGGTCACAAGGTCTCCAACATATGATCAAGGTTTCTATTCCTAAGTCCAAGAAGTCCAATACTCCATAATGCCAAGGATAGTAACCAAATAGTCCAAGTAACATTAAAGTTTTTTATGGTTCATGTTGATTATTAAGTATATTCAAAAGGAAAATAAAAGCTCAACTGAGAAAAATAAAAATGACATAAAAGTAAATGCTCAAGTGAGAAAAGATGAAAATATAATGAAATGTAAATGCTAAGTTAAATGGTACATAAGGTAAAAGCATAAAAAATAAAAGCATAAAATAAAGTCAATTGTTAGAAGTTAATGGTTAGTTGAATGATCATATTGAAACATGCATTTGGAATTCATTAGAGGATTGGTAGAACCAAAGCCTCTCAACAACAAGTTGCATTTGCTTTTTGTCAAGTATATCATCCATTTTAAGAATCATCAAGGTAACATTTAAGAATCGATGATGTTTAAGTGATCCATATTGACCAAAATTGATGAATATCCATCGGAGGATTGGTAGAACCAAAGCCCCCTAACAATGAATCTCAATGTTATTGGATCAAAGGGTTCAAATTAACATACTTGGGCTTGCAAACATAGGTTTGGGCCACGAATGATCATTTTCTCAAATTGGGACAAAATTTAGCACTATGTGAAGCAATCGTAAGTGGACTTATGTAGAAGTCGCACCTATTTTGAGGTCGGTCAATAGCAATATATATATTTCATGTTTGGATAAATGATATAGAGATCATCATCCCATAACATGTAGCACAAATAAAAAAAATAAAGGGATAAGATGAAGAGGGAGGGGAATGATAAGATAATTTGGATCACTACCTCAAATTTCTTTCATCTTTAAATTCAATCACTCGTCTCAATGGATTAAACTACTAAACATATCATTAATCCAAAGCACGAAAAATGAATTAAATAATTCACTCTTCGGTAGATTTGAATTAATGAACATTTATCCAACTTCATCTACACCCAAAGTCCATTAAATTTAAAGAGAAATTGGACATTTAAAATTGCAATCCAAATCAACAATCAAAAGGAGTGAGTAGAAAGAGAGAGATGGATCAAAACAGCCCCAAAACAAGGCAAAAAATACATTTTTGTTCTGTTAAAATCGATTGCACTTTGGCAGCAATCGATTGCATCAGCGCTTTTTTTCAAAAACAAAAGTAAAATCATTTTGTGACAATCGATTGCACTCTGAGAGAAATTGATTGCACCCTGTGAAAAACAAAAAATCGGCATTTCAAAAGGCCAAATTCTTGTTCAAACTTTCCGTCAAACACCTTATGATCATGGATTTAATTGAGCACGAAAATTCCATCAAATTATGAGAAAATGGCAATAATGGAATCACAAAACAATGCTTAATGAATCAAATCCAAAGATCAACAAGAGATCACATTATGAAAAATGAAGATCCAACTTACCAAAGGTAGATCTAGAGAATTATCAAAATAACTTCAAGAATTTGCTTCAATTCAACCCCAAGAACCAATTTCCCAAGCTTGGATGTAGAGAATTGATAAAGAAAAAGTGTTTGGATGAAGATTTATCTCAAAGATTATTAAGCTTCAATGTAAAGCTTACTAACTTTTTTTGAAAATGGAGCTTTTAGTGAATTTGGTAGATGGAGGGAATTGAGAGATTTTTTTAGCAAAGTGAATGGCTATCAAAAGCTTCAGATTTGAATGAAATGAAGGCTCTATTTAAAGAGTTTAGGCTAGAGATTAGTGGTGGTTTGGTGTTTGGTTTGGGAAATGAAATTAGGCTTGGTAATTGATTCTTGGAGCCAAAATTTGAATTAATGATATATCTTTCAAAAAATGAAGAAAAATTGGAGCCAAAATTTGACAAGCTTGAAATTGCTGATTTTTTTCAAAATTTCACTCTGTGCAATCGATTACACTTTGGAAGCAATTGATTGCATCAATGTTTTTTTTCAAATATTGCGCCAAATGCACTCTGTGCAATCGATTGGACTCTAAGAGCAATCGATTATTCAGTGAAAAAAAATGAAAATATTTAATTATTTTCCTTTGCAAATAAAGATTTTAGGGAAATAATACTGAAAAACCTTGTTTATCAGATGCTTTGACTCGGTACCTACAAAACACAAATATACAAAGACAAAGACAAATATTTGTTGTATTTTGATTAGAAGTTAGTCAATAACACATATACAAAATACACAACTAAGGTGCTTGGGGATCCCTCAAGAGCTAACTTAAAGATAAAAGATAGAAAAAGAGGAAGAACCAACCCTAATATGATCTTGTTATGATCGAGTTGATATGATATGATAGGGGAATCTTAGGGGCAAAAATTAGGGTACAACAATATCAATTGAGGCAAACAAGCTATCTATGGAAATAAAAGCGTCTATACCATGGCATTGTATTACCATGCAAGAAGAGTAAGGGGGAAAAGTGATAAACATGGAGCATCAACGTCGACCAACGTGAGCTTAAGACAAAGTATAGGGAATCGATTACAAATCCTTTTTCCATTTGACCGAATCGATAACAAGAGCAACACACTCCAAAGCATCATGGTGTGTCATGTGCTAAGGATGACACTGACTATAATGTGCGGGGGTTGATTGCGACCTTTTTTGCTCGCCTTCTTTAAGGACTTATCAAGGGGAATAGGAATGAGCGCTTCTTTTTGAGGTCTTTAGGCACAAATATAAAACACATTCCAAAATGCCTACTTCAAAGGTAAGACTTTAAACAGGCCACAAACACAGATAGCACACAAATGCAGAATTGCCTTAAACAGATCTTTAAATAAATGAGAGGGGTTCTTGACATGATCAGCAACGAAATTCCCCGTCATACATCTCTATCCTACTTCTCATCGCATCAGGAAACTGTAAAATGCATTAAAAAGTGCGACAGATAAAGGAAATAAATTAGACTACCAATCAAGAAAAAATGTGTCACTAAACTGACAGCAGCAAGAAATTCAGAGAACCTCGAATGAGCTAGCATCGGCAACAAACAAAGTTAGAACATGCTTCGAAGCATCATAGCAACATAAGCGGTGTGTGTCAGATACAACTGAACAAGTATCTTGCCAGAAAACCAACAATCCAGATAATACATAATATACAAGTATATGCCTCATAATTGAGGGACAAAAGATAGCAACATGCAAAGAGTGGTACCCCACACATAATGCGGAGTACCGAGATGTCGACACATGAGAAATGAGATATCCCACAAATAAATTGGAATACCGAGAAAGTAAGCATCATCGAAATCCCTTATGGTATTCCTTGTACAAACTCAACAAAAAAGTTAGTGATAACAAGAAAGCTACCGACAATTACATCATCGGCTCATAATGTGAAAATCAAGTGATGACACAAAATGGTAATAGTTGTTATGTCAAATTGCAAAGTATACATGAAATGAATCCGAAGCAAGGAAACATAAGTGCAATGGTATACAAATAACCACGGAAACATGAATATAAGTTAGGTAAAAGTTAAAGCACAAGGTACATGTCAATCGATATCAAAAACCGCAAAATCAGGAAATAGACGTCAAAATTTATCGACTCAGAATTAAACAAAAATCACATGGTTGATTGCAAACGTGTAAATGGACTCAAAAACAAACTCGTTTGAATTAATTCTGCCTGAAAGCGATACTTTTATATCAATTTTGTCGGCTAGAAGTAGTTAAAAGAGGAAAAAAATCATCTGAAACTAAAAATAAAATACACCAATAGTTCCGGAATCGTGGAGAAAGTCAAGTTTCACTAATCATAAATGCAAAAACTCATCATGGTTAGGAAATTAGCTCAAAAATGAGATTATGTCAAGTGTTAAAAAAAATTCAAGAATTGTGACATTTTCCATTTATCTCAAGTTTTTATGTATCAAAAGAGGTTGGTGTAATGGTATAAATTTTTATACTAAGCCATTGGATTGACTTAACTCGTACAAATCAAATAAAAATCATCACCGCGCTTTATTGTTTCCAAAGGAAATACGAAAAGAGCGAATAAACCCAAAAATGAAGGGGAGATAATCTAGGTACGGGGGTTAGTTATGCAAAGGGAAGGTATTAGCACCTTAAACATCTATGGTACTCCACTAGAACCTCTTTGAAAATCTGTGCATTTTGGCTATAAAAGTTGTATACAAAAATAGATGGGGAGATGGGAAAAGAAGTATTTTTTTACAATTTTTGAACCTATCGGGGTTGTAAACCTTTAGTGCCTACGTACCACCTTTTGTTCAAAGGGGATCATGGTACTCGTATTTCATACCAAAAATAGTTTAAAACACATGTGTGTTGGTTAGTTTTAAGAGAAGAGGCATCATCGTCATATCTGAGTGGCAGACGTTCTTACTATCCATAATTATGAGAAAGGAGAATTTACATCATCTCAAAGTGGAGGATATAGCCTAGATTTTAAAATCAACAAAGCCTCACTCAACATCCAAGTGGAAAATATCTCAATTTACTACATATCATAGAAGTATAGTAGCTCGCATCGCTACAAGAATCGACAAGAGTTAAATCTTTTTAAAAAAAAATTAAAGTAAAAAACCAAAATGGTAAAATGGTTTAAATGAGGTTAATTAACTTTAAGTCTTTCAAAAATATGTCAAAGTATGGTTAAGTTGATTAAAGTTTGATTTAATAAAACATTTTAAAAATGCATAGAACCTAAGTCCAAGTTTATTATGAAAGTGGTTCAAGTTAGAAAACAAGAAGAGTTTTGAAAAGGAGGGAGAAAATTTTGAAATTAAAGAAGATCGGAGGGGATGAAGGGACTATCCTATACCATAAAGTAAAAGCTAAGGAAAAGAACGGTCTAACCAACAAGAAGCCAACACTTGACATAAGAAGTCAATGTAGAATTCTCATCCTTTGGATTGAAACCAAGCAAGAAAAACCACTAAACCTCTGAGGAATACCAAGCTTTAGATGAATTAAGTCTTCACAAAAATTGGGTACAATAACGGTTGTATACAGAGGAATTCTTAATTACAGACAAAATAGATAATCAGAATAACCTGCACACAAAGAAAATCAACCCAATGCCTTGGAGTAAACCCCAAGAACTTCAGAAAAATAACAACAGAGCAATAAGGTCCCCAAGTATCAAGGCTTATAATCCTAAGTCTGAGAGATCCACAACTCCATAATGCCAAGGATAGTAACCAAATAGTCCAAGTAACCTTTAAGTTTTTTAATGTTCAAGTTGACTATTAAGTGTGTTTAAAAGAAAAGAAAATCTCAAATGAGCAAAGATAAAAATGCATAAAGATAAATGCTCAAGTGAGCAAAGATAAAATGACATAAAGATAAATGCTCAAGTGAGCAAAAGAAAAATGGTATGGAATGTAGATGCTAAAATAAATAGTACATGAAAATAACGTCATAAGATAAAGGCATAAAGTAAAGTTAATGTGAGTGAATTAGAAGTTAGAGGTTAGTTGAATGACCATCTTGAAGCTTGTATTTGAGAACTCATTAGAAGATTGATAAAATAAAAGCTTCTCAACAACAAGTCTGATTTGCTTTTTGTCAAGTATATTATTCATTTCAAGTGCTCAAGGCAACCACATATGAATAACGATGTTCAAATGATTCACTTAGACTAAAAATCATGAAATTCATTAGCGGATTGATATAATCAAAGCCTCCTAACAATGATCTCTAAAGTTATTTGATAAAAGGTTTCAAATTAAACATACTTGGGCTTGAAAACATAGGTTTGGGCCATGAATGATCATTTCTCGAATCAGGACAAATTTAGCGTTATGTGAAGCAATCGTAAGTGGACTTATGTAGAAATCACACTTATTTTGAGGTCGGTCAATAGCAATCTATGTACCAACATAATAGAGAAATGATATGTAGATCATTCTCCAACAACATGTGGCACAAGTAAACACAAGAAAGGGATAAGAAGAAGAGGGAGGGAATTTATCAGATGAAATTAGGGTTTCAAATATCATCAACATCATCCATCCATTTTGGTGGATTTGGTTTTTCAACCTATCAATACCCAAGATCCAATGAGGTTGAGGAACTTGTCCCAAAACAACACCCAAATCAGGACCAAATAAAAAAATGATAAAATATATTTAATAAAAAAATATTTAAATGATTAATAAAAGGGAAATTATTGGTAAAATACACAAAATATATTAAAACACCACATAAAAATTCTTAAAAAAATACCAGAAGTCAAACAAGTGTCCACGAGTGTTGACAAAAATTTACAGAATTTTTTAAAGTCGGAAACTATTTTTAAAATTTAAAGAAATAAGCAAAATAAACCAAAATTTGTGAAAAAATGTAAAATCAAAAATAAAAATAAAATGGGGTCACCAATATCTGTCAAGAGGTCATTGGATCCTTCCAAAAAATTTTAAGAATTTAAAAATCAAGAAAAGTATTTTTAAACAATTAAAACAAGTCAAATAAAGTGAAAAATCATAAAAAAATACTAAATCTCAAAATAAAATTGTAAAAAAAATAAAAATCAGAAAGATAAAAATCAAAAGTATTTTTGACAATTTTTTTCAGAATTTTAGAAGTTGAAATGAATTTTTTAGGAATTTTTGAAGTTTAAAACAATTAAAATATAAAATCAGAAAATAAAAATAAAGTCAATTAGATGTAGACCATTGGATCAATGTCAAAATGTGTTAGTAAGAAATTCAGAAGGATCATATGTGATGTGCATGATATGGAAATTAGTGAGTAAACCACCTGATCATTTATTTTTAAAACAGATTTGAAAAACAAGTGGCGCCTTGTCATTGGTTGAGAGATGAGACACTGGTCATTTTCAACCTTCAGCCACGCGCGAGTTACAGGTTCCGTAAACTATAAAATTATAAGCTCAGGCCGGTGCAATTCGCTTCGTCTCTTTAAGACAATTCCATTGGTACCCTCGCGAAAAATTTATATAAACCACAACTCAGTCGATTTGCAAAATATCAGAAGGAAACAATTAAAATAGGATTTGAAAATTCATGATCAAAACTCACTTCCATTTAAAAACTAACGATGCAATTAGTATTAGAGTGATGAGAGATGTTGGATCTTCTGATGTGACATCTTAGTTTTCTTTCCAATCTGGAATTCACCACATAATCTCCCTTCTTCTATCTTGAGCTTAGGAATACCTCTCACGGCTTCTATAAATATGATTCTCTTTATTCCTTTCAGATGCAAGTGTCCCAGTTTTTTATGCCGCAGTTTAGCTTTATTTTCTTTGGCTAAAGCACATGTTGAGGAGAAGTTCAAATCTTGGGGAACCCATAAATAACAATTGTCTTTAGATCGGATTCCTTTCATAATAACTCCATTCTTATCATTGCAAATGAGACATTCTGTCTTAGCTTGAACCCTTGATCACACAGTTTACTTATACTTATTAGGTTGGCTATTAACCCTTTAACAAGTAACACATTATTAAGTTTTGGGACTCCTGAATATTCCAGCTTTCGAACTCCTTTGATTTCACCTTTGGCTCCATCACCAAAAGTCACATAACTGGTGGAGTGAGATTTGATATCTACCAACAGATTCTTAACACCTATCATGTGTCTATAACAACCACTGTTAAAGTACCAATCATCTTTGGTTGAGACTCTGAGAGAGGTATGAGCTATGAGACTAGTAACAACAGTCTTGGGAACCCACTGTTTCTTCTTTTTTGCAATTTTGAGAGATCTGATAAGTCTTGGGAAGAGGAGCAGTTTTAGGGTACCCATACAACTTGAAACAAAAAGATCTTATATGACCAAACCTTCAACAGTGGTGAAACCTCCAAGGCTGGAATTTCTCTCTGGTGTTATTAAATTTTTTCTTGCCATGGTGTTTGCCATGATGTCTTTTCTTGCCATGATGTTTGTCATGATGTTAAGACATTTGATTCGACATCTTTGGTTTAGACTTGGCATGAGTGGAATTTGATGAAGGTTCTTCTGAATAAGGTTCCTTTTTCTCATTAAATGCTAGACCACTCTTGTCTCGTGTCACTCTTCCCACTTGAAGAATTTTATCTAATGTGTCAGACCCATTATTCAGCATCTTGAGTGATTTGACCATTCTGTGAAGATTAGAATGCAGGGAAGTCACTTCACTTTCCAGACCAGAGATAGTTTTTAGATGTTATTTCCTTTCTGCCTTCAGCTGAGTTATGAGAGCTTTCTGTTTCTCCCCTTCTTCGCAAACTTCTGCACTTCTGAGACACAGTTCTTTGTACGAGGCAACTAACTCATCAAAAGTTAGTTCACCATCACTAGAATCTTCATCAGAAACATATTTTCATGTCAATGCTTTAACATACTTGGAAAATTCCTCTTCAAGATCACTCTCAGAGTCCTCTTCAGACTAAGTAACAGATAGATTCTTCTTCTATTTCTTAAGATATACAGGATATTCAGCTCTAATGTAACCAAAACCTTCACATCCATGACACTGTATTCCCTTCCCTTGAGTGGATTTTTCTTCAGTCCTTTTTCTTCCAAACTCATTTGACTTATAGATGTCAGATGAGATGTTCTTGACATTTGTTCTTGGGTTTCTATCCATCTTATTTATCACTTTGTTAAACTGTCTTCCAAGTAGAACTAAAGCATTAGATATTCCTTCATCTGTATCCAGATCATAATCCTCCTCTTCATCTTCAGTATTAGTTACAAAAGATATGATTTTGTTCTTCTTTTCAGATCTTTCATTTTTGCTTAATTCAAATGTTTGAAGGGATCCAAAAAGTTCATCCACTCTCATCTTGTCAATGTCTTGTGTTTCTTCTATGGCAGTCACTTTCATATCAAATCTCTTGGGGAGAGACCTAAGCATCTCTCTCGCCAATTTGTCTTCGGGTATTTTTTTCTCCTAAAGCACTGGATGCATTAGAAATCCCAAGAATGTTCATATGGAAGTCATTAATACTTTCATCATCCTTCATTCTCAGATCTTAACATCTTAACTGAATGTTCAAATCTGGTGGTGAGCAACTGAAGTCTTGACATCTTAACTTTGCATGTGCCTTCATGGGTAGATTGAAGAATCCCCCAGGCATCCTTAGCTACTTCACATGTGTTTACTATTCTGAAAATGTTTTTGTTAATTCCATTGAATATAACATTCAAGGCTTTAGAATTTCCAAGTGCAATTTCATCCTCTTCTTTAGATCAATCTTCTTTTGGATTTAACATAGAAGTAGGTTCTCCATCTTCTCCCAATTTGACAGGGTGTTTCCATCCTTTTAAGATAGCTTTCCAAGCCCTACTGTCCAGAGATTTTAGAAAGGCGACCATACGGGGTTTCCAATAGTCATAATTACTTCCATCTAGAATGGGTGGTCTGTTCATAAATCCTCCTTCCTTGTCCATAGTACCAGAAAGTATCTTCCCTAGATCTCACCCAGATACAGAGCAGGATGCCTGCTCTAATACCAATTTAAATTATAGTATCAGATATGTGATGTCGAAGGAGATGTCACGACATAAATATATGAGGACAATATAAAATGCAACAATATAAAAGCAGTAAAAACACAGGGGATTGTTAACCCAATTCGGTGTACAACAACACCTACTCTGGGGGCTACCAAGCCAGGGATAAGTCCACTAAATAGTATCAATTCATAGACCCTTAGTAAAAAAACCAGTTTAAGATCTAATCACTTAATCACTACCCGTGTTATACTTCTACCTAAGACACACCTAGGTATGAGGCCCTCCTCAAATCCATTCAATCACTAACAGTGAAAAACCAACAGAACTATTAAGTTTGAAAAACCTTAATCATTCAATACTTAAAAGCTTATGAATGATCCACAATTTACAACTAAAATTACAACTCAAGTATTTAAACAATACTAGAGTGTATTACAATTAAAAGATTCAGACTTCCAAAACACAGAGTATATTTTTCTTCAATTGTTGCAGTTGTACGAATAAGGATGTAAGTCCTTATAAAGGCGCAACAGCTTCTTTATGGGCTTGGGCTGAAAAACAAATATTGCAATATATTGAATCCCTTGAATATCTCCATGAAAGTAGGCCAAGATAATCCATAAAGATGAGACATATCGAAAAATATTCCTCCATATTTTTCGCAAGTTATAAACCATAAAATCTGAATAAGGCGCGCTTAAAAACAGGAAACAAAAAATCTGAAAACATGTTCAGATCAGAAGGCAGATGTTAAGACATCTGCTTTGACATCATTCAAAAATTGTTGAGATGCTTTACTTAAAATGTCAAGATATTAAACAAAACATTACCAAAGCAGTGTTTTACTAAAATTTCTGCCAACAAACACTTACAAAATTAATTAAAAGAATAGAGGGGGTGTATTTTATTTAAGACTAGTAATTCTGGAGTGGTAAATAGCAATGGGCTAGAGCCCATATATTGGTTTGGACCTAATAACCCAGGGGGTGTTAATTTCAGTTTGGTAGTAGACATTGGGGTATGAATAGCATGGGCCTAGCCCAGAATTTTGTATGAGAGGCCCATAATAATTCTAGGCTCTCTTGAGTTTTATGTGGGTGATATCATTGGGTTGCGGTGCATTGTGTTATTACCATCGTACGATAGTGATCATGTTGTCCCTGAGGTTAACTCAAGGGTGTTGATCAAAAGTAGACGCAAGGGACAGACGAGATGGGGGATTGACTGAGGGTTCACGGTAAGGGTTATACGTAGGAATCGTTTAACTTCTCATCACGTGGCCAGAGAATGGCCATGTGTTATCCATCAAACTAGACACAAAGGGAGTATATCGTATGGCCTTCATTTTTTATTTCATTTTTCAACACTCATCTCTCTTCTTTCTCTCGTTCTCACTTCTTCTCTCTCACCTAACAACAATAACAACAACACCAAAACCCAAAAAGTCTAGCAACCCAAACCATAAACGACAACAATCATAGCAGTGACCCTCATAACCCAACCCCCTAAATCGCAATTGACAAACACAACAACCAAAAAATATAAGCTAAATTATATTGGATACCTATTTCATCATGATTCCTTGAGTCTCTTCCTATTCTAATCTTCAGATCTCCTCTTCTAATCCCTTCTTCCTCCTTTTATCTATTTCGCAAGTAGCTAGAGCGGTGGCGCAGTCAAGGGGTTTGAAGATGATGTGGAAAGATTTAGGGTTTCAGTTATGAAACCCAGATCTTGAACGGAAAGCTTTGATGTTGGAGAGGGAAGTCGCGGTCGGCTCTGATTCTTCTTTTACTCCTTATATTTCTTTACAACTTTTTTTCTACTCGTTTCTTATAATTTTTTAGGGTTTTTATAGAGTTTTAGGTTAGATTAATTAGGAAAATTTTATGTTGATTTCTGTTACAATTTATGATTCGATATTTAATTTCATGTAAATTCGTTTTGATTGATTTTGTTATAAGATTGATTAGATTGAGATTGTATTTAGACTATTGTGCTTGTAATATTCAATCAACAAGGTTTGATTCTGGTAATATTTGATTTGATTTTGTTTTCTGGAGATACGATTCAATCTGCATTTTGGGCTTTAATAACTTAACGAAAAAGAAGGTGAATAGCACTGTTGTCGATAAAGGGTGAACGCAGAAACCCTAATTTTTACTTTTTTTCAAAATTAGATTAATTAGATTAAAAAAGAATTAATTAAATAAAATTCACTTAATTAACTTAATTAACTAGTTA
Organism: Vicia faba; assembly: GCA_948472305.1. Lineage (NCBI taxonomy): Eukaryota > Viridiplantae > Streptophyta > Magnoliopsida > Fabales > Fabaceae > Vicia > Vicia faba. The sequence continues at coordinate 849,597,930 of OX451739.1, forward strand.
ATAATCAAATCAAATTAATCAGTAAAACTCCAATAGACCCCAGTCAAAAAGTTAAATGGGCCATCGCTTTCTTCACTTATTGGGTTTTGGGTTGTTGGCTCGGGGACGAAGAAAACCCAATGCATTGTTTTTCAAAACTATGGTTTCTAGAACCTTTGTTGACTTCGGTCAATGGAGCCAGGCTAAATAAGTAATAAAACAAATTGAATAATAATAATAATATAGAATAAATATTATGATAGAACATAAACAAATAATAGTGATAGACATAAGTTAACTATGACCAACTAAACATATGGGCTTAAAAATCTTAATGGGCCCTTTAACTCATTGATCATCAAGCCCTTATGATTCAAAACTAATAAACATACACCCTCTTTTAAACCCAAAACCCTCTTTTATAAAAACACACAGTGATACGGTGGGAGAACTGACTTGGGATTTTGCGTTAGTGTTCGCAAATGTTTCGGTTTAGCAAGAGTCGCCACCGACTTTTTATTTTATCCTAAGGAAAGGTCAAAAAGCACAGGAAAGACCTTTGAGATGTTTTCCTGGGTTCGGGGAGTAGATTATGAAAAGGGAAGGTTCAAGCACACTTTTCATCCATGGTTATCCATGGGCTCTTAGTTACTTGTTTAGATCACTTGCTTTTGCTTTTCAATTGTTTGAAATGGTGCTTTGTGTGTGGTTTTGAAAGATGTTTTGAAAATAGTCCACCGTTGTGGAAACCTTTGTAATGATTCTTGTTTGAATGTATACAAAGGTGTTTTTGTCTTTTGAAAAGATTTTCAATGTTTGAAAGTTTGTTTTGGGAAATGTTTTGAAATTGTGTTGTGATGTGTGTTTGAAAATAGCAAGAATGTTTTGCAAGTTTTGATCAAGTACCTAAGAGTTATCTACCCTATTTTACTCAAAGATCTTTCCTATATTTTTAACCCTTTTGACAGTGTTATTTCACCATTGCATTTGGTGAACAACCTTGTGTTAGGATGTTAAACGGGACAGGCGAGGTTCATCGTATAGACCATGATAACAATTGTGTTAAGTATTTTTGGCACATTTTTGAGGGCCTTGATCATTTTTGTTTAGGCAACCAAGATAGCATCATCGAGGGACTATGATCTTTTGTTTTGTTTTTGTTTTGCCAAAGTACCCAACATGCATAACATGGCCCATTTTAAGGCAACAAGTGGATTGTAACCCTAGGGGTGCAAGTGTGCATTGTGTTTGATTTTCATGCATTTTTGTCTTTGATTAGATCAAGCTATTTGTTGATTTTGATTTTTGCATACAAACCCTAATTCTCTAATCATGGCATAATTGAAAGCGTAAACTGCGAGAATTAAAGGGCCTAAGCTATTACAACATGATTATGGGGATAGGGGTACAATTTTTGAATGGGGGTGTATTTGACAAGAAATATAAACCCTAATTTACTATTACATCCAAATTGAATTCCAAGGCATAAATATTAAATGGACAATATTTAAATAAACAAAATAAATAAATATATCAAATAATATGAATTATGCAAAAAAGTTTTGTTTGTTTTATGTATGTAAAAGTATTTAATGTAAAAAATAAAGAAATAAATAAAAAGATTAATTTTATTTGTTTAAGGGGTAAAATCCTAATTTCTTTAAGAAAATAAATATATTAAATTATTTATATACAATAAAATATATTAATATATACAAAAATAAAATATACTTAAAAAAAGTATTTTTTAGTATAAATAATAATAAAAGTAAAAATGTAATATTTTGTATTTTTTATTCTAAAGTATTTAATAAAATAAAATTATATATTTACATATGTATTTTTTATATTAACTATGATAAACTAAAATAAAATATGTACAAAAATAAAGTATATTTAGAAAAATATTTTTAATGTGAATAAGAATAAAGAACAAAAATAAAAATATAAATTATATATATTTTTCAAGTCTTAATAAATAATATAAAAGTATTTAAGTGCTTTTTATGTTAGAAAAATTAAAATAAAATGCAAAATAAATGTGAAAAAAATTATGAAAATATTTTTGAGCATTTTTTATATTTGGAAATAAATAAACAAAATCAGAAATAAAAACCAAAATGCAAAAATATAAAAATACAAGAAAATTGGCCAGGGGTGCAAAAAGGAAAAGAGGGGGTGTCAAAAGTGAGTCAGGCCAAGCCCAACCCACCACTTCATCTTCAACCTCCAGATTTTGAAAAAAAAACGCCCGCGCCTGTACAAACTTGGACATCCTGCATATGAGCTCTATTGCAAAAACTCACAACATCAAACTTGTAGAGAATTTCAAGACGATTCCAACCATATAAACAACTTGTCTTAACTCTCAAAGACCATAGAGAATTTCTCTGGCCCTAAAATCTGACCTAGTTTTTTCAGCATGTTTATGGATAAAATTCTCCTAGCACACTTAATATAAATGAAAACTGAGCATATGTACAGCTTCATGGCAATGAACACTACATTTTTTATTCACAAACCTAAGGCTAAATGTTCCTAAATAGAGAGATAGAAAGTGGAGAAAACCCTGTTTCAGTTGGATTCGGGTAGGGTAATGTAGTGATTTTCAACAAGGCTTGAGATGTCTGGTAGCTTGCTTGAACTTCACTTGACCTTCTCCAATAGCTAGCTTGCCTTAAATGTCCTTGAATCAGCCTATAGAACTCAACCTGCACAAGCTCAAAATGAAAATGGTGAACACTGTAAATGGAGTTACAGTTGGTATTTGAGGTTTGGGATAGCTTGGGTGAGTTGAATGGAAGGTGTTTGAAGCAACTTGGGGCAAAACGCACGAGCCAAATGAGCTATGGAACTCAAGTTGCAGAACCTGCCCTATTTTGCCAAAGGAATGTGATTTATGGCTATGGGGTGTTTAGAGGCTCAAGCAATCGTGTTTCTAGCTCAAAGGGGTGTGAGAAAGATGTTCAAACTGTTTGTGTAAGTTAGCATTGGTTGGTTTTCAAGTTCTCAAGTTTTTGACAAGTTTCTTGTTTTTGAAGTAAGAAAGTGGAAGTTGTTGTTACAGGCCTGTACAGGCTATCAAATATGCTTGCATCTCTTGCCCTTGGTCCCTCCAACTTGTGGATTTGATTAGCTGCAAAAGATTTGTATCAATGCTCAAGAAATCAGTTTTGACATAAAGCAAGATTTAAGCAAAAATGGAAATTTGCCTTTTTCTACTTAGGGCTTAATTTTGTGTATAATGTCCAAATGACCAAAATAAAAGCTTAGACTGATGGATTTGCATTTAATTATGAAGTGTGAAGTGTTTTAGAGGCCTGCAAACTAGTGTAAGGCATGCTGACTTGAAAATGCAACTTGTATGAACATGAATATGCCATGGATGAAAAGTGAGTTTTTGCCAACTTCAAGCCTTCGATTCTCCCTAACCACAAATGTGTTTGAGGAGTTCTTGGACAATTTGGAAATCTTGAAACATGTCCTATAATCCATATTTGAAATGAAACTTGAGATTCCAAGTGGAACCATGTGAAACATGGCTAAGAAGATAGGTCAAAATCCTGCCTAAACTAGGGCAAAATTTCACTAAGTTAAAAGTTTTAGGGACCCTTGTTCCAAAAGTCATAACTTGAGATCCAAGCTTCTTTTGAGAAAACTTTATGAATCAAAGTTGTAGACTTTGTGGAGGACTACAACTTTCATGTTTGAGGTTTTGTTTGAATCCATTTTCATCATGGTTAAAATGTTGGGCAAAGTTAGGAAAAAATAAGAAATTTTCATAACTTAGAAAATTTCTAAGTTATGAAAATTTTCCATTTCAAACCCTAATTTGCAATTTTGGGTTTCTTGATGAACAAGTTTCATATTTTGACACATCTTGATGAAAAATGACCCTTGGCACTTGATTTTGACCAAAAAGTCAAAGTTTGACTTTTTAGTGTACAGTCAAATTTTGATCAGTTGACTGAAAAATTCATTTGTCAATCCAATGCAATTGAGGTCTTTTGAACTTGTTGAATAGGTCAAGATGATTTCATTGAGTCCTTGAGTCCATGGTTGAGCCTAATTTTCCATTGGCTAGGTCAAAAATCAGAAATTGCCTTTGTACAGTCAAAACCCTAAAAATGACCATTTTGCCCTTTTGGTGATCTGATCAAAATTCTTGTGGAGTTGTGGTCCAAACTTGATCAAATGGTTCATATGAGTTTATAAGGTTGATGTGGGTCAAAATTCATGAGGTTTGACTGTAAATTGGCCACAGTTAACTTTTTCCCTAATAAAGTTAATTTCTAGGTCAACTGTCCAATTGACTGGGCACAAATTTGATTCAAGGCTTGAAACTTGGTATGGACAAACTTATGAGTCCAATATGAAGTATGAAAGTCATTTTGAGCATTGAAGGTCCAAATATCCCTGTGCAAACTCAAACCCTAATTTATGTCATCAATGCAAGGAGGTGTCTTGAGCAGTGCAAACCCTAGCTTGGTCTTGAGTTCAAAGAGCCTTGTGATTAGAAATGTTGATAAAATGAGAGGGAAAATTTTAGGGTACAATAGCTGCCCCTGTTCAATCTTCTTGAACCTGAAGAGTTAGATTGGCGAGTTTGCCTTTCGTGACTTGAAGGTAAAAGAGGATTGGACACTAGAGTGCCCGTAAATTTGCACTCGTCAAAATGCAGGTTGAGGAAATGGGCTTAAAGATGCCATTTGGAGATGGTAGAATCTTGTTGGAGATGCGCTTAAAGATGCCATCTAAGACTGTTGGTTGATCATCATAATGGTATCCGTATCTGGAAGTATCTGAGTTGTAACTATATTTGATTCTTGAATGAATATCAAAATGACTGCCGTGTCTGGAGTGTATCTGTATTGTATCTGAATTCTGAATGGACGACAGAGAGACATCTATGTATGGAGCATCTCTGGGCTGGGGATAAATTCTGAATGAATGACAGAATGGCAATCGTGTCTGGTGCGTATCTGGACTGTATCTGAAGTTGAGATCTGTATGAGTAGTAGAATGACTTCCTTGTCTGGAGTGTATTCGTACTGTAACTGGGATTTGAAAAGGCAACAGAATGACTTCCATGTCTTGGAGTGTATCTGAGCTTGAGGTTGATAGTTGAATCTGAATGAGAAATAGAATGGCTTCCGCATCTGGAGCGTATCTAATCTGTATCTGATTGTTGAAGTATGAATGAGTAGTAGAATGACCGTCGTGTCTGGGGTGTATCCATACTGTATCTTGACTTGAAATTCGGAATGAGTGATAGAATGATCGCCGTGTCTAGGGTGTATCCATACTGTATCTAAATAGAAGATCTGAATGAGTAGCAGAACGACTCCCGCGTCTTGGAGTGTATCTGTACTGTATCTGAGATCTTTGAATAGTTGTTAATGATAACTTTTTAATCTTATCCTGAAAAAGATAAAATGTTAGCCCAAACACAAAGTTATGTTGCATGCCGTGTTATGATGAAATAAAATGTGTTCCATCAATGTTTATGATATATGAATGTAATGCATGCGCATGTAAGCCGATTAGTTGTCTCGCTAAGGAAAATAAATCCTTGATAGCTAGAGATAATGAAATCTTTGATTGCTGTCGGGGAAAGTAAATCCTTGACCGATGTTGGGGATTTTGAAAATCTTTGGTTGCTGAAGATGAGAAATCCTTGCTGACTATTGTTGGGGATAGAAAATCTTTGGCAACCTGCGGGGATTATCAAAAAACTTTGACAACTTCTGTGGGGATGTGAGAACCCTTCATGACTTTCTGGGGAAAATGAGGACAACTCTGACGATCTCTACTGGGGAATTAAAACCTGGGAGGCTCTAGCTGAGAACCAGAATCTTCGTTCTGCTGGGAAATAACTATGCGGGGAGAATGCTTACCCTGCTGGGGAAATCAGGAGTTTAAGTCGTATGCCAATCTACTGGGGTTTTAAGAATGGTTGGGGATAAAAGTTAAATGTTTATCTGATTGATTTTCAGGTTTTAAGATAACTTGCTGGGGAATTCTGGAGAAACCGGATGATCTCTATTGTGGTTTAAATGTTGAAGTCTTGGACTCCGTTGGGGAAGAAAGCTTCATCTTTACTGGGGAATTGTAGTTCAAAGTTTTCCGGCTCCGCTGGGGGATCGGGAGTTTGGAAACTATGTTCTGATGGCGATATGTATGTAACTCTGTTGGGGATCTGGAACCTTAACTTCGCTGGGGATATGTGTTAGATCCGAATGACATATTGCAGGGGATTCCTTCTGGAATAGCCTAAATACGTTTTCCTATACTTTCAACCTATCAGTAATTATCTTTTCTTATTTCGTTTTATTTGTAAGCAGTGATTATATTAAAATGCATATGCTCATTTAACAAATCATTGGACGTTTTCAAATAAAACATAAGTGTAAAAAGAAAAGGAAAGGCAAGCAAATTTTTGCACTTTGAAGTATCTTTGTATTAACTTTGTGTAAGTATTTTGTACAAAGGAGACAATCATCCTAGTAAGAGAATGTTGTCGTAAAATTGAGAAAAGATTTTATACTAAGAAAGATGGCTATGTGTAATAATTCCATGGGGTTCCCATTCTGCTATAGCCTTCACAACTCTGAGTATCTTGTCCATTTGTTGCTTCGTCCGCAGATGATTGGATTAATCAGAAGTCTGGAGCTTGTCCGTGAAGAGATTTTCCTTAAAGTAATCCGACGAGACATAGTCATACGCTTTAATTCCCTAACTTTTGCCAGGACCGCCCTTTCGGGTTTTCGATCCACCGGGAAGCCCTTTTTTTCCCAAGTCGCCCTTTCGGGTTTTCAACTTGCCGAGTGTACAGATTTTTTTGTTTATCCCTAATTTTTGCATGAACCGCCCTTTCGGGTTTTCGATTCACCGGGATGCCCATTTTTACCCAAGTCGCCCTTTCAGGTTTTCAACTTGTCGGGTCATTTATGCGTAGTATCTTTTAACTATGTATATGTTTGTAGGGTGCGGCAGGTCATCGCTGTCCATGGTGGTCAGAATCATTGCCCCACCAGAAAAGATGTTCTTGATCACAAACGGTCCTTCGTAAGTAGGAGTCCATTTCCCCCTGGGATCACTTTGCGGCAAGATGATTCGCTTTATTACAAGATCCCCGACTTGATATACTTGCCTCTTGACTTTCTTGTTGAAGGCCTTAATCATACGTTTTTGATACGCTTGACCATGACAAACAGCAGTAAGTCATTTTTCGTCAATCAAGTTAAGTTGATCAAGTCGGGTCTGAATCTAATCGTCTTCACTCAAACCATCATCCTTCATAATTCTCAAGGAGGGAATCTGAACCTCGATAGGTAAAACAGCTTCCATGCCGTATACCAAAGAATAGGGGGTTGCCCCAGTTGAAGTGCGTGTCGTGGTACAGTATCCGTGCAGAGCAAATGGTAACATCTCATGTCAGTCCTTGTAGGTGATTGTCATCTTTTGAATGATCTTCTTGATATTCTTGTTCGTGGCTTCAACAGCACCGTTCATCTTTGGCCGATAGGGAGATGAATTATGATGTTGAATCTTGAACTGCTCGCACAGAGCGGTGATATGAGGTTCTGCTTGATGAAGCGGGTAACCACATTCTTTGTAACGGAGGCGAAGGAAGCTGCTTCGACCCACTTGGTAAAGTAATCAATGGCCACCAGGATGAAACGGTGTCCATTGGATGTTGTAGGCTTGATCTCTCCAATCATGTCGATTCCCCATATCGTGAATGGCCAAGGAGCTGTTAAGACATTGAGAGGAACTGGAGGAATATATACCTTGTCAGCATAGATTTGGCATTTGTGACGAGTACGGGAATGTTGATGAAAATCAGCTTCCATGGTAGACCAGTAGTAGCCTGCCCGTAGAATCTTCTTAGCCATCGTATGACCGCTCGAGTGGGTGCCAAAGGTGCCATTATGTAGTTCGGCCATGATCTGCTCAGCTTCAACCTTGTCCACACAATGGAGTAGGACACAATCAAGATTGCGCTTGTATAAGATACCATTGCTTAGAAAGAACTTGGCTGCGAACCTCCTTAAGAACTTTTTATCGTTGACTGAAGCTCCTTCAGGGTACTCTTGTGCTTCGAGATACCTTTTGACGTCATGAAACCAAGGTCGGTCCACCACTTCTTCGGTATTAATCTCGTGACAATGATCATGTTCTTCCGTTTGCTCAATGGTGATTTTAGGTGCCTCATTATCCCAGTTAAGTTTAAACATGGATGATATTGTAGCTAGCGCATCCGCCAACTGATTCTCTTCTACCAGGAAATGCTCGAAGGTAATCTGCTCGAAGAGTGGTAACAATGTCAGGACATGTTCTTTGTAAGGGATGAGGTTAGGGTGTTTAGTATCCCACTCTCCTTTGATTTGACTGATAACCAAAGTTGAGTCCCCAAATACAATCAGAGATTTGATTCCCAAGTCAATGGCAGCCTTGAGACCGAAGATACAAGCTTCATACTCGGCCATGTTGTTGGTGTAGCTGAAGCAGAGTCTAGTAGTGAAAGGTGTATGGCAACCTTCTGGAGAGATAAGTATCGCATCGATACCGTTCCCAAGTGCGTTGGAGGCACCATCAAAGTACAGGGTCCATCGGGATCCTTGTTCAGGTCCGTCATACGGTTTGTTACCTTTAATGTTGCTCAAAGTCATGATATCCTCGTCGGGGAAGTCAAACCTCATAGATTGGTAATCTTCGACGGCTTGATGAGCCAGATGATCAGCTAGAACACTCCCCTTTATAGCTTTTTGGGTCGTGTATTGTATATCATATTCGGTGAGGATCATTTTCCATCTAGCTATTCTTCCAGATAAAGCAGGCTTCTCGAAGATGTACTTGATCGGATCCATCTTAGAGATCAACAAAGTGGTATGAGTCAACATATACTGCCTTAGCCGGCGAGCAGCCCATACCAAAGCGCAACAAGTTTTCTCGAGCAGTGAGTAGCGAGTCTCACAGTTGGTAAACTTTTTGCTAAGGTAATAAATGGCATGCTCTTTTCGGCCAGACTCGTCATGTTGGCCCAGTACGCACCCCATTGAATTCTATAGGACAGTCAGATACATGATTAAAGGCCTTCCTTCGACGGGTGGCATCAAGATAGGAGGTTTCAGCAAATACTCCTTGATCTTATCGAAAGCAACTTGACAGTCATTGTTCCATTCAACCACCTGATCTTTCTTTAACAGCTTGAAGATTAGTTCACAGGTAGATGTTAGGTGAGAGATGAACCTTGCGATGTAGTTTAAGCGTCCCAAGAAACCTCTGACCTCCTTTTCAGTGCGAGGGGAAGGCATTTCTTGTATAGCTTTGACTTTGGCAGGATCAACCTTAATTCCTTTGTTACTGACGATGAATCCCAAAAGTTTACCGGACCTGACTCCGAAAGTGCACTTGCTAGGATTCAGCCTGAGCTTATATTCCTTTAACCTGACAAACAGCTTTTGCAGATAGTCGAGGTGTTCTTCTTCTGTCTGTGAACGGGCTATCATGTCGTCTACGTAGACTTTGATTTCATGATGTATCATGTCATGAAACAAAGCTACCATGGCTCGCTGATAGGTTGCCCCGACATTCTTCAGTCCGAATGGCATCACTTTATAGTATAAGGTACCCCACTGCGTAACAAAAGTAGTCTTCTCCATGTCTTCGGGGGCCATTTTGATCTGGTTGTACCCTGAAAATCCATCCATGAAAGAGAATACCTTGTGTTGAGCTGTGTTGTCGACCAAGATGTCAATGTGTGGTAGTGGAAAATCATCTTTAGGGATAGCCCTATTTAAGTCTCTGTAGTCCACACACATTCTGACTTTGTCGTCCTTCTTAGGCACGGGCACAATGTTAGCGACCCATTGCGGATAGGAAGTAACAGCCAGAAAGCCAGCATTGAACTGCTTCATCACTTCAGCTTTGATCTTTTTAGACATATCGGGCCTCATTCGGCGGACCTTCTGTTTGATTGGTGGATAGTCTTCTCTTGTAGGAAGACGATGAACCACAATATCTGTATCTAGTCCCGGCATGTCTTCATAGGACCAGGCGAAGATCTCAACAAACTCATTCAACAGCTGAACTAAGCTCTTTTTGACACCTGGCTCTAGGTTGGCACCCACTTTAACCTCTTTTCTGTCTTCGGAATTTCCTAAATTGATAGTCTCTAACAACTCTTCATGGGGCAGAATAGCCTTTTATTCTTGTTGCAAAAGTCTAGCTAACTCTCTAGGCACTTCACAGTCTTCATCACCTTCGTACTCGGCATGATTGACCAAATCTTCAGAGTCACTGAAGGCCAAAGCAGAATAGTCACCCATGGAATCCGGAGTGGATGGGTACCTGCATTTTGTGAGTGTGGGTGTGTGTAAGGGATAGCCATCCTTAAACAAAATAAAATGTAAAAGGAAAGAAAATGAACACAATAGTTTATAGATGAAAACGTCCATGATTCATTAAAAATGGCATATGAAAATGAAGAATCAAAACCTTTACAAATGGACCTATATGCCCCGGGTAAGGCATAAGGTGAAAAGGGTGTACGAATTGCTTAATTATTACAGACCAGACAGGAAATTGTTCAAAGATAAATTACTGATTGATGAAAGTGATGGGAACGAAGTCTTTCGCCTCCCAGTTGCTTAATCCTCCTTCAATGGTTGGAAAGATCCAATCTTCAAGATTGCTTCCTTCTTCATCATCCTCTAAGGCATGAACTCCATGATGAGTGATTTTCAATGGCGGTCCTCCAGCCCGGAAGCGACGCACAGCTTTCTGGCCAGCAGCAGTGAAACCCAATCCGAACTTGTCCGTCTTGTGAGGAAAATCTGGAAATTGCCCCCACATTGTACTTCCTCTTTCCTTGATCACAGCCTTCGCATCTTTAAGGGATTACATCCGGGACACAGGCTTGGTAAGCACATCAGTCATTGTCTTTGCCACTGCGACTTCCGGAGAAACCTCTTCAAAGTGTTGGAAAGGTGTTTCTATGAATTCGCCATCTAACTCCACATAGCGGAAAGAGTTAAGGTGACTTATCATATACTCCTCCTCACCATGAACCGTTATGATCTTACCCTGAACTGGATATTTTAGCATTTGGTGTAGAGAAGAAGTGACTGCCCCAGCGTTGTGGATCCATGGCCTTCCCAACAAGCATGAATATGAAGGACGGATGTCTATCACATAAAAAGTAGAGTTGAAAATTTCTGTAACCACTTTGATTGGGATGTCCACCTCTCCGTGAACCATCCACTTAGAACCGTCGAAGGCTCTAACAACGATGTTACTGGGCTTTAGGGTCAACCCTTCACAGTCCAATCTGTCCAGCGCCTTCTTTGGTAGAACATTTAAAGATGAACCGGTATCGACCAGAACATGAGCAAGTGTAATTCCTCTGCACTCTACTGAAACATGCAGCGCATCATTATGCTTTCTTCCCTTAGGGGTCAAATCAGCATCAGAAAAGCCAAGACCATTATCGGCTGTAAAGCTAGCCACGCACTCTTGAAACTGGTCCGCAAAAGTTTCTTGAGGCACGTGTGCCGTCTTCAGAAATTTGATCAAGGCTTTTGCATGAGCCTCGGAGCAGAGTAAGAGAGCCAACATGGAGATTTTTGAAGGGGTTTGCCCTAGCTGCTCTACGACATCATAGTCTCTCTTCTTGATTATCTTTAAGATTTCTTCCATCTCTTTTTGGATGGTCTCGGGGATAACCAAAGTCTGAGCCTTCGTCCTGACAGGCGCTTCTTGGATCCCCTTACCTTTATCAGCAGAGGGCATAGCTTCGGGAGTAACAATCTCTTCAATAACCATATTTCACACAGATACTTTGACAGGCACAGGAGCACTTGAGGGTCCGAAGACTGCCCGTGGAGGAGCAATCTCCGGAGAGAAGATTCTTCCGCTACGAGTTATCTTACTCATCCCCGCAATATTCCCCACATCAGGAGTTTCTTCATCGGAATTTTCTTCGGCGGATTCGATCTGCTTGACACCATGGTAGAAGATATCTCCTCCATAAGTCCATGGTATCGTCTTGTTGGACTTATATGGGATAGGCCCCGGCATAGTAATCTTTAGCGGTACAAACTTAGGATCAGGCGTAATCTTAACAGGCCTTTTGCAGGTCTTAGAAAGATTGTCGGAGATGGTGATTATAGCAATGTCATTGATTGAAGTAACAAGGGTAACAGGAGTAACATGAGTGATAGTATCAACGGGAGTCTTTTAAAAGAGGATCTCTTGAGTATCCATCAGGCGTTGGATGCCTGATTTCAACAGTGGGAAGTCAGATTGCAAGGTTGAACAAAAGTAACAGTCTTTTCCACAGCCTGGGAATATCTCGGCTTTCAACAGATTCACTTTAATCATCGGCAACGGAGTCATTAATTCATCAACAGCGGTAACATGAAGATCTTCCACAATTGCATGGACATTATGACCATATTTTGGCATAGGAGCGGATATCACATTAGGTTTTTCAGGAGCATCAAACTCTACCTCCTTGGCGTCTATTAAATCTTGGATCTTGTTTTTAAGAGCCCAACAGTTGTTGGTATCATGCCCTACACTGTCAGAGTGGTATGCACATTTAGCATTGGAATGATAATAAGGAGAAGAGGCATTTGGGTTCTTCGACGCTTCTTTCAAGCTTGTAAGGTTCAACTTTAACAGATGAGGGAGGACCTGAGCCGGTGTCATATTGATTCGGGTGAACTGTCGTTGTGGCCTTTCTACCCTTTGCTGGTTAGCTCTAGGTTGACTGCTTCGAGGTTGATCGGTTGAAGAGTTCTGGATCATCACAGCCCCCACAGTTGGTCGGCGCTCTATTCTCCCTTGATTTCTCTGGGTGTGAATAGCATAAACTTCCTTCATGGCTGGGAAGGTCTTCTTGATAGCAGTGGCAGCAGAGGCATCCTTCTGAATTTTACCACTCTTAATGCCAGCTTCGACCCTTTCACCGGTCAGAATTAATTCGGTGAACCCTACAGATGAGCTCCCGATCAAGTGATTGAAGAATGGACCTGACAGGGTCCCCAAAAACATATCAACCAGCTCTCTATCCGATAATAGTGGCTGCACCCTTCCAGCCAAATCTCGCCACTTCTGGGCATACTCCTTAAATCCCTCACTAGAGGCCATACCCATACTCTGTAACTGAGTACGAGTGGGCGCTAAATCTGCGTTATATTGGTATTGTCGGTAGAAAGCAGCAGCTAAATCCTCCCAATTATGAACATCAGATCTCTTAAGTTGATAGAACCAGTCCAATTGCATACCCGACAAACTATCTTGAAAAAAATGGACCCAAAGATCCTTATCAGAAGAGTGAGGTTGGATCTTTCTGACGTAGGACCGCAGATGCATCTTCGGACAGGACAGACCGTCGTATTTAGCAAATGTAGGAACTTTGAACTTCGGAGGAATGACGATCCCAGCAACCAACCCTAGTTCTTCGAAATCTAAACCAGGTACTCTTTGCACTTCCATGGCATCCAAACGCTCCTCCAGATTCTTATACTTGTCATCCGCAGGTGGATACTGCTGTTCAGAGTAATCTTCATCCTCTTCTTCTTCCTCTTCCTCAGACTCAGGTTGTACTGCAGCTCCCTTTCCTGCCCCTTCTTCAGATGATGAAGGGAAATCAAGGACCCTTCTAGCTTGGTTCTCAAATCTCTTTCCCATAGTGGCCACACCAACTCTTTTACTCTTCTTCGTTTCTTTTTCCTTCTCTTTCTCTAACAGTGCTTTAAGGTCCTCTTGACCCTTTGCTAAGGTCATGAGGAGTTATTGGAATTGTGAATTCTACGCATGTAGATCTTTGACCGTCTGCTCTATATCCATCTTGCTGAAATAAACAGTAGAGAGATAAGGAAACCTGGTGTGAAGACCTGCTTATGCATATTATGAATGATATGTTATTCATGTAATGCATTCAAGGATTCAGAAATTCAAATTTGTTGCAAACAAAAAGAACACACGTCATATTAATAAGAAGAAATTTGTTAGTACATAAATGCCCCATGGGCAAAATATTACAAAATTCTTAATGTAAAAAGACATTGCGCATCCTCTTTGGTGTGATGTAAGTGTTAAGAGTCTCCTCTTCGTGAAGTCGGCGGGTAAGCTCCAAAACCTTCTTCTCACTGGCATAGAAGCTGGCTTCAAAAGTATTTCGTTCTTCCTTGAGCTGTATCCAACTCTTTTGCAATTCTTCCAATGATGTTGGCATGTCAGGATGTAGGAGGGTGTATGGAACCTCTCCTTCCATAACAGGCTCTTTGATCATAGGCAGAATGTGAGGGTAAGGCATCATAAGATTCTGGGCGCGAGTTCGTACCCACTTGAGATAAGGCTCAAGGGGGATGGAATTCTTGTGCCCCAGTGTCTTACTATCCACTTTGTTGGGCATCCTCCAAGCTCGGATAAACCTTTGTCGAAGTCCTTGAACGTCGTTGTCGAAGTCAAAAACCAAGTCAGGAATCAGCATGTCATGAGGGCCATCCCTTCGGGCATACCCAAATTGTCTCAGAGCTAAACAGGGGTTGTAGGTAATGCCTCCCCTAATGCCAAGTAGTGGGACATTAGGGAATTCCCCGCAATGATCAATGATGATGACATTTTCTCTGGACCGAGAACACCAATGAACATCAGAATGTGTGAGGGTCATCAACCGTTGGGACCACCTTAAACCCTGCTCATTCTTCAAAACTGACTGGGGAAGGTGAGAAATAAACCACCTTGCTAGAAGAGGAGTACAGCACATGAGAACACCTCTTTTCCTCATTGTTCGTGTGTAAAATGAGTGTAGGATGTCCCCAAGCAATGTAGGTACAAGATTCTGAGATATGAAAATCTTGACAGAATTCACATCTATAAGCTGATCAGGGTTTGGGAACAAGACCAACCCATAGATGAGGAGTGCTACAATTTCTTCAAAAGCTTGCAGATCTAGAGAATTCCAGCAGTGTTGTGCTTTCTCAAACAGAAACTTTGCCAAGAAACCCTTGACACCACTTCTGGTTTCCCAATGACCTTTGATATCATATGGTTGCAAGTGTAAGGCTTGAGCAACATCTTCAGGATTTGGTTCTCTTTCCGTACCATTGTAGGGTAGTTGATGGAGAATAGGAATCCTCAGGAGTTGAGAAAATTCCTCCAAAGTAGGTACTAGTTGATAATCAGGGAATGTGAAACAGTGGTGTAGGGGGTCAAAGAACTGGAAGAGGACTTTCACCATGTCTTCTTCAATGTTGGAGATGACCAAGCTGAGAAGTCTGCCATGTCTTTCACTGAAGAGAGAATTCTCTGGAATCTTGGAAGTAAGCTCCTTGAGTTGAGGAGGGATCCTCACAAGGTTGACTTAAATTGTTCTTCAGCGGAGTGATTCCATGACCTACAAAACAAGAACAAAGATGAAGATCCAAACCCTTGAAATGGTTAGTGGATGCATATGATGCTTTATGATGTTCATGATGTATGTACAAGTATATGTACAAACAAATCACACAAGATCCTAGTTTCAGGCTTGCATGGGGTTTCATAGGTAAGTACCCTCTTGAAGTTAGTTGGCTCAACCTGTCCTATAAATAGTAATCGGGTTCTAATGAGCTCAATATCACTGGATTATTTTATGTGTTCATTGTTTCAGTTTAGCCACTTGATTGGCGACTAAAATATTCCAAGAAAACAACCCTCAATGAGTGTAGTATCGAGTATCTACCAACTTCGGACTGCACCAAATCCGGTCATCTCACTACCCCTAAAAAAGGCCAAGATGGTCAAGTAAGGTTCTAAGAGTTCATTAGTGCTTCATGACATCATTCAGCGGCCCCGTATTCTATTTGATTGACTCAAAGGCTACCGGTACCCACAAATATGTCGCACTAATATAGCTATTGCTTCAACCATGTCGGTATACCCCGCACAGTTTCCACAATGTATTGCTATTTACCTATGAATGTTTCCCCAAATCCGGGTGGAGGATTCAAACCCAAACAAGAGAACCAAATGTAAAGCAATCAAAGCAAACAAGATAATCATGCAAAACGTGATCTAAACCCTAAGGTTACTCCACTTTTAGATAAAACTCCCCAGCAGAGTCGCCAGTTCTGTGATACGGTGGGAGAACTGACTTGGGATTTTGCGTTTGTGTTCGCAAATGTTTCGGTTTAGCAAGAGTCGCCACCTACTTTTTATTTTATCCTAAGGAAAGGTCAAAAAGCACAGGAAAGACCTTTGAGATGTTTTCTTGGGTTCGGGGAGTAGATTATGTAAAGGGAAGGTGCAAGCACCCTTTTCATCCATGGTTATCCATGGGCTCTTAGTTACTTGTTTAGATCACTTGCTTTTGCTTTTCAATTGTTTGAAATGGTGCTTTGTGTGTGGTTTTGAAAGATGTTTTGAAAAGAGGTCATCGTTGTGGCAACCTTTGTAATGATTCTTGTTTGAATGTATAGAAAGGTGTTTTTGTCTTTTGAAAAGATTTTCAATGTTTGAAAGTTTGTTTTGGGAAATGTTTTGAAATTGTGTTGTGATGTGTGTTTGAAAATAGCAAGGATGTTTTGCAAGTTTTGATCAAGTAACTAAGAGTTATCTATCCTATTTTACTCAAAGATCTTTCCTATATTTTTAACCCTTTTGACAGTGTTGTTTCACCATTGCATTTGGTGAACAACCTTGTGTTAGGATGTTAAACGGGATAGGCGAGGGTCATCGTATAGACCATGATAGCAATTGTGTTAAGTATTTTTGGCACATTTTTGAGGGACTTGATCATTTTTGTTTAGGCAACCAAGATAGCGTCATCGAGGGACTATGATCTTTTGTTTTGTTTTTGTTTTGCCAAAGTACCCAACATGCATAACATGGCCCATTTTAAGGCAACAAGTGGATTGTAACCCTAGGGGTGCAAGTGTGCATTGTGTTTGATTTTCATGCATTTTTGTCTTTGATTAGGTCAAGCTATTTGTTGATTTTGATTTTTGCATACAAACCCTAATTCTCTAATCATGGCATAATTGAAAGCGTAAACTGCGAGAATTAAAGGGCATAATCTATTACAACATGATTATGGGGATGGCGGTACAATTTTTGAATGGCGGTACAATTTTTGAATGGGGGTGTATTTGACAAGAAATATAAACCCTAATTTACTATTACATCCAAATTGAATTCCAAGGCATAAATATTAAATGGACAATATTTAAATAAACAAAATAAATAAATATATCAAATAATATGAATTATGCAAAAAAGTTTTGTTTGTTTTATGTATGTAAAAGTATTTAATGTAAAAAATAAAGAAATAAATAAAAAGATTAATTTTATTTGTTTAAGGGGTAAAACCCTAATTTCTTTAAGAAAATAAATATATTAAATTTTTTATATACAATAAAATATATTAATATATACAAAAATAAAATATACTTAAAAAAAGTATTTTTTAGTATAAATAATAATAAAAGTAAAAATGTAATATTTTGTATTTTTTATTCTAAAGTATTCAATAAAATAAAAATATATATTTACATATTTATTTTTTATATTAACTACGATAAACTAAAATAAAATATGTACAAAAATAAAGTATATTTAGAAAAATATTTTTAATGTGAATAAGAATAAAGAACAAAAATAAAAATATAAATTATATATATTTTTCAAGTCTTAATAAATAATATAAAAGTATTTAAGTGCTTTTTATGTTAGAAAAATTAAAATAAAATGCAAAATAAATGTGAAAAAAATTATGAAAATATTTTTGAGCATTTTTTATATTTGGAAATAAATAAACAAAATTAGAAATAAAAACCAAAATGCAAAAATATAAAAATACAAGAAAATAGGTCAGGGGGTACAAAAAGGAAAAGAGGGGGTGTCAAAAGTGAGCCAGGCCAAGCCCAGCCCACCACTTCATCTTCAACCTCCAGATTTTGAAAAAAAAACGCGCGCGCCTGTACAAACTTGGACATCCTACATATGAGCTCTATTGCAAAAACTCATAACATCAAACTTGTAGAGAATTTCAAGACGATTCCAACCATATAAACAACTTGTTTTAACTCTCAAAGACCAGAGAGAATTTCTCTGGCCCTAAAATCTGACCTAGTTTTTTTAGCATGTTCATGGATGAAATTCTCCTAGCACACTTAATATAAATGAAAATTGAGCATATGTACAACTTCATGGCAATGAACACTACATTTTTTATTCACAAACCTAAGGCTAAATGTTCCTAAATAGAGAGATAGAAAGTGGAGAAAAACCTGTTTCAGTTGGATTCGTGTACGGCAATGTAGTGCTTTTCAACAAGGCTTGAGATGTCTGGTAGCTTGCTTGAACTTCACTTGACCTTCTCCAATAGCTAGCTTGCCTTGAATGTCCTTGAATCAGCCTATAGAACTCAACCTGCACAAGCTCAAAATGAAAATGGTGAACACTGTAAATGGAGTTACAGTTGGTGTTTGAGGTTTGGGATATCTTGGGTGAGTTGAATGGAAGGTGTTTGAAGCAACTTGGGGCAAAACGCACGAGCCAAATGAGCTATGGAACTCAAGTTGCAGAACCTGCCCTGTTTTTCCAAAGGAATGTGATTTCTGGCTATGGGGTGTTTAGAGGCTCAAGAAATCATGTTTCTAGCTCAAAGGGTGTGAGAAAGATGTTCAAACTGTTTGTGTAAGTTAGCATTGGCTGGTTTTCAAGTTCTCAAGTTTTTGACAAGTTTCTTGTTTTTGAAGTAAGAAAGTGGAAGTTGTTGTTACAGGCCTGTACAGGTTATCAAATATGCTTGCATCTCTTGCCCTTGGTCCCTCCAACTTGTGGATTTGATTAGCTGCAAAATATTTGGATCAATGCTCAAGAAATCAGTTTTGACATAAAGCAAGATTTAAGCAAAAATGGAAATTTGCCTTTTTCTACTTAGGGCTTAATTTTGTGTATAATGTCCAAATGACCAAAATAAAAGCTTAAACTGATGGATTTGCATTTAATTATGAAGTGTGAAGGGTTTTAGAGGCCTGCAAACTAGTGTAAGGCATGCTGACTTGAAAATGCAACTTGTATGAACATGAATATGCCATGGATGAAAAGTGAGTTTTTGCCAACTTCAAGCCTTCGATTCTCCCTAACCACAAATTTGTTTGAGGAGTTCTTGGACAATTTGGAAAGCTTGCAACATGTCCTATAATCCATATTTGAAATGCAACTTGAGATTCCAAGTGGAACCATGTGAAAAATGGCCAAGAAGATACGTCAAAATCCTGCCTAAACTAGGGCAAAATTTCACTAAGTTACAAGTTTTAGGGACCCTTGTTCCAAAAATCATAACTTGAGATCCAAGCTTCTTTTGAGAAAACTTTTTGTATCAAAGTTGTAGACTTTGTGGAGGACTACAACTTTCATGTTGGAGGTTTTGTTTTAATCCATTTGTATCATGGTGAAAATGTTGGGCAAAGTTAGGAAAAATAAGAAATTTTCATAACTTAGAAAATTTCTAAGTTATGAAAATTTTCCATTTCAAACCCTAATTTGCAATTTTGGGTTTCTTGATGAACAAGTTTCATATTTTGACACATCTTGATGAAAAATGACCCTTGGCACTTGATTTTGACCAAAAAGTCAAAGTTTGACTTTTCAAGGTACAGTCAAATTTTGATCAGTTGACTAAAAAATTCATCTGCCTATCCAATGCAATTGAGGTCTTTTGAACTTGTTGAATAGGTAAAGATGATTTCATTGAGTCCTTGAGTCCATGTTTGAGCCTAATTTTCCATTGGCTAGGTCATAAATCAGAAATTGCCTTTGTACAGTCAAAACCCTAAAAATGACCATTTTGCCCTTTTGGTGATCTGATCAAAATTCTTGTGGAATTGTGGTCCAAACTTGATCAAATGGTTCATGTGTGTTGATAAGGTTGATGTGGGTTAAAATTCATGAGGTTTGAATGTAAATTGGCCACCGTTGACTTTTTCCCCAATACAGCTGATTTCTAGGTCAACTATCCAATTGACTGGGCACAAATTTGATTCAAGGCTTGAAACTTGGTATGGACAAACTTATGAGTCCAATATGAAGTATGAAAGTCATTTTAAGCATTGAAGGTCCAAAGATCCCTGTGCAAACTCAAACCCTAATTTAGGTCATCAGTGCAAGGAGATGTCTTGAGTAGTGCAAACCCTAGCTTGGTCTTGAGTTCAAAGAGCCTTGTGATGAGAAATGTTGATAAAATGAGAGGGAAAATTTTGGGGTACAACACACACCTTTTTAGAGATTAATACCTTATTATACCCAAACAACTTTTGAAATAAACAACTAAAATAATATATATTTTTTAAAGAAAGAATATGATAACACCAAAATTAGTAACACAACAAATAAATTGGTTAGTAATTAGTAGGGCAGTTTTGGGGTATGACAACTCACTCAATGATTATTTCGCCTTCAACAAGGACTTAATCCTCTATAACCAAACTGATTACAGACAATCCATAATAAGTCATATCAACCTTATTGGCACCCCTAACATGTCCGTCGATCCTTATTGCAAATCCACTCACGCCGGTGTAGGAGTCTTCTTGAGTTTAGACCTTCACTCAGTCTCTCAAGGTATCATTCAACAACTTGAGTACTTTTAGTGTATTAAAAATTTGCTTATTGTTAAGCAGATTACACAAACGTTTCAGTACAAAGAAAAACACCTAAGTGTTCTAGTGCAAGATACAAGCAACAACTCCTTACTTATTTATAAAAATATACATAGATGATTTCTCTATAGAGTTTGCATAATGCTTTGGTGTAGTTTTTTTGAGCTTAATTTAATCTGATAGATTTGTTGTTGTAATGTTGATTCTTACTTTTCTTCAGCTTCCAAGTCTTCCTTTTATAGCTTCTAAAAGAGATCCGTTGAAAGGGTAGAAAGGTAATCAGAAATCTAGTTGTCGGTTCTCAACGGTCATAATGAGAGTGGTCATAGTAAAGTGTGGAAGGACTGTCGTTGCGCCACTCTAATATAGTAGAGGTCACAGACACTTTATGTACTTTTTGTACAACATCACACGTTAACCATTTTGAACTTTCTTCTTATCTTCAGAGGCTTCGGATATTTGAATATTGAATGTTGATGCTTGTTGTACAAGAATCTTTCTTAAGTCTTAGAACCTAAGTCTTGGAGTCTTCAGAACTTGTCACACAGAACCTTGTATTTAGAGTCTTCAGCACTTGGTTGTAAGAACTTGCTTTCTTCAAATCATCAGAAATTGTTCAGCAGAATCTCGTCTTCATAATCTTCAGAACTTGTAACACACAGAAGTAAATCTTTAGAAGGTCTCCAAAGCTTAACCACAAAGTCACAATCATAACCTCTTGTACTAACGTTCCTTAGACACGTTGCAGAAGATGGACTCCAGAATCTTGACTTCAACTGAAACACGTAACCACATGTTTTCTTCCATTAGTGTATGTTCAGAACCTGATGATGTCACACGTCTTGATATCAGAGTCAAAATATTATAGCAGCAACTACACACTAGAACTAAACCATTAGTGTATACAATTGTTCTCTAAGATAACATGTAAAGTTATCATCAAAATCTCAAGGCCACATGTAGAAACACTTCTTATTCTTACACTAACCAAGTCATTGGTTAAATTCTTATTTACTGAATTGTATGTGTCAACCTGAAATGCGTATGTTTTCACACATGCAGTTTAATTTTATGCAGAACAACTTTTTAATGCATGAGACTACTTTCAACCTGGTTCAAGATGGTTCCTAAACATCCTAAGACCTATAAATGAATAGGATGCCACACTAAACTCAGAGATCACGTCCAGTTATAGAAATGCTAGGTTCTCGTATTTTTGACATCACTCAAGACAAATCTAGAGGCAAGTTTCACTCACAAACCCTCACATGTTTTATGATGGAAAAAATGCGACGATGCACTTCGTGTGTTTGATTGACGCTCTGCTTGAATACGTGCTTTCAATCTTTATCATCGGATATATCTCCTCCCCTTTTGACAACATCAAAAAGAGACAAAGCACACAATTATAAGTATCTTATCTTTCACACCACTATATATATATATATATATATATATATATATATATATATATATATATATATATATATATATATATATATATATATATATATATATATATATATATATATATATATATATATATATATATATATATATATATATATATATATATATATATATATATATATATATATATATATATATATATATATGTTATTTTTCAATAGAGAGAGTGTACATACACATATACCATCACATATATGTAATGACACTATTTTACAGAAATAGATAAGAGATAAACATAAAGGACAAATATCCAACATTACATAATTAAGGCAAAGTTGCACACATTGTTCAAACACATAAACGAGAACCAAACTACATGAACCCAAAAAATAAATTGTTCTTCAAATGCAATGTGTAACACCCTTATAACCCCACACTTATTATTCGTTTAATTTATGAAATAAATCAAGATAAAATCACCACTCAAGGGTGTCATACTTCATAGAACACCATAATGACAAATCTTGCTCCGTAACACAGGTTTTCAGCATTAATAATTATTCCCTTTCCAGAATATCAACACATGAATCAAAACTTTGTAGCGGAATCTTAGTCTTAAAATAAATTCATAATATTCTTCAAAACATCAGCATCATAACCTTTCACAAGTCGTAATTTAAAACCACTTAGACAATCAAAATAACTCATAAAATATGTCAACAAAAGGAACATAACATTAACTCAAGCGTCTCCAACCAGATGTTACATATTAGAGAAAGACATATTCTATTAAACAGAAAACTAAATACATAACTCCAAAGCTATCTTCAATGCTTCTACGAGCTACTCCTGAGAATATGTGTGTTACCTACGTGGATGCAACATTCAAATAGAAAGGGTGAGTAATCACAATTCATTACAGAAGATATACATAAAAGATATAGTAGTTACAAACAACATCATCATGAAATCAATATATCATCATTTACCAAGTATCATAATAACATATACACACCTCATCATAAAATCATCAAAACACCAATTAATTCACAACATCATCAAATCACTTAATCAACCATCATCATCAAAGCCTCATTTAGTCATATAGTTCATAATTTTCATCATATCACAACTCATCAACACTTCATGTTAACACAATACATCATAACATCACTTATACATGGTTCATCGTCAAACATCACATAATCACATAGTTCACAATTATCATAATTCAGAACTTATCAACAATTTTATGCAATGTCACATAGAATGTTAATGCGGCCACGGATTTTCAAATGCATGTTTCACATCATCAATTCACTCATAACGTCATTATATCATCAAATCAATAATTTTCACCAAGGCATCATTTACTTCACAATGTCAACACAAGCATCGTTTAAGTCACAACATCATCAAGACATCATTTAATCAATAATCATGCAATAAAATAGAGGATGTAGTGCATAACATTGACTCATACATGTGGTACCAAACTTCATTGATGAACACTGGGTCATCTCCCTCCAAATATCCCCACTATAGGATCGATTCCCTCTTGGAACCAGAGCACACCATAAAACGCACTCAATCAAAACAATAGGATTGAGGCCATCACTATACAAACGTCCTAACATCACGGGTGAACCAACGTCCTAACATGTGCCATGAATACATAATGCACAACATCATTAATACTTTGACCTTGACTAGTCAATTGCATAATCATTCATGTGATCATCATATAAACATTCTTCATATAGCATGTGTACACATCAAACATGCACACCATTAAAACATCGTCACATATACATTGTAATACCCTATTTTCCCATAAGAACAATTATAACAACATACATGAAACATATGAGAGTCCACGCATTGGATGACACATAATTCAAAAATTCATAAAGTCTCATGTCACTTTATTACTTCATTTATCCATAGAAGTCAACTAAGCAGCTGAATAATTCAATTTAAATCTCTTCCATGGCACTAAGACCTTAACAATAATAAAAACTCCACAAAATATGTGGTTCAACATAATCATGAATTAAGATACGTAATAATTAAAAACAATGCAAAAACATAAGAAATCCCCAAATCCCGTGTTACATATCAGAGCGACTCCTAAGACTCGATCAAGCAACACTCAATCCAAGCACTACTCGGGTACCTGGTTATCTGTCCTCGCCGAGGAGCACAGTCACAACAATACAAAAGGGGTGAGAATTTCATTCAATAAATATACGGTGAATATAACATGCTAAGGAGTAGTAATTCACACAATTCACATAATTCACAAAATACATATTTCACACAATACTTTGCAACACATTCTTCATTCATATAACACGATATCAAATCAAGACAGTGCAATGTAATGCAACCGACAACAACCAAATGCATGTGGTACTAACAGGGTATAATCCCTCTCTAATGTACCAATGGGGCTACAACAGGGCATAAGCCCTCAACACAATGCCATTACAGGCCAACAACAGGATATAATCCCTCACTAATGAATGCATGCATCATCAATATGCAACCACAAGGCATAAGCCCACTACATTTTCCAATAAGGCTATCAACATTATTATCATCATGCAACATACATCATAATATCAACAATTCATAATAGCAACACTTATCATTATAGCCTACCCCATAAAAGTCTAAGTGTATATTATCCTAGGTACTGTAAATATACATTATTTTACTCATTTTATTCCACCTAAATGCAGTTCATTTTGTTATCCATCCAACGCTTCAAACGTCGCATCAAACAGAGTCCTAAAACTCAAGTTATGGAATTTAAGAAAAACTACTATTGTCCAACACCTCATGCTCGCCCGACGACGTGGAAGCGGTAGCACACTAATCCCATTCTGGCCTCCATCACCTGGCGAAGCTCCATGCTCGCTTGGCGACACACCCGTCGCTCCTTGCATCGCCCAGCGACAACGCGAGTGACACACTCTAGTAGCATAATTTTTTCCACCCTTACATCGCTCCTTGGCTCGCCCTGCGATGACCAAGCGATGCCCTCACCGCCCGATGACACATCCCATCACCCAACGACACACACCAGGCTACAACTTCTTATTGCAATTCTGCACTCGCACCAATTCAATTTTCACTCGTTTTGAGCACTTTCAACCTCCAAATTTGGGTCTAAAACAATATTTTTACACATGGTAACCTATAGACTTCATCTAATTTCATTGATCTATTATCCTATAACAATTTTTCACATCTGAATCCTCATTGTTCATCATCTTATGAAACCTATATTTTCTAGATTGGGATTTTCATGGAACACATCACAACAATAACAATTACCAGCAACAATTACAACATTGACATCACTCAATTCACAATTTCACATATAATCACATAAAAACAACATCAATCAAACAAAAAGAGAATCATACATTAATTATACACAAAACCTAAAGAAGGAAAGGAACCCTCACTACCCTTTTATGTTATAATCACCATTTAGAGAACCCATTCACCCCCCTCACCTTAGTTCGGAGCTTTGATCCTAAAATAATAGTGGAATCTCTCTTGCCCTAGCTATTCCTTCTCTTCTTTTCTCTATTTCTACGTGACAGCGGTTTTCCCAAAAAACTTCTACCACTCTCTCTAATAATTGAGTTTTATTCTTAATAACAATTATAATAATAATAATAATAATAATAATGGAATAATTCTAATAATATAATATTAATAATAACATTATTAGTAGTAATTATATCATTTATCTAATAATATTTTTATCAATAATAATAGTATATTTCATTATTCGCCAATATTATTATTATTATAACATAGATTAAATTTAATCCTACTTATTTACTAAAGCTAAGTTATCACACACCCTTAGCGATGCATACATACCCTTAGTTATGCCATAATAATACAAAGATAACAAATAACGACTAAATATTTAAATAGGGTGTTACAACTCTCCCCCACTTAGAATATTTTCATCCTCGAAAATTTACCTCATGCAAACAATTATGGATAAGACTCTCACATTTTGCTCTCTAATTCTCACGTCATACTTTCTCCAGCTTCTCCTCCCTAAACTACTTTCACGAGAGGAATTTCTTTTCCCCTTAACGTTTTCACTTCACTGTCTTTGATTCTCACGAGTAAAGTCTTCACCATAAGGTTATCTCGCACTTGTACATCATCCACTGGTATCACATGAGATGGATCTGAAATATACTTTCGAAGTTGTGACACATGACCTCATCATGCAAGTTCGAAAGGTTAGGTGGCAAGGTCACCCTATAAGCAACTGTTCCCACTTTTTCTGAAATCCGATATGAGCCAATAAAATGAAGAGTAAGTTTCTTTGATTTCAATGTCGTCCAACACCGGTCATTGGAGTGACTCTAAAAAATACATGATCTTCCTCTTAGAATTCATGGTCCTTCCTTCGCTTGTCATGGAAACTCTTCTGTCTAATATACAAAGTCCTCATCTTTTCTCGAATTAACTTCACTTTCTCTGTAGTTTGTTGGATAATTTCCGGTCTAAGCATTACGCTTTCTTCGAATTCTTACTAACACAACAAATTCCTGCACCTCTGACCATATAATGCCTCGAACGGTGCCATTCCAATCCTAGAATTGTAGCTATTGTTATAAGTAAACTCTATCGGTGGAAGATAACTATCCCATGTTCCTCCTTGCTCAAGTATGCAAGCACTCAGCAAATCTTCCAACAACTGAATAGTTCTCTCCGATTATCCATTTGTCTGTGGATGATATGTTGAACTCAATCTTAGCTTAGAGCACAACGCATTTTGCAAACTCTTCCAAAATCCATAAGTGAACCTTGGATCCCTATCAAACACAATCCTAGATGAAACACCATGGAGCTTAACAATCACACGAATATAAATCTCTGCCAAATATGGTACCGAAAAACCGATATCGATCGCAATAAAATGAGCTGACTTCCTTAGTCTATCTACAATCACCCAAATCGTATAATGCCCCTTGGAGTGCTTGGAAACCCCATTCTAAGTCAATGGATATACTATTCCACTTATATTCTAGAACATCTAATGGTTCCAACATCCCTACAGGTTTTTGATGTTCGACTTTCAACTTCTGACAAGTTAAACATGCATACACGAACCGTGCCACATCTCGTTTCAATCTGGGCCACCAAAAAAACATCTTCAAGTCTTGATACATCTTAGTTTCACATGGGTGAATACTCAAACTACTTTTATGGCTTTCTTCCAGAATCATTTTCTTCATCTCGGAGTCATCGGGAATACAAATTATATCTCAGAATCTCAACACGCCTTGTGCGTCCACTTTGAAATCATTTTCTTCAGACTGATTGCCTCCAACCATCAAATCTACTAGTTTTACGTCCAACTTCTGAGCCTCTTTAATATTACTCATGAAATCGTTATTGATCTTAAACATTCCCAACATAATACTATGCGGCTTCACTTCATAGACTAAACTCAAGTCCCTAAACTGCTCGATCAACTCTAATTCTCTAACCATCATGGCAGACATATGTAACGACTTCTGACTTAAAGCATCTGCCACAATATTAGCTTTACCCAAATGGTAATTTAAGCTAAAATCATAGTCCTTCAACAGTTCTAGCCATCTTTCTTGTCTCATATTCAATTCCTATTGGTCGAACAGGTATTTCAAGCTCTTGTGGTCACTAAATAATTCAAATATGGAGCCGTAAAGATAATGCCTCCAAATCTTAATACAAATACCACTGCAGCCAATTCTAGATCATAGGTGGGATAATTCCTTTCATGAATCCTCAATTTCCTCTAAGCATAAGCTATCACTTTATCATTCTACATGAGCACACCACCCAAACCCAATTTAGAAGCATCACAATACACAATGAACGATTCTTCAGGATTAGGTAATATCAAAATTGGAGTTGTCTCCAATTTATTCTTTAGCTCAGTAAAAATTTCCTCACACTAAATGTCCCACACAAACGCCTTGCCTTTACAAGTCAATTGATTCAACTGGAGTGTTATCTTAGAAAATACCTCAATGAGTCTTCTATAATAACAAATCAACCCCAAGAAACTTCTAGTTTCAATAACTGACTTTGGGGTTTCCCACTGTAACATTGTGTCTATCTTGGATGGATCTACAACAATACCACCACCTGAAATAACATGACCAAGAAAACTAACTTTCTATAACCATAACTCGCACTTTGACAACTTCGCGTATAGCTTCTTCTCTTTTAACACTTGAAATACAATTCACAAATGCTCAGTGTGCTCTTCCTCTGATTTGAAATATATCAAGATATCATCAATGAACACGACTACGAACCGATCCAAGTATGTGTGAAAGATACAATTCATATAATAAAATAGGTTAAAAAAGCTTTTAAGTATGGATGTCAGTTACCTTAGTACTTAGAATTTACTTCCTTACTTTTACAAAACTCTGGTCACCCAGTCAGACACGACCACACGACATGGCGTGCTTTCACACTTTCTCTCTTTTATAACCATGATGCTTCCAAGATTCTTTGCTAGATTCCTCAATCATATAAGCACTTCAATCTTGAGTCTCTTTTCTTCATAAGGCTTGAAATGTTTTTTTTCTAGTTAGGTCACCACCATCAGAGGGTTGAAAGTTGTTGCCATCAACTTCAACAATCATTGACATTGTAGCCATCAAAACATCAAAAAGGATCTTTCGTCGAATTATCAACTTTATACATACAAGCACATAGATCCATATTCTACCTCTTTTTGATGATGACAACTTATCTCTCAGGGAAGTGGTAAAATAGAACTAAATAGATATATAACTAAAGTAGTTAAACCCCCCTTAATTTAGTAAAGAGTATAATATATTCCCTTTGAGAGTATAATTCTTCATTTCTAGCATCATAAAAAAGGAGAAAAAATAAATATCATATATCACATGACATCAAGTTGAGAAGAAAACATATAGGTGTATTAATCCATGCATGATTTGTTTATTTTCCTAGTTCATATCTTATGAAAAGAAGTATTTTTAGGAAGGGGTTTTGTAAAGATATTTACAAGTTAATTATATGAGGTCACAAATTCAAGTACACATTCTCCTTTTTCAACACGCCCCTTAATAAAATGGTGACTAACTTCAATATGTTTAGCTCGAGAGTGAAGAGTCAGGTTTTTTTGTGAGATTTATGGTGCTGGTGTTATCACATCTTATTGGAACATCACCAAGATTAACACCATATAACTTAACTGATGTTTCATCCAGATAGTTTAAGGCAAGACTTGGCTAAATTAGAAATCGATTTGTCACACGCATTTTGAAGCCCTTGTGCAAAGGTTTTATTTTATGCATGTGGTTGTGATGGAGACAAATGAGTCATTTAAGGAAAAAGAGTCGACCATGGAAGGTCTCCATGTCGATGGCCTGCACCAGAGGATCACCTTACCGATTAGTTTTTCTTTCAAACCTTAATAGTTCATCCCAATAAAACCTGGTTCAGTGCTAACATGGTATCTCCTTCCTCAAACCTTATTTCGACGATCAAAATAGTTAAAGTGCGGCTTTGTATCTTACGAACCTAGTGTCCAAAATCAGCTCGATTCAACAATTAACTAATTCAAAATTGTTAACTTTCTAAAAATGATTAAAAAACAAAAATCCTCAACCCTAATCTTCAAATTTCTCCTTTTTCTTACCTGACAAATTATATATTAAAACATTTTAATTAATACCATGCTCCCTTCTTAAGTTATTATTTTTCATTTTTTTATATTTATAATAATAAGAATCAACTAATAATGAACTATACTAATTTGATAAAATTATTATTCTATTTTACTTACTTTCTTTATTTTTTTTTCTTTTCAATTCGTGTAAAATGATATGTTATAACCATTTTTTGGAAGAGCCTCATCAATGAAAATATTTATTTTTAGATGACAAAATATCACATGTAGACACGAGTCATTTAAAATTACTAGTAGAAGACTCGTGCGTCCGCACATGTAAGTTTATTCTTATCGTATGTAATCCAATAAGACTTGATTGTTGTTGATGTATAATTATGATTATAAAATTCCTAACATTTTAAAATATGTAGCATATCACCAACATGAAAAAATGAATATAACTAATAACTATAAATATCAAAGCAAGAACCTCATGAGTGTATGGAGTATAAATCAATAGAAAGAACTAAACATATATCAAAGCAAGACAATAAAGTATAAATTTGACCAGGAATCAATATGTTAACAGAAACAAATTTAGTTGTTTCTGGTCCTGACAGGAGTGCTTGCGGAATCTCAAGAGTGTATGGAGTATAAATCAATGGAAAAAACTAAACATATTTCAAAGCAAGACAATAAAGTATAAATATGACCAAGAATCAATACGTTAACAGAAACAAATTGAGTTGTATCCACACAAGATGTCTTCCAAACCAAACTAACTACATATTAGAATAAGTAAAGTGATAAATTACAAGAATGAGTTCATAAAACTTAAACCCCAAACTCCATGTAGCATATGTACTATTACAAGAACTCTGTACTATTAAACTACAAGATGTCTTTCAAACAAAACTAACAACATTTGTAATTATTTTTTAGAGTTAGAATCATTGACATGAACTTGTATCTGATGCCATGAAGTGTTTAATATCCCTCTCAAATTCCAAATGTCTTCAAATTTTTCGGGTTGAACATTTCTTGCTGAATCCGCCTGCAAAATCAGTTCAAGAACATTTTCTGTTGAATTCAATACCCCCTGCAAATATAGATACTGGAATATAAGTCATGTGTGGCAGAAGTTGGAAAAAGAAAATGTTGATTTCTTCCAAGCCTATAATGTTAGAATAAAATTGAAAAAGCAGATACTTTTATTAAATCATTTACTTGAGAATCAATATCAGTTCCCTCTCAACCTATTAACATTATTAGTCTGTAAGAATATCTTCAATTATCTTTTTGAAGTTTTCATGTTCAACAGATTATCCCTTGGACCACTCTCAACCAGCATGATATATTAATATTAGTAACTGGCCTAGTGCCATCCTAATGTAAACTGATGCAAGTATGGATGTGGACAGAAATTCAAAACACCAATTATAGCCATCACCATACACACACACATACACATACACACACGCACACGCACACACACACACAACAAAGCACAAAACTTACCCTGCACAAAAAAACTACGGGGTGCAGGTCGGCTCCAAGAAGGTCTTAACAATATTGCATATCCACGGCCCAGGCAGTAGTCCCCACGACCAAGATGTCCATATAAAATAAAATCAAAGAATTCTTGACATTGGAAACATACTTGTCAAAAGATTCTCTACAAGATATACTCGTCTCCTTGAATCAATAATTGAGTCGCGATAATAGATAGTGTAAACAAATTAACATTAAGAGCAAATTATACCATTTTGTTTGATCCATAGAAGACACATGCATTACACAATTGCAAAATTTGAAAAGTTTACTCACATTCAGCATAGATGTCATTAAATTTCTTGAAGTCCTTCAAGTTAACCAACCTAGAAGAAATGCATTATATTAACCTTCAACTTCTTTTCGCCAACATTTCAAAACAAACAAAGACAATATCATACACATACATTTAGTATTTAGGAAAATTCACACCTACCTAAGATCTTAAAAGGAACAAACACACCATAAATGAAACAATATGAACACACGAGATATCTTCAAGAATATCTTTTTGAAGTTTTCATTTGGAGGTTTCCAACAAAATGAGAGGGATATGAAAATAGATGAAAGGGAACATGTTCTAGAATTGGTGAACCCAAACTAATATCCAATTCATTTTCATGTTCAATATATCATCCCTTGGAACACTCTAAATCAGCATGATATATTAATATTAGTAACTGGTCTAGTACCATCCTAAAAAATGATTTTCATAATTGTCCCAAACAAGTAATGAAACTTTGTCGGCATATATATTCCAAATTTGTAGAAAATTGTTTTTTTTCACACTACCTAAGTTAAATATTAAACAGTTCTTCACATCTTTTTACAATCTCAAATAATGAAAGTTTTGTAATAAAGTGAACGTGGTTTATAGACAGAAGGTCGCCATTATTGACATAAATTTCTAAACAAATAAAGGCCATTATTGACATAACTTTTTGTAAAGGTCGCCATCAATGAGGTAATTTAATATCATCTAGAGAAAGACAAATAAAGGTTTTGGTAAGCACGATTAACAAAAGAAACAACAATAGCAAGTCATTTTCTCATCAAGGAAGGTGAGTAAATAATTAAAATGATGCAATAATGTCTTTGAATTACATTTTTTACAGACATTTACAATGATGCAATAATGTCTTTGAATTACATTTTTGACAAACATTTGCAATGATGCAATAATGTCTTTTTTATCGAAAATTTTAACTATCTGAGTTATAGGTCTCTTTAGTGTGGTATGAACTATTCTCAATCCTAATTGGGTAAAGTATGAACTATTCTTTGGTGCGGATTGGAACATGAAAATGCAGTTCATATGAAGGAACCAACATTCTAATTGGGTAAAGTAAATGTAAATTGATGCAATTATGGATGTGGACAGAAATTCAAAACACCAATTGCAGCCATCACCATACACACACTACAAAGCACAAAACTTACCATGCGCGAAGAAAAACTATGAGGTGTGGGTTAACTGCAAGAAGGCCTTGACAATATTGTAGATCTACGGCTCGGGCGGTAGTCCTGAAGGGGTAAGAAAACACTTAGAAGGGGGGGGGTTGAATAAGTGACTCTTTTCGAGTTTCAATACAAAGCTTAAACAATAATGGAATAACACAGTTATTTTTATCCTGGTTCGTTTGAACTCAAACTACTCCAGTCCACCCGCCAAGGTGATTTCGCCTTTCTCAACAAGGACTTAATCCACTATAATCAACTGATTACAATCACACAACAACTGTTGTGACTAACAATGCACAAGTAATCTTACAAGTGACTAACCACACTAAGACTTAAATCTAGTCTTAGTCTTCTTGAGAAATCTGACCAAACTTGGTCTCTCAAGGAACAAATACAGAAGTATAATCTTTACAGATAATTGAAATAGAGTTTGCTTCTAATCAAGCTATATCATAACTGTGATTTTTCACTTAGAATATAATACACAAAATGTATGAACTATGAGTTTGTTAGCTTTTGAATCTTTCACCTAGTTTCTTGTTTGAACGTTGTTGTTGGCTTGCAATAAATGTCCTTCTATTTATAGTAGGACTAATAAGACCGTTGCTGCCTTCAGAGGAAATGGAGAGCATTAAATGCTTTGCGTGTATCCTTGCAAAATTCCATTCTCCAAGAAACTAGTTGTAGGCACTTGAGTGCTTTCAGTCGTCTTTGCATTAATTAGAAAATGTCAGAATGTAAGAACGTGTTTCCATTGCTTTGACAAGACACGTTGATTAAGACGTTGTTTCTGTATTTGCTTTAACTCAGAACATGCTTCATTCAACTTCTGGTCAGAGCGTTGCTTGCTAAGAACTTTGAACAGCGCTTGCTTTCAAGTTATCTTCAGAATCAAGAAGCCTGCTAGAAGTTAGAAGATACATTTAAAAAATAAAGGTTCTTACCAGAGTCAGCAGATGCGTTTGAATAAAAGGTTCTTTTATCAAAGAACTTCTTCATAATCTTTGCTTAGTACTTTGGAATGTTTCTTGTCAGAACATTAACTAAGACATTCAAAACACATTCATTAGAGCATAAATTATCTTAAATATAATTTAGTTATCATCAAAACACTTGGGATAGGTCAGAACTAATCTTGTTCTTTCAATCTCCCCCTTTTTATGATGACAAAAAAAATTATTTTAGATAAAGAAAAGAAACAGATTAAGAGATAAGAATATCCCCCTGAAATGAATATTTCTATGCATAAGACTGAAGGAAAATTGCGATCAAAAGCGCAGCGGAATTTAAAATTTTCCTTTAGCGATCCTTATGAATGAACATGGTCAGTGATAGAAACATTTACCTCTTGTGGCGATTCAGACCTTTGATGTTGTGATCACGAGCATTGATGAAGAACAACGCCTCTACTCAGTCCACACGAACAGATCGCTTCCGGTCACAGTGCTAGCTGATCACGAACGGAAACCTTGAGTGAGAGAGAAAATCAAAAACGAAATTGCATCAAGTGAAATTGCTTCATCACAAGGGATCTATTTATAGAATCACTCGTGTGGGCTACAAGCTAAAAGCCCAATTAAGGCTATAAGCTAAAAGCCCAATTAAGCTTATGGACATCATACCTTATGATGTACCATATATCACTTATCCACGTGGTACCTTACCACTTTCTGTATTACACTTAAGTGCACTGTACCTTATGGTGTTCCTTATTTATTCTATTTCTCATCAACCTGTCCTTATGTGTGTGACCCTGTAGGTTTTCGCGACGTTGGCAATTATATTAAATCACACATTTAATATAATAAACAGTGAGAGGTATCTAGCAACACATCATTGTTACCCAAGTCACGAAAATGTCATGTGATCTGACCAAACCTTTTCCGTGATAATATTTGTGTTGTACAATTACCCTTTTGCCCTCATATCTATATTGAACACAAGGCATACACTGTGTCACCCTTGTCCAGTTCAATATTGGGCCCTTAGACATTTATCTTGTTATGCAGGATGAGCAAATTCCATCTAGGTCACTCATGTCCCTTAGCATGCTTTGTGAAGTACCCATCAACCGTCTTTATAGTCATCCAGTTACGGATGACGTTTGATCAGCAATAAAGTACTTGACTCTACATCTAGAGTCCATAGTGGTTTCAGGTCGAAGGGTGGTATACACCATTATCATCATGAGAATAACTTATGACACTTTGCATAACATTCTATGTAGTATTCTCATAGCGGGTCAATCCAGTATAAATATAACTCCTAATATTCATACCTATGTCAAGACTTGATAACTCCTTATCTATGATCCATGAGATGTGATCATCAATCTATCTTCATAATAATCTTACTGCTTTAATGTTATCTCACTTCACATTAAAGCTTGACTACGGATACTTTAAGAATAGTGTCTTATGTTTAATGGGATCTCATGATTAAGTCACACTTAACATTTCATTAAACAAATAAACCATTCTAGGGACTTTATTATTTTGGAAAGCAAACATAATAAAGAAATGTCTTTTATTATTAATAAATAATTCGATACAAGTACCAAAAGTATTGGCCTCTAGGGCTTACACCAACAATCTCCCACTAGCACTAGAGCCAATCGGGCATACCCCTAATACCCATAGATCTAGTATGTCCATCATGCTTCAGCTGCGCAAGAGGCTTTATTAATGGGTCAGCAACATTGTCAAGTGTAGGTACTCTGCATATTTTCACATCTCCCCGATCGATTATCTCTCGAATGAGATGATAACGCCTAAGTATGTGTTTTGATCGTTGGTGAGATCTAGGCTCCTTAGCTTGTGCGATAGCACCATTGTCATCACAATAGAGATCAATGGGATCCATAATGCTATGGACTATGCCAAGTTCACTAATGAACTTCTTGATCCAAACAGCTTCCTTTGCTGCAGTTGAGGCAGCAATATACTCAGCCTCGGTTGTAGAATCAGCAACTGTATCTTGCTTTGAACTTTTCCAGCTCACAGCGCCACCATTTAAACAAAACACATAACCAGATTGCGATCTAAAGTCATCCTTATCTGTCTGGAAGCTAGCATCGGTGTATCCAATTACAGCAAGTTCTTCCTGACCTCCATATATCAAGAATGAGTCCTTAGTCCTTCTCAAGTACTTAAGGATATTCTTGACAGCTACCCAATGAGCATCACCGGGATTAGACTGGTACCTACTCGTTGCACTTAAAGAATACGAGACATCTGGTCGAGTACATAGCATGGCATACATGATAGATCCTATTGCAGATGCATATGGAATCTTATCCATGCGATCCCTTTCTTCCTTATTTGAAGGGGATTGTGTTTTTGACAGACACATGCCATGTTGCATAGGTATGAATCCTTTCTTGGAATCATGCATATTAAAGCGTCTCAACACCTTTTCTATGTATGTACTCTGACTTAGGCCAAGCAGTTTTTGTGACCTATCTCTATAGATCCTGATTCCTAATATATAGGCTGCTTCACCTAGGTCCTTCATTGAAAAGCATTTCCCTAACCAAGTCTTCACTTGTTGTAAGGTAGGGACATAGTTTCCAATGAGTAATAAGTCATCTACATATAATACCAGGAATACGATCATGCTCCCACTAACCTTCTTGTAGACACAAGGCTCATCTTCATTCTTGATGAATCCATATTGTTTTACAGTTTCATCAAAACAAAGATTCCAGCTTTTGGAAGCTTGCTTCAATCCATAAATTGATCGTTGTAACTTACATATCTTTTGGGCTTCTTCTGGTATGTCAAATCCTTTAGGTTGTGTCATGTACACATCCTCAAGAAGATTCCCATTAAGGAAAGCAGTTTTGACATCCATCTGCCATATTTCATAATCATGATATGCAGCGATAGCAAGTAAAATCCGAACAGATTTAAGCATTGCAACTGGTGAAAAGGTTTCATCATAGTCAACCCCATGAATTTGTTTATAGCCTTTTGCAACCAGTTTTGCCTTATAGGTATGTACCTTACCATCCATGTCAGTCTTCTTTTTGAATACCCACTTGCATCCTATAGGGTTAACTCCTATAGGAGGCTCTACCAATGTCCAAACCTGGTTTGTGTACATGGAATCCATTTCAGATTTCATGGCTTCTAGCCACTTCTCGGACTCAGGACCAGTTATGGCCTCTTGGTAGGTCACAGGCTCATCTTGATCCATGAGTAATACATCACCCTGATCACTTATGAGATATCCATATCTCTCAGGTTGTTGACGTATCTTGCTTGACCTACGCTGGTCTTGTTCTACTTGAGCAGGTTGCTCTTCCACAACTACTTGTGTTTCCTGCTCTAATTCCTCCATAGGTGTATCAATGCTTTGTGGTTCTTGAATTTCTTCAAGCTCTATTTTCCTCCCACTGATTCTTTTGGAAATAAAATCCTTTTCCAGAAAAACTCCAGTTCGAGCGACAAACACTTTTCCCTCAGAAGGATTTTAGAAGTAATACCCTCTTGTTTCTTTAGGATACCCCACAAATAAGCATTTGTCAGATTTGGGCTCAAGCTTAGTTGAAATTTGTCGTTTCACATAAACTTCGCAACCCTAAATCTTCATGTAAGACATATGTGGTTTCTTACCACTCCATATCTCATATGGTGTCTTCTCAACCTTTTTGGATGGAACCCGATTAAGTGTGTAAGCTGCAGTCAATAGTGCATGTCCCCAAAAGGAGTTCGGAAGATCGGCGTAACTCATCATGGATTGGACCATGTCTAACAAGGTTCGATTTCTTCTCTCAGATACACCATTCCATTGTGGTGTTCCGGGAGGAGTAAGTTGGGATAAAATCCCATATTCCTTTAGATGGTCATCAAACTCTAGGCTTAAATATTCACCGCCTCGATCTGATCGAAGAACTTTAATATTCTTACCTAGTTGGTTTTGTACTTCATTCTTGAATTCCTTGAATTTTTCAAAGGTTTCAGATTTGTGTTTCATTAAATACACATAACCATATCTACTGAAATCATCAGTAAATGTGATGAAGTATTGAAAACCTCCTCTGGCTGGTATGTTAAGTGGTCCACATACATCAGTATATATGAGGGCCAAAATATCATTAGCCCTTTCACCTTTTCCTGTGAATGGGGACTTTGTCATCTTTCCAATTAAACAAGATATGCATGTCTCATATGATTCATAATCAAAAGAGTCCAAGAGTCCATCTTTATGGAGTTTGGAAATGCGTTTCTCATTTATGTGGCCTAAGCGACAGTGCCAAAGGTAGCTTGGATTTAACTCATTAGGTTTAATCCGTTTAGTATTAATGTTATAAATTGGTATTTCAAGATCAAGGACATATAGTCCATTGTTCATTTGTGCAGAAGCATAGAATATATCATTCAAATAAATAGAGCAATAATTGTTCTTTATTATAAATGAAAAACCAAACTTGTCCAAACAAGAAACGGAAATAATATTCCTACTAATTGCAGGTACATAATAACAGTTCTCTAACTGAATTATTAAACCACTAGGTAAAGTCAAAACATAAGTTCCTACGGCTAAAGCAGCAACCTTTGCTCCATTTCCAACTCGTAGGTCAACTTCACCTTTTGCCAAATCTCTACTCCTTTTTAGCCCCTGCACATTAGTAGAAATGTGAGAACCGCATCCAGTATCTAATACCCATGATGCAGAAGTAGATAAATTAATTTCAATAACAAAAATACCTGAATTTGAAGTCCCTACTCCATTGTTCATATCTTCCAGGTACTTTGGGCAGTTTCTCTTCCAATGTCCGGTCTTACCGCAATGGAAGCAAGTGCCCTCCTTTGCTATGCATCCACTAGGCTTCAAAGCAGGAACAGTAGGTTTAGGCTTGGCAACTTCCTTGCCTTTCCCTTTACCAACCTGCTTAGTAAGCCTCTTGTTCAGCTTCTTTCCATTACTGACCATCAGAATGGACTTCCCTTTTGTCTTCATATTCTGCTCAGCAGTTTTCAACATGCTTAGCAATTCTGGAAGACTCTTATCCATGTCATTCATGTTGAAATTCATGACAAACTGATTAAAGCTATCTGGCAACGATTGCAAGATAAAATCAGTTTCAAGTTCCTTTCCAAGCGGAAACCCTAACCTTTCAAGGTTCTCTACATACCCAATCATTTTGAGTACATGGGGACCTACAGGGTTTCCCTCAGATAACTTGCTGTTAAAAAGGGCCTTTGAAACCTGAAACCTCTCATTTCTTGCCTGCTCTTGATAGAGCATTTTCAGATGTCCGATCATATCGAACGCTGACATGTTCTCGTGTTGCTTTTGCAACTCCGAGTTCATAGTAGCTAGCATGAGACAAGCGGCTTCGTTAGCATCATCAAAATGCTTCTTATAAGCATCTCTTTCTGCCTTAGGTGCCGAACTAGGCGGTTCCTCTTCAGGAACAGGTGTCTCCAAGACATACAGCTTCTTATCGTGCTTGAGGACAATCCTCAGATTTCAGTGCCAATCCAGGAAATTTGTCCCAGACAATTTTTCCTTATCTAGGATTGATCGCAAAATATGGTTGTTTGTTGTCATGGTAATCTACAAAAAAATGAAAATATAAGTATCATTAAAACAACATATTTAATTAGGCCTTTAATCAAATATGCTCCCACTATTTTACTCAAACCAAATGACCCTCATCATTTGATTCGGAAAATCCCATTGGAAGACTTTCTAGTGGGTCGAGATCCACATTTCACTTCGTTCTAAGTCAGCGTTAGGCTGATTACACAAAACTAGGTTATTTAGGTAGGAACTCCTTCCAATTGTATCTCATACAACTCTCGAATATTTTCAGTTGGGTGAATAACTCCTTATTCTAATTCATCATATGAATCATTCCCAACTCTTGCTTCTAAACATGTATAATCTTATTATATTGTGTTTAGTTAAGTTTGACCCATTGTTTTAGCAGTTGGATATTACAATTATCCCATCGCACCTTACTAATATAGAACATGCACCTCGCGTAGGCGAAACCTACATTGTTTGATACTAGTCTTGATGAGTGCTAAAACTTGGAAAGCATGAACTTAATATTTAACTTGAGGGATTTTGTTATTAGTTTGATCTCACCGGCTTAACATGCAATTCGTCTCTCTCATGCATCAACATACAAACACATGCATCAATATACATAAAAGGATACAGTTATGGCCCCTAGCGCAATTGTTCTCCCAAGCCAATGAGAGAACCTAAGCTAACCTAATAACGATCTAAACTTCTCCAAGCAAGATCTCCAAGGTTATCCTCCTTTGATATTGTATTCTTCTCTTTCTTCATAACATTACATTACATAAAAGAAACTCGTTTTACATACGAGGGAGTGAGATGAGAAAAGAAGTTACATCAAGAATTTTAGAGAGAGGCACGACACGCAGGCCGTATTTTACAATCCCAAAACAAAATAAAAGAAAAAACTAAGGCCATAACTGATCACCACAAGACAATAATAATAAACACACTTTTATTATTAGTTTAAATTTTGTTAATTAAAAAAGGAAAATTAAATTTCGATGATTGATCACACTACGCAGAGTTAGCCGGTGGTTCCGCTGACCGTTCAGCGGACGGGGGTCAAGGGGGCAGCGCCCCTTTGTGGGGTTGTCAGGGGCAGTGCCCCAGCGCAAAATTTTAATGAACAATTCATTTGAAATCGGCGTCATTTTCGCACAACTCTTGTGCATTCACAACCCTAATCGCATAACTCTGCAACAACATAACCCTTGTGCCGTCATGAACCCTAATGCAACAGTTTCATGTTGTCAAA
This sequence comes from Vicia faba, assembly GCA_948472305.1. Classification (NCBI taxonomy): domain Eukaryota; kingdom Viridiplantae; phylum Streptophyta; class Magnoliopsida; order Fabales; family Fabaceae; genus Vicia; species Vicia faba. The sequence goes on from OX451739.1 coordinate 849,638,473, forward strand.
CACATTTCGATTGATAATTCAGTATGATTAATCACATGCCATTGCTTCACCATACTAATGTCAGATTCCGAAGCATATGAACAGTGATCGGTCAAAGGAATAACAATCATCAAGTGTTTGAATGAACGAAACAGAAACAGTATATCCCATATACCATCGTTGCATCAGATTTACTTATATCATATATAAAAGTGATCGATCTTATTTGTGTAACCTATGGACGATAGATGTATCGCTGCTTCACCATACTAATGTCGGATTCCGAAGCATAGTCAACATCAATCATCCAAGTCGTACACAACAGATGTCAAATTTAATTACTCGTTTATTATTCAATTCATTCTGGTTTTAATCGAATCAAAACAGAAAATATAGAACGTAAACAACTATCAGATCCATGGTTTTGTAAGTGGCTCTGATACCACTGAAGGAAAATTGCGATCAAAAGCGCAGCGGAATTTAAAATTTTCCTTTAGCGATCCTTAGAATGAACATGGTCAGTGATAGAAATATTTACCTCTTGTGGCGATTCAGACCTTTGATGTTGTGATCACGAGCGTTGATGAAGAACAACGCCTCTACTCAGTCCACACGAACAGATCGCTTCCGGTCACAGTGCTAGCTGATCACGAACGGAAACCTTGAGTGAGAGAGAGAATCAAAAACGAAATTGCATCAAGTGAAATTGCTTCATCACAAGGGATCTATTTATAGAATCACTCGTGTGGGCTACAAGCTAAAAGCCCAATTAAGGCTATAAGCTAAAAGCCCAATTAAGCTTATGGACATCATACCTTATGATGTACCATATATCACTTATCCACGTGGTACCTTACCACTTTCCGTATTACACTTAAGTGCACCGTACCTTACGGTGTTCCTTATTTATTCTATTTCTCATCAACCTATCCTTATGTGTGTGATCCTCTAGGTTTTCGCGACGTTGGCAATTATATTAAATCACACATTTAATATAATAAACAGTGAGAGGTATCTAGCAACACATCATTGTTACCCAAGTCACGAAAATGTCATGTGATCTGACCAAACATTTTCCGTGATAATATTTGTGTTGTACAATTACCCTTTTGCCCTCATATCTATATTGAACACAAGGCATACACTGTGTCACCCTTGTCCAGTTCAATATTGGGCCCTTAGACATTTATCTTGTTATGCAGGATGAGCAAATTCCATCTAGGTCACTCATGTCCCTTAGCATGCTTTGTGAAGTACCCATCAACCGTCTTTATAGTCATCCAGTTACGGATGACGTTTGATCAGCAATAAAGTACTTGACTCTACATCTAGAGTCCATAGTGGTTTCAGGTCGAAGGGTGGTATACACCATTATCATCATGAGAATTACTTATGACACTTTGCATAACATTCTATGTAGTATTCTCATAGCGGGTCAATCCAGTATAAATATTACTCCTAATATTCATACCTATGTCAAGACTTGATAACTCCTTATCTATGATCCATGAGATGTGATCATCAATCTATCTTCATAATAATCTTAATGCTTTAATGTTATCCCACTTCACATTAAAGCTTGACTACGGATACTTTAAGAATAGTGTCTTATGTTTAATGGGATCTCATGATTAAGTCACACTTAACATTTCATTAAACAAATAAACCATTCTAGGGACTTTATTATTTTGGAAAGCAAACATAATAAAGAAATGCCTTTTATTATTAATAAATAATTCGATACAAGTACCAAAAGTATTGGCCTCTAGGGCTTACACCAACAAAGACATCCTGAGATTATTTAGTCAGAGTGATACACAGCCTTCTTGAATTTCTTCAGAACTTCTTCAAGAAGATAAATCTTAGCTGGAATATTATTTCAGTTAAATGATACCTGCAAAAAAAATCTTTTGCACAGAAGGAATTTTTGCAAATTTGTTAGAATGTCTGAGACATAGTCCCATAACTGTTAAACAGTGATTAGTTCAAAAATACACATTTTCTCCCCCTTTTTGGCATAATCAAAAAGTGTAATAAATGAGAAATTTTGAAAGATTTCATAAGAAGTTAAAAAAAATATCCAGAAGTACAAACAAAACATCCAAATAAGAGACAAAAAGAAACTAGGATTTCTTAGAGACAAGATCCATTAGAAGGTTCTTGATCTCAGAGGCAGATTCACTTTGCATTGCCATCCAGTTCTTGAACTCTAGATTTGTTTGATCTTGCTTATCCATGCGTTTATTCAAGACTTCATTCTCCCTCTTTAGCTCTTTCAGAGTGTCCATAATGAGTGAGATAGGAGCAGAAGATGATGAAGCTTCGGTAGAAACAGGGTCAGAAGCAGCAACTGATGAATCAGACTTCACAAAGGTGGAGAGCAGAGTGCCCAGATCCATTGCAAGAGTTGGCACAGGTTCAGGTCCATCCTTAACTGAAGGTTAATTCAATAGAACAATAACCAGAGGATTTGAATCTTCAGAGTATTCTTCAGATTCATCTTCTGATATGTCCATCTTATCAGCTGGTGTATCAACAATCAGTAGCGAAGACTTCTTATTCCAAGTATCAGCAGCTTCTGTCTTGAAAACATGCAGAAGTTTGGAAAAGTTGTCCAGCACCTGAGAGTGGTACAAATCCTGTAACTTTCGTGATTCAGTAACCAAGGTTCTTCTGAAAGTTTCCCATAGAAGATCTGTTGCTGCTGTGTTCACACTTCTAAGGCAGTCTTCTTTCAGCGGTTGTAACCATGCTTGAACATTTGTTATAAAATTCTGAAACAAAATATTTACATCTGGCTGAATAGGTTTAGGGATAGCCGTTCTGTAAGATTTGTTTTTCAAGAATTGTAGAGATTGAGAGTCCACTACAGTTCTTAAAAAGCTATTGGTTTCAGGAGTATTTATAGGTTCAGGTTCAGGTTGGTTAATACAAATAGGAGGTTCTGATATATCATGAGGTACGGATGGTTCAGCAATTTCAGTTTGTTCAAAAAATTGTTGTTCTGGAATTTGAGGAGTTGAGAGAGGTGTTGTATGTTGTGGTGAGGTGGGTGGAGTGATATCAAGCGAAATAATTATTGTATAAGCAGGAGTGGGAATGGGATTTTGAGGTTGTGGTTGGCTCATAGCAAAAATAATTTCAGTTGGTAGATTGAAAGGAGGTTTTATGGTTGCTAGAGGTTCATTAATCCCTGGTATTCTCCAAGATCCATCATCATACCATCCAGTGGGTCTGGGTGATAAAGGTCTGGGAGGGGGTCTTGAGAAACGTTCAGCAGGAATAGGTTGAAAAATAGATGGTTCAGGGGGTTCTGATTGGCTGTCAGAAAGTTCATCAGAGTCAGAATCACTTAAATCTGTTGAAAAATGATTTTTACTAGGGTTGTCAGCAAGGGGTTCAGCAGGTAAGGTCAGATCAATGTCTACATCTAAGTCTCCTAAGGTTTGAGAGGGTTCAGCAGATGCAGATACATTTTCAGAATTATAAACAGGTATAGTTTCAGCATGATTACCTGTCTTCTTTTTCTTCTTCTGAGAAGTGTCAGAAGGTCCTTCTACAGCTTTTCTCTTCACAGATCCTTGGAGAACAACATCAGCAGCTTGATTTCTTCCTTGAAGCCAAGCTGGATCAATAGGTGATCCTGTTTCTCTGCAGGTCTCAAGATAGTGCAAAACCATACGAGAATTCTCCCCTGAGTTGAACATAGGAAAGTCATCAATAGGAATTCTTCTCTTCTTCACAATAGTTGACAGACATGGAGAGGGTTCCACCAGCAGTTTGTCAATAATTTTCCTCTTCAGCAAGTTCTTTCCAGTCATAGTCTTACCACAGATAGGTTCAAGCTCCCCCAGAAGATTTACTTCTTTTAGGTGAGCAATCAGACCATTCTCAGTCAGAATGTCTGATAATAACCTCCCCATGGGAATCCAATTCCTCTTTGTTTTGGGATTCTTCATCCTTTCAGCTTCTCTGGTTTCTTTGACATGGTTCCAGAGGTGTTCAAAAAGTAAGTAGGGCAAATCAATTTTGACATTGGTTCCAAGGCAAAACAGCAGATATTGTTGATCAGCATTAATGTAATCGGGAGAACTGGTGTCTTTCCTGTGGTGAATACATCCATGAATAATCCTTGCCCAAATCTTATACTTGTCTTTCAAATCCCTGACTTTGGAGGAACCTTGACCGTTGGTAAAAATCTCTGTATATACCCTAGACATCTCCATTCTTCCAGTGGGCATTCCTGTAACTCCAAGTCCTTTAAATCCCAGCAACCTTCTGATTTGATTTTCTGTAATGAATATTTCCTTTCCCATTACAGAGGAGAGAATAACCTTGGGAGTTGCAATAGCGTGAATCCAAAATTCTTTTACCAAATGAGGAAAGACTGGACCAATAAGACGATCAAAGTAGCTTTCCCAACCTTGAAACTTCACAGCAGGGAACAAGTTAAATTCATTCTCTCTGAGATTCTCAAAGTCTACCATTAGCTCACTCAGAACTTCCAAACTTTCTACCGGAATGAGAGTTGTCCTTTCAGGTATACTATATTGCTCAGAGTGGGTAGAGGAAGAAGAAGCCATTGAAGTTCTTTGGAAAAGAGAAATTTTCGAAAAGGGTTTTAAGAGAAACGTACAACAAAAACTTTAGTTGAAAGAGACAGTAAAGAATGAAAAGGGTTTTTCAAAGAGTATTTATAGGCAATAACTTCAGAGAATAGGTTAAGAAAAAAAGTATTTAAGACAATTTTAAAATAAAGATTAAAACGGATTTAAAAACGAATCTCATCATTACTTGCATTTAATGATTTGCTAAAAATGAGGGAAAACGTGAGATTATGGCTAATCATCAACAGTTACCTAGAACGTCATCAGTAGCTTTTGCATGCTTGACCTTTCAGAAACACACCACGTGTTCATCTCCTGAAGGATGCATGTAACAGCTGTTTGTTCTAATGAATTTCTGAACTACACTTGGACATGAAGCGTTAGAATGATTCATAACTTTTTCATATAGCTTCTATTACAACTTCTCTTCTAACTTCTGAAGAGTTGTTGATCAGAGCATTCATTTTAGAAAGTTCTGAAGCCAGTCACAGAGAATAAATATTATTTTATTCAGGACATAATTCCATACAAATATTTTTCAGAATGAAATTAAATCTATCTTCTGAAAGGGGTTTGGTAAAAATGTCAGCCCATTGATGGTCTGTTTTTACAAAAATTAAGTTTAGAATTCCCTTCTGAATATAGTCCCTTATGAAATGATATTTAATTTCTATATGTTTGGCTTTAGAATGTAAGATTGGATTTTTAGAAAGACAAATAGTAGAAGTATTGTCACAGAAGATAGGAATCTTACTTTCATAAAGGTTGAAATCTTCTAGTTGACTTTTCATCCAAATCATCTGAGAGCTACATCCAGCAGTAGATATATATTCAGCTTCTGTGGTTGATAGAGCAATTGTTGCTTGCTTTTTGCTATACCATGAGATAAGATTGTCACCCAAAAACTGGCAGCTTCCAGAGGTGCTTTTTCTTTCAATTCTATCTCCAACAAAGTCAGCATCATAATAAACTGCTAGTTTGTAATCTTGTGATCTTCTGTAACACAGACCAAGATTAGCAGTACCTTTCAGATACCTAAGAATTCTCTTAACAGCCGTTAAATGAGATTCTCTAGGATCTGATTGGAATCTAGTACACAAGCACACGCTAAATAATATATCAGGTCTAGATGTAGTCAGATAGAGAAGGGATCCAATCATACCTCTATAGAGCTTCTGATCTACTTTCATACTTACCTCATCTTTACCTAGAATGCAGGTTGGATGCATAGGTGTCTTGGCATCTTTGCTTTCTGACATTTGAAATTTCTTCAGAAGTTCTTTAACATACTTCGTTTGATGTATGAAGGTACCTTCTGGAGTCTGGTTGATTTGAATTCCAAGAAAGAATTTCAATTCACCCATCATGCTCATTTCAAATTTTGCCTGCATTGTCTTAGCAAATTCTTTTCCAAGGGAGATATTAGAGGTTCCAAAAATTATATCATCAACGTAAATTTGACATATTAAAATATCATTTTTAAATGTTTTTCTGAAGAGAGTTGTGTCCACTTTTCCTCTAGTAAAATCTTTTTCTAATAGAAAATTACTCAGACGATCATACCAAGCTCTGGGAGCTTGTTTTAAACCGTATAAAGACTTTTTCAATTTAAAAACATGTTCTGGATGCTTTAAATTATTAAATCCAGGAGGTTGATGGACATATACTTCTTCTTCAATATAACCATTTAGAAATGCACTTTTAACGTCCATTTGATACAATGAAATGTTATTTTGTACAGCAAAAGAAATTAAAAATCTTATAGATTCTAACCTGGCGACTGGGGAAAAGGTTTCATTATAATCAATTCCTTCTTGTTGACTATAACCCTGTGCAACCAGTCGTGCTTTGTTTCTGATTACTTCACCTTGTTCATTCAATTTGTTTCTGAAGACCCATTTGGTTCCTATAACATTGAATCCTTTGGGTCTTGGAACAAGATTCCATACATCATTCTTTGAGAATTAATTTAGTTCTTCTTACATTGCAAAGATCCACTCAATATCTTCCAGAGCTTCATCAATGGTAGTTGGCTCAATCAGAGAGACTAAACCAAACAAAGATTCTTCATTGATTCTGAGAGATGATCTTGTTCTGATGGGATCTTCTTTTCTTCCAATGATTACGTCTTCTTTGTGAGCTGGAGATAATCTAGGAAACCTTTTCTGTGTGGGTTGGTCAGAGATTCTGAGATTGTTCAGAGCATTGTCAAGAGTATGATCTGCTACGTCTTCTTTTGCTTTTGATCTTTCAAATTTTGAGTGATGATCTTCTGTACCTACAGAAAAATCAATTTGCTTTGGTTGTTGTTGGCCAAGCTTATCATCAAACCTGACTTTGATTGATTCTTCAACAATCAGAGTTTCTGTGTTGTATACTCTATAGCCTTTTGAGCGTTCAGAGTATCCAAGCAGGAAACACTTTTGTGCTTTGGAATCAAATTTATTCAGAGTTTCTTTGGTGTTTAGAATAAAACAAGTACATCCAAAAGGATGGAAATAAGAAATGTTGGGCTTTCTGTTTTTCCATAATTCATAGGGAGTCTTTTCAAGAATAGGTCTTATAGAGATTCTATTCTGAATATAACACGATGTATTCACAACTTCTGCCCAAAAGTGCTTAGCCATATTTGTTTCATTGATCATGGTTCTGGCCATCTCTTGTAATGTTCTATTCTTTCTTTCTACAACTTCATTTTGCTGGGGAGTTCTAGGACAAGAAAAATTATGAACAATACCATTTTCTTTAAAATATTTTTCAAAATAATGATTTTCAAATTCACCACCATGATCACTTCTAACTTTTGTGATTTTAAAATCTTTTTCATTTTGCACTTGAGTACAGAAGTCAATGAATACAGAATGTGACTCATCCTTGTGTTTTAAAAACTTTACCCATGTCCATCTGCTGAAATCATCAACAATGACCAATCCATACTTCTTGCCTCTGGTGGATGCATTTTTAACTGGCCCAAACAGATCAATATGAAGTAACTCTAATGGCTTAGAGGAAGAGACAACATTTTTAGATTTAAAGGAAGGTTTTGAAAATTTTCCTTTTTGACATGCTTCTCACATAGCATATGAGTTGTACTTCAGATTGGGAAGTCCTCTGACTAAATTTAATTTATTTAGTTGAGAGATTTTTCTAAGACAGACATGTCCCAATCTTCTGTGCCATACCCATTGCTCATTGCTAACAGACAAAAGGCATTTTACGTTTTGAGATTTAAGATCTGATAAATCAATTTTGTAAATGTTGTTCTTTCTCTTTCCAGAAAAGAGGATTGATCCATCCTTTTGATTTACAGCTTTACATGAGTTTTGATTGAAGATAATGTTATAGCCATTGTCACTTAATTGACTTATGGACAATAGATTATGAGCTAATCCTTCTACTAATAAAACATTAGAGATAGAAGGAAGGTTATTGTTTCCTATGGTTCCAGAACCAATAATCTTTCCTTTCTGATTACCTCCAAACTTCACATCTCCTCCAGCTTTAAGTTCCAGGCTTTGGAACATAGACCTTTTTCCCGTCATGTGTCTTGAGCACCCAGAGTCCAGGTACCATGACTGGTGTTTCAATTGAGATGTTAAGGACATCTGCAACAAATATTATTTTATCCTTAGGTACCCATATCTTTTTGGGTCCTTTTGGGTTAGCATAAGAGTTTCCAGAATGTGATGTATATTTTATATCATGTGAGTGTCCAAACTTGAATTACTTATTCAGAGGTTTGTAAGTGAAGGTCATTTTGGCAATAGGTTTTGGAATGTATGTCTCCTTCCCTTTGGGAGGTTCATATCCAATTCCTCTTCTGTTTTTCCCACTAACTCCATAGATCATTGAAGCCATTTTGCTTCTGTCTATGCTTTTAGCAAGAAAAGATTGAAAGCTATAGTCATATTCTTTCAGAATATCTTTTGAACCAGACACAGACTCTGAACTAAAATTCTTTTGAACAATTTCCTTTTCAAGTTTAAGATTGTTTTCTAAAAGTTCAGATTTTTCTGTTTCAAGTTTCTTAAAATCAGATGCAAGACTCTTCTTGAGTTTCTTGTATTTGATTTTGAGCTTACTATAGTTTTCCAGAAGTTCTGATAAACTATCAGCAAGTTCTTCTCTATAAAATTCAGAAAATACCTCTCTTGGTTCTGACTCGCAGTCTGAGTCATTTTTTGTGATAGCCATTAAGGCTAGGTTGGCATTTTCATCTTCAGACCAGATTCATCTTCAGAAGAATCTGAGTCATTCCAGGTTGCCATCTCAGAATCATGGTTGTAGATGAAAGGAAACTTACAATCATGATTTCAGTTGCGTGAGTAATGTAGTCAAGCCCATAAAATACATTGTTTGTGCCTTTTTACTGGACATCAAATTTAGCATTTAAATCAATATCAGTTTATATCAGTTCCACACCCACATAACAAACCCAATACCAACGTGTCCAAACAATAAACACACGGTGATAAACCAACCACTACTCACTAAAGAAAATGACATCAACCGCAAACAAAAACAAACTCATTCAAATTGCAAACAATAATTAAATAAATAAAAATAAAAAACAGAGTTGAAAAATCAAACTCACCTAGTGAAACCAGGTTTCTTTAGTGAGTGGAACACCGAGTTCCGCCATACAAGCTTGCATTCTATCACCGAAATCGTACAATCCCAGATATCTCTTAATGCACCGGTCTTGCATCTTGCTTAGCGCTTTCGCCAAAGGATAACTTATCACAGAATTTTAAAAATGCAAAATTTAAAAAACCAAACATCAGTCATTCAAATTTCAAAAAAAAAAAAAAAAGAAAGAAACCGCAAAAACTTTCCAACAAAGACCAAATGAAACAAACAACAATTAACTAATTCAAAATTACTAATTTTCTAAAACTGATTAAAAAACAGATATCCTTAACCCTAATCTTCAAATTGCTCCTTTTTCTTACCTGACAGATTACATATTAAAACATTTTAATTAATACCATGCTCCCTTCCTAAGTTTTTATTTTTTATTTTTTATTTATAATAATAAAAATCAATTAATAATGAACAATACTAATTTGATAAAATTATTATTCTATTTTACTTGCTTTCTTTATAATTTTTTCTTTTCAATTTGTGTAAAATGATATGTTATAACAATTTTTTGGAAGAGCCTCATCAGTGATAATATTTATTTTTAGATGACAAAATCTCACATGTAGACATGAGTCATTTAAAATTATTTGAACCATAATTCTAGTAGTAGTAGTACTCCTACTTGAATTGGTGAAAGAAAAAGGAAATGATGTGATGGAATAGGTGTTTGGGCTAGAGAGTATAGGATGCCCTGGTCAAAACGGGGCCATAGGTTTCGGCTGATATGGATTGGTCCATATATGACTGAACTCTCACGCTACCCTATTATCTGCTACCCTCAAACATAGGTAGGTGCCGTTGCAAATCAATCAAATCTAAACTAACAATGGTCACACTGTGAACGGAGAAAAATATCTTTTTTATTCTTGTGTTGTACACTTTCCGTCCTTAATTATAACATTTAGATAAAAAAATTATTTCAAAATTATAAATCACCTTACCATTTCTATACAATGTTAAAACAATTTTTTCAAATATACATATTACAAATACTCTTCTACAAATACTCTTTTGAAACTATTCATTTTAATAAATAAAATTTATTTTAAAATGAATATTATTTTCCATTTTTCAATGTAATAATAATAATAATTTTTTTAATTATGTTTTTTACATTTTATTATAGACACTATTTTCAATATTTTAATAAGATTAATATTATAACAGTATGATATTTTATGATAATATTATTGTATTTTTTAATCTGTGTATAAAAATATTAAACGATAATCATTTTGAAACAGATGAAGTATCACATTTTAATATTTTTATAAAATTATTATACATCATTTCACTTTTTTATCCTTTGTTTTAAAATAAATGTTTAGGGAAAAAAATTATCCTAAAATATTTGTCACTTTAAATTATCCATTCAATTTTATATTTAATCTTTCAATTCTATTCTCTATTAAATACTCTTAATTTATTTTTTTCTTACTTAATATTAATACTAATTTAAATATACAAATAATTAAATAAGATAATTTAATAAAATTATTTATTTTTATTTTTTAATCTATGTGAAATAATTCATTACGATAAATAATATGAGATAAAGGAAGTATATTTTTTCAATTTGAGAGAGAAGTACTCCCTCCATTCTTTTTTAATGAATTTTTTTTTTACACATAGAAAATAATTAATAATTATGATTAAACAATGATTTTTTTTTCTTATAATATTCTTAATTTTTTAATAATTTATTTAACTTTTTTTCTTTCTATAATAATAATTATGGATAATTTAAAAAAAAATAGAATCAATATTATCTAAACTTTAAAATGTGATACTTAAAAAAATATTTTTTTTTTAAAAAGTGACAATTATAGGAGAGAATAATATTGAATTGAGTGAAGGACGTTGACCTTTTCCGAGTAATAGTGGGTCCATGAGTGAGGTTATACTATGAGAAATGGCAATGATGCGTGAAACAGCAAGATGATGTATTTGCATATGCTCAGGTTGACTTGGATTAAAACATACACGAATTTCAAGGATTGTTATTATTGTCTTCTATTTTTCTCTTGTTTTCTTTCTTTTTTTCTTTTATATAAACCCGTGTTTCCTTTCTAAAACTAGGGTGGATAACGGTATAAAAAATGACAATATGATTGAAACCACAGTTGTAAAATCTTGGCTCATTTCCGTCCATTCAAGCCATCGGTTTTCTCGGATAGCAGTTCCGACGGGTGATGTTTTATTTCGGGTGGTTTTTTCGGATCCATAAGTTAAATCATCAACAACCAAAATATTTTAAAGAAAGAAAAAAAATAGAAGAGGTTAAGGTGTAAAAGAAATCTTAAAAGATAAAAAAATGATTTTGATCTCAAAGAGGTGAGAGAACACTACAAGAAATATACTCTTCAGCGAAGTGATTTAGTGACGTGATTATTATGTCACTAAATTTTAGCAGTTGCGACGTGATAATCACGTCACTATAATATTTTATAAATTAAATAATAAAAGTAATGAATAGTCTGCGTCAGTCTGATTTTTTTTATATATATAAAAGTTGCAACGTGGAAAACACGTCACAACATAAAAAATTGAATAAAATAATATTAAAGCTGCAAACGTTTTGAAGAGGGAAGTTTAAATATTTAAAAAAAAATATGTTGTGACATGTTAAACACGTCGCAACTAATTTAGAGGGAACTTTGACAAGATGTGGTTCTGAACCATTCTGAAATGTGCAGATTAAGATTACAAAAATAATCGTTTGAGAAGTTACGACGTGAATATCACGTGGCAAGGTTATTGGTTTATTTTAAAAATGTAATGTTGGGGTTGCAACGTGAATATCACGTGGCAAGGTTGCGACGTGATATTCACGTCGCTGATTGGCTATTAGACTTGAACGCTCTCTTTCTAGAAACCATTGTGTTTCTTTTTCTCCACTTTCTTCTTCTTTCTCTCTTCTGTTCTTCTTTCCCTCTTCTCTATTCTTCCATTGTTACATTATCAAATCTCAATTTCATCACCAATTCCAAATTTATTTTGTAATAAAGGTATAATATTTATTTATTTTATTTTTAATATTTTCGTTTTAGGTTAATTATATTTCATGATTGACTGAATTTTTTTTGTCAAAAAATTAAAGAGATTAAAAGGAAGATTCAAGAGTTGTACAAGAAGTTGAAGGAGTTTCAAGAATTGATATTTATGTTATTTATTTATATTTTGAATTTATTATTATTATTATTATTATTATTATATATATATATATATATATATATATATATATATATATATATATATATATATATATATATATATATATATATATATATATATATATATATATATATATATATATATATATATATATATATTAATTAGATTGTTAGTTGTTATTTGAAAAAAAAATTATTTGATATATTATTTTGTATATGTATAGTGTAACAAGAAAAAAAATTGAATATATTTATTTAAAACAGAAATATACTATTTTTTTATTAGAATATAATGTAATAAAGAATATAGAAAAATAAGTTAATAAATATATATATTTCTTAAAACAGAATATAAAAAAAATATGTAATTAGTAAATATTTTTAACAATATATTTTAAAAATAAAAACAGTTTTATATATTTAATAAAAATGATTATATAATATAATAAAAAATTTATTAAAACAGTTTTATAAATATATTTTAAAATATAAAAAAAATGTAATTAGTAAATATTTTTAACAATATATTTTGAAAATAAAAACAGTTTTATATATTTAATAAAAATGATTATATAATATAATAAAAAATTTATTAAAACAGTTTTATAAATATATTTTAAAATATAAAAAAAATGTAATTAGTAAATATTTTTAACAATATATTTTAAAAATAAAAACAGTTTTATATATTTAATAAAAATGATTATATAATATAATAAAAAATTTATTAAAACAGTTTTATAAATATATTTTAAAAATAGAAACAGTTTATATATATATATATATATATATATATATATATATATATATATATATATATATATTACTACCAACAATTTTTATCATATATATAGTTTTTAATAAAAACAGTTTTTATTTATAGTCAAAATAGAATATAATAGTCAAAATAGAATATATATATATTTATCTTAATAAAAGAATTATATTTTAATAAAAAATATTAACATGAATATAATAGTTAGGTATAAAAAATATTATTAATTTTTAAAAATATAATTATAAATAAAATATAATAAAAAACGAAATATATTATATATATTATTTTAAAATTGAGAAATTTATTTTTTAAACAAATTATATATTAAAAGTAGAATATCTTATATATGTGTATTTAAAATAAAATAGAATATAATTATATTTTATATTTCTTAAAAGAATAACATCTTTGTTAAAAAAAATTATGGTTGATATATATTCAATACGTTTATTAACGTATGGTAATATATATATATATATATATATATATATATATATATATATATATATATATATATATATATATATATATATATATATATATATATATATATATATATATATATATATATATATATATATATATATATATATATATATATATATATATATATATATATATATATATATATATATATATATATAGTTATAAAATTTAGTTATAGTTAGTATAGTTAAATGTTTACTTATAGTTAATAATAAGACAATGATTGTATAAATGTGCAGTATAGAATATTATCGGTATGGTCGTAGTTGGATGTACGGTAGATTGTATTCAGGAAGGCGTGCACTTAAACTCCATTTTATAGAAGGAGTTAATAAGTTTATCACGTGGGTGTTTGCTCAGGAATATTGTCGATGCGAAGGAGAAGTTAGGTGTCCCTGTCTCAAATGTGAATGTAGACCAATAATTAATGACCCGGAAGAAGTAGCATGTCATTTGCATAGAAGGGGTTTCATTGAAAATTATTGGGTTTGGACATATAATGGTGAAGAACTGCCGAGTAACGTATCAGATACTAGCAACACGCATGCTTCAAGTAGTCGACCGCCTATGGAATATGAGGAAAACTTTAATCTGATCGGTGAGATGGTTGAGGATGCTTTTTGTGTGAACGTGACATATGATCAAACTGAAGATTTTGACGGGGAAGAGTTGCTGAATGAGAATGCGCAGAGATTTTATCAGTTGTTGAATGAGATGAATACACCATTGTTCGAGGGGTCATCAGACTCAAAGTTATCAATGTGTGTGAGATTATTGGTCGTCAAGTCAAATTGAAATGTTCTTTATCAGTATTTGGAACATTTCGCAAAAATGATGTTGGATTCCACCGCAACAAAAGACAACTTGACTACAAGTTTTTATGATACAAAGAAGTGAGTGTCGAAGTTAGGTTTAAATGATGTTGGAATATTTTCATTTTTAATATAAATTTATATTTAATATAACTAATTCAAATTATTGTTGTTTAGTTTATCGCTGAGTCGGACTGCTGCCAAGGTTATAAATTATATAATTCAACAGATGTATAAACAATTTTGGAAGACCTTCAAAGATGTCAAAAATAAAGAAGCTTGGTTTAACAAATTTAAGGTATAATTAATTTATTTTTTAGTTATTGTTATTTAAATGACTATTTCATTATAATTATCTAATTATTTATTTTAATGTCATACAATATTGCAGAAAAAATGTGTGTGGGACCCATTGAACGAGAAGATGATAAAAAAAATTATTATGGTAGAACTTCAAGACGTCTTTCTGACATAGTGCATTGTGTTAGAGAGCGTTGTGAACTTCAGGATATCCGTCCCAATTGGATAGGGAAAGAGGTTTTTGAGGAACTTCTTAAATATTGGGAGTCACCCGAATTTCTGGCTAAATCTGAAAATTTTAAGAAGATGAGGGCATCTGAAAAGGGGGTTGCGTTAATGCAGTTAGAAGTATAAGTACCACGGAGCATGTTCGACGCATGGTAAATATTAACACTTTTTAAAGTTATATTTTGATTTATATTTTATTAATTAATGTTAATTTTTTTTATTATTTAGACCAAGAATTTGGGGAGACCTCCATTGATGATTGAGTTGGTTAAAAAGACTCGGACAAAGAAAACCGGAGATTTTGTTGACGAACGCACTCTAAAAGCTTTCGTAAGTTATTTAATTTACGTTGTTGTTTATATTTTTTTTATTTAATGACAATTTTGTGTCGTGATTTTCACGTGGCAACTGAGAAACTGTGACGGAAAAATCACGTGGCAATTGAGAAGTCGTAGCGTGAAAATCACGTGGCAACTTTTTAAATATAATTTAATTTAATTTAATTTAATTTATTAAATATTTAACTTAATTTTTTTTATTGAATATATAGGAGGATTATCAGACATTGCTCGCAAATTTTCTGAGTCATAATCCTCAATATACTCCGGGAGAGGGAGAGAGACTTCATCAAGATGTGGACTTTTATATTTGGGATCAAGTCATTGGCGGAAAAGGCCCTAACGGTTGTTTTTTTGGTGGTGGAAATTTGGCGGACACCTTGAGAAGTGGAGATAGAACTCTATTTCAAAGAGTTAGAGATGGAGAAGGGGGGTCACATCAACCAAATTTAACACCAGAACAACTTGAAGTCGTAAGACAATTGGCATTAAATGAGACGAGACGCGAGTCAGCGCAACGTGAGGCGACAATGAAAGCACAAATGGAGGCCCAAATGGAGGCAAGAGCAACAACAACAAATGGAGACCATGGCGAAGAGGCAAGCTGATATGGGGCAACAAATGAGATAATTTATGCAAGGGTTTGGTGGAAATCCAAACTTTCGCGGTCAAGAGTCAGAGGATTACGGAAGAGAAGATAATTTTGACATTGATAATTATGACCCGCAAACTTTAATTTTTTATATTTTACTTTCAAACTTGAATTTGTATACCATACTAATTAATTCTTAAATTTATAATTTTAGTTTATTAATTTTATTATATTAAATGTAATATATTAAATTTATTATATATTAAATTTATTATTTTAATTTATTATATTGAATTTATTAAATTGAATATATAAAAGAAAAATAAATTCAGTTATTAAATTTAAAAAAATATATTAGTGACGTGATTTTCACGTCACACGTTGTGACGTGAAAATCATGTTGCAACTTACTTTCTATATAAAAAAAAAAGTGGATGGCAGACATTATAAGAAACAAGTAAATGAAACTATTTAGTGACGTGTTTTTCACGTCACTAATTTGTAACGTGAAAAACGTGTTGCAAGTAAATTAACTTCAAACTTGTTACGCCTGCTCTTTTGCAATGATGGTTTTTGTATAAAACTTTGTTGCGACGTGATTTTCACGTCACAACTTTGTGACATGAAAATCACGTCGCAAACTTTTTGTCACCTCCTCCCCGGCCACGTGAACGAACACGTCGCAAGTATTATGTAGTGATGTGTTTCCTCGTGTTGTGACGTGAAATTCACGTCGCAAATGAGTTTTTTTTTATAGTGGAAGTAATATTTTACTTCAACCCTGTAGATCCAAAAACAAAGAACATATTTATTGAAATGATAAAATATAAGTCTGGTTAAGAATATTTGTTGCTAGAGCCATTTGCATGTAAGGGAAAATCATATCCTATTTGAAATCAAAGAAATTAAGAGAAGCTTTTATGTTAGTAGAAATGGAGATGAGAGAAAGAAAATTAAAAAGCAAACAATTAACTTTTTTATAAAATGGATGGTTGTGTTTATTGTGAGAGTGAGATAAGCTTTTCACGAATTTATTTCCAAAACGCCACGTTTTTGAAACATATTTTCTGGAATGCCACCTATTGAAAATATTGCCCAAAGTGTCACACCCAGGGGGGTTCACGCCATTTTAAATGGCGCAAACATGGGACCCACAAACGCTGCAATGGCTCTCGCCATTTGAAATGGCGTGAAAGGGCTAAATATTTTTTTTCTTCGTTTTCTTGTATTTTCTTTAGTTATATTAATAATTTTTATTATTAATTACAAATAATTTAATAAATTATTTAATTATAAAATTAATTAATAAAATATTAATTTTAAAACTTAAATAATTATAAACTTAAAATAACTATTTAACAATTATAATTAAATAATAAATTTTTTTATTAAGTAATAAAATTTCACAATTACAATCAAAATACTAAATAAAAAATACAGTTAAAAGTAGTTATAAATAATAATACATGGATAAAATTAGTTAGAAGGGCCTGCATTGTTGAGGCAATACGAACATTTTTTCCGCATGTGTGGTTGTTGACAGATTCTGCATCGTCTTTTTATTTTCTCAACAGTGTCCATTTCAGTTCTAATGCGAGTACTGTTCGGGCGACCTTTTTTGTTTCGTCGCATCCTTTCATCATGCAAAAGAGTATCGCCCAAATATGGAGGCCAGCTATCTTCTTGGGGAACATCGACGAAACTTTGTATGTAAACTTTGAAGATGTTTATAACTCTATACAAGTCATGAATAAACGTAATATAGTCGTGGTTAATGTGACAACACGTTGCGATAGCATGTGACCAAGGTAGATGAAAAGTTTGAAATTTCCCACAGTCACAAGTTTGTGTTTGGAGGTTGACTTTGAAATGAGTAAGTGGCCGACAATTCCTATTATTAACTGTCTCTTGAACCACGAAATAGTGACTTTCACGGTCAAAAGCCAAGACATTATAACTGTGGGATTTTTCTACTTCTTCTGCAATTCCTTTCATGCAGTTATCTGTGAATTCCTTTCCCGATGACAAATTTTTTGTCCAATCCTTTCCTCGCTTACCCCACAATGTTCCCATCTTGTAGAATATTGATCTTACAGGTGATGTAATAGGTAGGTTTCGAGTTTCCTTCAACACTGAGTTCAAAGATTCAGCAAGGTTGGTTGTCATGTGACCCCATCGTGCTCCTCCGTCGTAAGCTCGCGACCATTTTTCTCTTGGAAGGTTCTCTATCCAATTGAAAGCCTCTGTGTTTGTTTAGCAGATCTCCTCCCGATAATATGCGTATGTAGACTCATTAATTTCATACCCTGCGTAAAAGCATTAAAAACATTAATATAAAAGAACTATATATTGAAATGCCATGTTAAAAATTAGAGAGTAATTACCCATGTTAACAACTGTTTTGCGAAGGTTTTTGTCCTTGATGGCTCGCATGAAGTTTTATGCGATGTGCCTAATGCAATACACATGCACCGATGGTGGGTTCTGCCAGCCATTATCCGGGTTATTATAGGCACTCTTAATGGACTCATGTCGATCAGATATCAAACATAAGTCTGATTGGGGTGTGACGTGGAGTTTCAAATTTTTCAAAAAGAAACTCCAAGCCCCCCCGGTCTCACCTTCGACCAATGCATATGCGATTGGGAAAATATTACCATTCCCATCTTGTGCAACAGCTAGGAGCAATGTTCCCCTATATTTTCCATACAGCCATGTACCATCTGTAACGCCCGTAATTTAATTAATTATTTAATTAAATTATTTTTTTGGAATATTTATGAAGATGTGTTATAATTAATTGGATTTAATTATTTTATTAAGTGGATAAATAATATTAGAGATATAATATTATGTGGTGAAATAATATTAGAAGTATAATATTATTTGATGTGAGCTTATTTTGAAGGAATAGAAGTAATAAGGGGGTGTATTGGTTTTAATCTAAATAAGGAGTTAAAAGAATAATAGGGTTATTTTATTGTTGTTGGAATAGAATAGAAAGAAGAGGCATTGGAAGAATAAGGATTGAGAAAGAACGTGCAAGCTGCTAGAGAAAGTGGAAAACGGCAAGAACGAGAATTCAACCGGAAATTGTAGAGCGACCTTCAATCTAAGGTAAGGGTGGGGTTCTGACTCTATAATTGGGTTTATGGTGATTGGTATGTGGGGTTAGAGGTGATTGTTGTCTTGTTCTTGAATTGAAAATACATGATTGTTGTATGATGAGAACCGTTGAATTTTAGACGAATATTGATGCCGTGATGTTATTAATTGATGTAGAATTATAGGGTAAATTATGAGTGATGATTATCCATGATTATATTAAGTTTTAGGGCTTTAGGTATGAATTCCGTAGTGAGATGCAGTGATGAAAAACGCAAAAATATTGCAGTACAGGAAACGCAGAATTAGGCAAATTAATATCAGGCGCTATTGTTTTAGAACAATGAATTAATTTGGAGATAGAGTTAGTCGTACTGTTCTTAGTTAGATTGATATTAGGCTAAGAATTAAAATAGTAAGATTAATAGAAAGTAGAAGTTATGATGTTAGAAGTATGTTGTTAGAAGTTGTGTTAGATTGGTGAGAAATAGAAGTTCTGATGGTAGAAGCAGTGTTAGTTAGAAGTTGAATTGAATTATTAGAAAGTAGAAGTTCTGATGATAGGAGCTGTGTTGGTTAGAAGTTATGTTGTCAGAAGATTGTGTCATCATAAGTTATGTTGTCAGAAGATTGTGTCATCAGAAGTTGTATTAGTCAGAAGTTGAGTTAGTCAGAAGTTGGGTTAGTCAGAAGTTGTATTGGTCAGAAGTTGTGACGGTCAGAGGTTGTGTTGTCAGAAGTTGAGTTGTCATAAGTTGAGTTGTTAGAAGTTGAGTTATTAGAAGTTGTGTTGGTTAGAAGTTGAGTTGGTAAGAAGTTGTTCTGGTCAGAAGTGGTGTTGGGCGTTACATTGTTTTCGTACAGAATGTGAAGGATAGATGCTTAGAAGTTGTTGTTTGAACCATAATAGTAGGTTAGTGACGGTTATGACGTTAGAGTTACAGAATGGCAGTATTGATTTACTGTGGACTTAACGTACAGCTGAGTCGTTAGTGAGAAGTTATTAATAATATTGTGTTGATGATTTATGATAAATAAATGATGTTTAATGAATTATTATGAAGATGTGAGATGTTGATGACGAGACGTTGAGATGTTTTGAGATGTTGCTAATTGAGATGAATTTTGAAATGTTGTTAATTGAGATGAATTTTGAGATGTTGTTAAATTGAGATGTTGTTAATTTGAGTGTTGTTATTACATTCATGATTGTGTTGCATACATTTCATTTTTGAGATGGAGCTTATGCTCGTTGAGATGGCATGTATTGGCAAATTTTGAGATGAAGGCTATGCCTTGTTGATGCCTCTATTAATTGGCAAATTTTTGAGATGGGAGTTCTGCTCCAATGGTACCACATGCATTTGCATAGTGTTGAGTCGCATTATATGATTTCATAAAGAAGTGTATTTTGATGTTGATGAATGTGTATATATGTTGTAATATTGTTGATTATGAGATGAGAAGTGGTGATGTTATTGATCTAATTTAATATATTAATTATCATGTGCTTTATTATATTGTTAGATATCTCACCCCTTCTGTTTGAATGTTGCCCTTATGTTGGTAACGTGCAGGTAATCGAGAGTGAAGGTTGTATACCTTCAGTAGTTCGAGTCGGTGACATTGCTCTGATATATAACACTCGGGGGAATGAACGCTTGCTGTTTTGATTGCTGATTTTCAGTTGTTGAACTTTAAATTGATTATTATTAAATATGTGATGTTTCGAAGTTGCTGTATTGTTGTTAAAGATGTTATTGAGAATTCCGATGCGTAGTTGTTGAATTATTTTAATTAAAGATGTTATGATGATGGTTCGTCCGATGTTTGAAAGTGTTATATATCCACGATGAATGCAATAAATTTGATAGAAGAATTTGTGACGTCCCGATTCGTTTGCATGATTGAATTTTATAACTCTGATTTGTTTATATGATTTCTTGGGGTAGAATTGGGGTGTTACAAAGTTAGTATCAGAGCAAAAGGTTGGTCCGACCATGTCGTCAAGTCGTAGTTATCTAATAATCGAGTATTGTTATTTTGAGTTCTAACCGTTGTTTGTGTTGTAATGAGAAGTTGAGATGGCTGGAAGGAATGATGCTACACTTGCTACTGCTTTAGAAGAAATGGCTCATGCGATGGAAAATCAGCCGAATGCTGACGAGAATGCTGGATCTCATAGCTTGGCGACTTTCCAGAGAGAGAATCCACCTACGTTAAAGGGAAAGTATGATCCTGACGGAGCATTGGAATGGTTGAAAGAGATTGAGTGAATATTTCGTGTGATGGACTGCACTCCAGCGCAGAAGGTTCGTTACACATATGCTAGCAGTTGAGGCTGATGACTGGTGGCTAGAGACTTGTCAAAAGTTGGAAGTTGCAGGTGAGAATGTCACTTGGGCTGTGTTCTGTAGAGAATTTTTGAGAAAGTATTTTCCTGAAGATGTTCGTGGTAAGAAGGAAATTGAATTTCTTGAGCTGAAGTAAGGAAGTATGTCAGTTGGTGAGTATGCTGCCAATTTTGCTGAGTTGGCTAAGTTTTATCCGCATTACGCTGAGGAAAATGCTGAGTTTTCAAAGTGTATTAAGTTTGAGAACGGGTTGCACCCAGAGATTAAGAAGGCAGTTGGATACCATAAAATCCGTGTCTTTGCTGATTTGGTTGATAGCTGCAGGATTTATGAAGAGGATAATAATGCTCATTACAAGATTATCAGTGAGAAGAGGGGTAAGCACCAACAGAATCGTGGTAAGCCTTACGATGTCCCAGCTGGTAAAGGTAAACAGAAAGTCGCTCATGGTCAGAGGACTAATGGGGGAGATGCTCCTGCTGGTGTGATTTGCTTTAAGTGTGGAAAACCTGGGCACAAGAGTAATGTGTGTACTGCTGAAGTGAAGAGATGTTATCGTTGTGGTAAGAACGGACATGTTGTATCTGAGTGTGAACACAAGAATGTGATTTGTTTCAACTGTAGAGAAAAAGAGCATATTGGTAGTCAGTGTTCGAAACCGAAGAAGGCTCAGTTAAGTGTTAAGGTGTTTTCTCTAGTGGAGGATCAGACAGCTGCTGAGGACAAACTTATTAGAGGTACGTGTTTCATTAATAGTACTCCTTTAATTACTATTATTGATACTGGTGTTACGCATTGTTTTATTACTGCTGATTATGTTGAAAGATTGGGTCTTATGTTGTCTTCTTTGAATGGAGAAATGGTTATCAATACTCCAGCCAAGGGGTCGGTGACTACTTCTTTTGTGTGTTTAAAGTCTCCCTTGTCGATCTTCGACAGAGACTTTGTTGTTGATTTGGTTTGTTTACCGTTACAAGGTTTGGATGTGATTTTGGGTATGAACTGGTTAGAGCATAACTATGTTCATATTAACTGTTATGATAAGTCTGTGAAGTTTTCTACTCCTGAAGAAGAGGAAGATGGTTTGTTGTCTGCTAGACAGTTGAGGAAATTGATGCAAGAAGAAGCACAAATGTTCTCGTTGATGGCATCGCTATCTGTAGAGACTCAAGCTATAATTGAGGAGTTGCAGGTGGTGTGTGAATTTCCTGAAGTTTTCCCTGATGAGATTCCTGATGTACCGCCGGAGAGAGAAGTTGAATTTGCAATTGATCTTGTACCTGGTACCAGACCTGTGTCTATGGCACCATACAGGATGTCTGCATCTAAATTGTCAGAGTTGAAGAATCAATTGGAAGAGTTACTTGAGAAGAAGTTTGTAAGACCAAATGTATCGCCGTGGGGAGCTCCAGTGCTGTTAGTAAAGAAGAAGGATGGAAGTATGAGGCTTTGTGTTGATTATAGACAGTTGAATAAAGTGACGATTAAGAACAAGTATCCGCTTCCAATAATAGATGACTTGATGGACCAATTGGTGGGTGCTCGTGTGTTTAGTAAGATTGATTTGAGGTCGGGTTATCATCAGATTAAAGTGAAGGATGAAGATATCCAGAAGACGACTTTCAGAATGCGTTATGGACATTACGAGTATTCGGTGATGCCTTTCGGTGTTACTAATGCGCCAGGAGTATTCATGGAATATATGAATCGTATCTTTCATACTTATTTGGATCGGTTCGTTGTGGTGTTCATTGGTGATATTTTGATTTACTCTAAGTCAGAAGAAGAACATGCTGAACACTTAAGAGTAGTATTGCAAGTTTTGAAAGAGAAGAAGTTGTATGCCAAGTTGTCCAAGTGTGAATTTTGGTTAAAAGAGGTTAGTTTTCTTGGTCATGTGATTTCAGGTAGTGGCATTGTTGTAGATCCATCAAAGGTTGATGCTGTGTTGTAATGGGAAACTCCTAAGTCAGCTACTGAGATTAGAAGCTTCTTAGGATTAGCTGGTTATTATAGAAGGTTTATTGAAGGATTTTCTAAGTTGTCACTTCCATTGACTAAGTTGACTTGTAAAGGTAGAGCATTTGTATGGGATGTTCATTGCGAAGAAAGTTTTACGGAATTGAAGAAGAGGTTGACGTTGGCTCCGATTTTGATGTTGCCTAATCCAGGAGAGTCTTTTGTGGTGTATTGTGATGCTTCTAAGATGGGTTTAGGAGGTGTGCTTGTGCATAATGGTAAGGTAGTTGCTTATGCGTCAAAGCAGTTAAGGACTCATGAGAAGAACTATCCTACGCATGATTTAGAACTTGATGCAGTTGTTATTGTGTTGAAGATTTGGAGGCATTATCTTTATGGTTCTAGATTTGAAGTGTTTAGTGACCATAAGAGCTTAAAGTATTTATTTGATCAGAAGGAGTTGAATATGAGACAACGGAGATGGTTGGAATTGTTAAAGGATTATGATTTCAGTTTGAATTATCACCCAGGAAAAACGAATGTGGTAGCTGATGCGTTGAGTTGAAAGACTTTACATATGTCACCAATGGTGATTAAAGAGTTGGAATTAATTGAGCAGTTTAGAGACATGAGCTTAGTTTACGAGGTTACTCCGTAGAGTGTTATGTTGGGTATGTTGAAGATTAATAATGAATTTTTAGACAATATCAGAGAAGCTCAGAAGTTGGATGTGAAACTGGTAGATTTGATGGTTGGGATTGATCAATCTGAGAATAGTGATTTTAAGCTAGATACGCAAGGTGTGTTGAGGTTTCTTAACCGGATTTGTATTCCTGATGATGTTGAGATGAAGAAAGTGATACTTGAAGAGAGTCGTAGAAGTAAGTTGAGTATTCATCCAGGAGCTACAAAGATGTATCAAGATTTGAAAGGTTTATTTTGGTGGCCTGGGATGAAGAGTGACGTGGCTCGGTTTGTGTATGCATGTTTGACTTGTCTGAAGTTGAAAGTTGAACATCAGAAGCCTGCAGGATTGATGCAACTATTGGAAGTTCCAGAATGGAAATGGGATAGCATTTCAATGGACTTTGTGACAGGGTTGCCTAATACTTTAAGAGGACATGATTCGATTTGGGTGATTGTTGATAGGCTTACGAAGTCAGCTCATTTTATTCCTATTAACATCAGTTTTCCAGTGCCGAAGTTGGCTGAGATTTATATTAGTGTGATTGTGAAGCTGCATGGTGTTCCTTTGTGCATTGTGTCAGATAGGGATCCAATATTTACTTCTGATTTTTGGAAAGGTTTGCAAGAAGTGTTGGGTTCTAAGTTGAGGTTAAGTTCAGCGTATCACCCTCAGACAGATGGTCAGACTGAATGAACTATTCAATCGTTGGAAGATTTGTTGAGGGCATGTGTTCTTGAGCAGGGAGGTTCGTGGGATACTTATCTTTCGTTGGTAGAGTTCACTTATAATAACAATTACCATTCTAGTATTGGGATGGCACCTTTTGAAGCATTGTATAGTCTAAGATGTAGAACTCTGTTATGTTGGCATGAATCTAGAGAAAGTGTAGTACTTGGACCTGAACTTGTTCGTGAGACTACCAAGAAGGTGAATTTGATTCGAGAAAAGATGAAAGCTTCACAAAGTAGACAGGAGAGTTATCATGACAAGCGAAGGAAGGATTTAGAATTTCAAGCTGGTGATCATGTGTTTTTGAGAGTTACACCTGTGACTGGTGTTGGGCGAGCATTGAAGTCTAAGAAGCTCACTTATCGTTTTGTTGGACCGTATTAGATTTCAGAGAGAGTGGGAAATGTTGCTTATAGAGTGGCTTTACCGCCTAATCTTTCGAATTTGCATGATGTGTTTCATGTGTCGCAACTTCGGAAGTATATTTCAGATCCATCTCATGTGATTCATATGGACGATGTGCAAGTACAGGATAATCTTACGGTGGAGACGATGCCTGTAGGGACCGCGGATCGTGAAATGAAGACTTTAAGGGGCAAGGAGATTGCCTTGGTTAAAGTGGTTTGGCTAGGAGCTGCTGGTGAAAACATGACTTGGGAGTTGGAGAGCAAGATGCGAGACTCCTATCCTGAATTGTTTGTTTGAGGTAAATTTCCGAGGACGAAAATATTCTAAGTGGAGGAGAGTTGTAACGCTCGTAATTTAATTAATTATTTAATTAAATTATTTTTTTGGAATATTTGTGAAGATGTGTTATAATTAATTGGATTTAATTATTTTATTAAGTGGAGAAATAATATTAGAGATATAATATTATATGGTAAAATAATATTAGAAGTATAATATTATTTGATGTGGGCTTATTTTAAAGGAATAGAAGTAATAATGGGGTGTATTGGTTTTAAGCCCAATAAGGAGTTAAAAGAATAATAGGGTTATTTTATTGTTGTTGGAATAGAATAGAAAGAAGAGGCATTAGAAGAATAAGGATTGAGAAAGAACGTGCAAGCTGCTAGAGAAAGTGGAAAATGGCAAGAATGAGAATTCAACCGGAAATTGTAGAGCAGCCTTCAATCCAAGGTAAGGATGGGGTTCTGACTCTATAATTGGGTTTATGATAATTGGTATGTGGGGTTATAGGTGATTGTTGTCTTGTTCTTGAATTGAAAATACATGATTGTTGTATGATGAGAACTGTTGAGTTTTAGACGAATATTGATGTCGTGATGTTGTTAATTGATGTAGAATTATAGGGTAAATTATGAGTAATGATTATCCATGATTATATTAAGTTTTAGGGATTTAGATATGAATTTTGTAGTGAGATGCAGTGATGAAAAACGTAGAAATATTGCAGTACAGAAAACGCAGAATTAGGCAAATTGATATCAGGCGCTACTGTTTTAGAATAATGAATTAATTTGGAGATAGAGTTAGTCGTATTGTTCTTAGTTAGATTGATATCAGGCTAAGAATTAAAATAGTAGGATTAATAGAAAGTAGAAGTTCTGATGTTAGAAGTATGTTGTTAGAAGTTGCGTTAGATTGGTGAGAAATAGAAGTTTTGATGGTAGAAGCAGTGTTAGTTAGAAGTTGTGTTGAATTATTAGAAAGTAGAAGTTTTGATGTCAGAAGATTGTGTCATCAGAAGTTGTATTATTCAGAAGTTGAGTTAGTCAGAAGTTGGGTTAGTCAGAAGTTGTATTGGTCAGAAGTTGTGATGGTCAGAGGTTGTGTTGTCAGAAGTTGAGTTGTCAGAAGTTGAGTTGTTAGAAGTTGAGTTATTAGAAGTTGTGTTGGTTAGAAGTTGAGTTGGTTAGAAGTTGTTCTGGTCAAAAGTGGTGTTGGACGTTACGTTGTTTTCGTACAGAATGTGAAGGATAGATGCTTAGAAGCTGTTGTTTGAACCATAACAGTAGGTTAATGACGGTTATGACGTTAGAGTTACAGAATGGCAGTATTGATTTATTGTGGACTTAACGTACAACTGAGTCGCTAGTGAGAAGTTATTAATAATATTGTGTTGATGATTTATGATAAATAAATGATGTTTAATGAATTATTATGATGATGTGAGATGTTGATGGCGAGACGTTGAGATGTTTTGAGATGTTGCTAATTGAGATGAATTTTGAGATGTTTTTAATTGAGATGAATTTTGAGATGTTGTTAAATTGAGATGTTGTTAATTTGAGTGTTGTTATTACATTCATGATTGTGTCGCATACATTGCATTTTTGAGATGGAGCTTATGCTCATTGAGATGGCCTGTATTGGCAAATTTTGAGATAAAGGCTATGCCTTGTTGATGCCTCTATTAATTGGCAAATTTTTGAGATGGGAGTTCTGCTCCAATGGTACCACATGCATTTGCATAGTGTTGAATCGCATTATATGATTTCATAAAGAAGTGTATTTTGATGTTGATGAATGTGTATATATGTTGTAATATTGTTGATTATGAGATGAGAAGTGGTGATGTTATTGATCTAATTTAATATATTAATTATCATGCGCTTTATTATATTGTTAGATATTTCACCCCTTCTGTTTGAATGTTGCCCTTATGTTGGTAACGTGCAGGTAATCGAGAGTGAAGGTTGTATACCTTTAGTAGTTCGAGTAGGTGTCATTGCTCTGATATGTAACACTCGGGGGATGAACGCTTGCTGTTTTGATTGCTGATTTTCAATTGTTGAACTTTAAATTGATTATTATTAAATATGTGATGTTTCGAAGTTGATGTATTGTTGTTAAAGATGTTATTGAGAATTCCGCTGCGTAGTTGTTGAATTATTTTAATTAAAGATGTTATGATGATGGTTCGTCCGATGTTTGAAAGTGTTATATATCCACGATGAATGCAATGAATTTGATAGAAGAATTTGTGACGTCCCGATTCGTTTGCATGATTGAATTTTATAACTCTGATTTATTTATATGATTTCTTGGGGTAGAATTGGGGTGTTACACCATCTACCTGCACTATAGGTTTGCAATGTGCGAAACCCCTAATACAAGGTTGAAATGCCCAAAAAAGGCGATGGAAAATTCTTGCACCACCAATTTGTGTTCCTTCATTTGAATATATAGGAAGTGTTTCAAGATGTATGACGGTACTTGGGAGAAATTGTTGCATGACTAGCAACCACTGCGGAAGGTTGTTGTAATAGGCCTCCCAATTTCCATAAATATCTTCGATTGCTTTGTTCTTTGCAATCCATGCCTTTTTGTAAGACACGGTGTAGCCATAAGTTGTACAAATATGAGCAATAATGTGTCTAACCTTGATTGTCGCATCACTGTCAACAAGAGGTCTGATGTTATGGGCGATCATCTTTGAGGTAAGCTTTTGGTTATCTTGAGATATAGAAGTCGGCATGCAAGTGTGTGGCCCTCCAATTCTTCCAATAACCCATTTACCAAACCCCTTCTTTAACGAAGCTCTACATGTGAAGTTGCATCCCTCCTTTTTACCTTTAATTAAATATCGTGTTGGATCAGACTTACAAACCTTAAAAGTATAAGAATTTTTATGTGATACTCAGATATTGCATGGAGACATGCTTCTTTGTTTTCAAACTTCATACCAACCTTTAAGTCTTCACGTGACTCACGTTTGTCTAAGGGTTCAAAGACTGAAATTGGTTCCACACATTCAAATGAAACATTTCTTAAGTGATAAGGTGAGTTGTATAGATCAAGTATAAGAGTCGGGTCTGCCTCCAGTCTGTCATCGTCACCTGACTCGTCACTGGACCCGCTAAACAAATTAATTTGTCTGGCATCATCGAAGTCAATATCATCACCCACTTCCTCTTCCGGAAATATTGGCTCGTTATGTTGTGCTTGGACAGACTCTTCTTGTTGGGAGACCTGACTTTGTTGATATGCATGAGTTTGTGATAATTGCGTTGGATATACTTCCTGCAGTTGTTGAAAACAAATATACAACTTCATTGTTTGTTGACTGCAAAACCTTGAGTGGCATTGAAGCATTGAATGGACATCTTCATCGTCTTCGATTTTTGCAGTGTTGTATGTGACATTGTGATCAACTGGATTAACTATTGGAAATCGATAAAAAATAGAAGTTACATGTTGTTGTAAAGTTTCTTCTATTTTTTTCGTCAAGTGGGCTAAATCACTTTTTCGATAAATATTTAAAATATGTGTATCTGTATTTTGAAAGACCACTCTAATATTATCGTCGGTAAAAATATTACCATTGAAATGTAAGAGACAAGAAATATGATTTTGTGGCATTGTTTGAAGTAATATTCAAAGTAATATTCAATTGTTTGAATAAGAGACAACTACATTGGTATTAATAAACAAACAGCTATGTTGGATTTATTCCACGCATGTTGTCGCCATCTTAAATGGCGTGAACGTGCTCAGGATGCACTCTCGCCAACTCAAATAGCGTGAATCTGGTCATACGCGCCAACTCAAATGGCGTGAATCTTTGCTACGCGCCAAGTCAAATGGCGTGAGAACATGGATGCTGGCGTGAATAGCATACATGCCATGCATATAAATACAACATAAAACGATTATGTTTTCATATTAAAATGACTTTGATACTTTGCTCAATATACATTATTCCGTATAATTCACAAGTTGCTATGTTTGATTATAGAAACACATTTTCTAATCCTTTGGTTGTACGACTTATGGAAAGATATAAACTCATTCACTTGAAAAATCAATTACGTCAAATCACAGATATTAATAGGAGCATTACATAGATATCTTTCAACCGGGCTACAATCAACGAAAATGGAGTGTTGATGCAGCATATTACAAAGTTAGTTACAAATACAGATGTATTTAACATATTTGAGGATTTAGGAATTGATGTTAATAAAACACCATTTGAGTTGTATGTCAGATTCAGTAGATCAGCCGATGAAGTTTTATCATTGTGTACAAAACCGTGTAATTTACAATATTCTCAATAAGTATACAAATTTATATTTATTCAACTTTTATTAAATTATCCAACTACCTACCAACTCTAATTAAATTACTCTACTACCTACCAACCACAATTAATTAAATTATTCAACTACCAACCAACTATCATCACTCTCAAAATTTTCCTATAAATACTCAATCACTCTCACCTCATTTTTCCACAAACACACTACATTCTATTCACTACACACTCTCTACTCACTTTTGATAAGTCTTCAATCGGTTCTTCATTTTCACAATTATGGCCAATATGTTTTGGTATGGTACACAACATAGGGGAACAATAGAAAATATCAATGCTGTAAAATGATCCATCTGAGTTAGGTGGTGGTGCATGGAGTTCTATTTTAGGGGATGGACCACCACAAAGTGATAAACCACCAACCGAGGAGTCACCCGAGGAGTATAAAATTAAACATGCTCATATTTATATCTTACTGCTTATCGGGCAAGTTTTGTTTCCTAACAAAAGCGGTAATACTATACACTCAAAATGGACACAATTTGTTGTGGATTTGGAAGATTGTAGAAAATTGAGTTGAGGTTCCACCGTTTTAGTTAATCTATATAGGTAAATATGCAAGTCTGTAGACATAAAAGTAACAGCTGACATGCTCCACTTCAAGCTCCATATCCTTACGCAAGAAGGTAATATTTTAATTTAAATTTAAATTTATAATTAAAATTGTTAGGATACTTTAAAATAAAGTTTAATTTTAAATTCTTTTTAGGTGGTGCATCAAGAAACTTGACTACCAAAATAACTCGCGCCACCATTTACAAGGATACCGATTCAGGATTGATCACATGCTTCAAGATCAGGTTTTTTTAGCGTCCCAAAGGCACGAGGACAGTTTGATATGGAGTTCAACTGCATATATAATATGTTTTCATATTGAAATGCATCGAATAGATAGGGTCAAACTACAATTTGGCCATTTACAAGGGATACCTGAAGAACCTCGATGATGCCTGGCTGAACACCATAAGATGACAACAATAAAAGCG
This sequence comes from Vicia faba, assembly GCA_948472305.1. Taxonomy (NCBI): domain Eukaryota; kingdom Viridiplantae; phylum Streptophyta; class Magnoliopsida; order Fabales; family Fabaceae; genus Vicia; species Vicia faba. Next base: position 849,669,293 of record OX451739.1, read on the forward strand.
CGCCAAAAAGCATATACCATATTATACTCTGATGAACAAAATTGTTGGTTGCATCGAGAATTGTTTACGTTGGATGGAGATCAATTACAAATAGAGGAGAAACCGTCAAATGAGTACATGCAATGGTATCACTCGCTTCCACATAGATATGCATCGTACGAACAAATTCTCACTAACCCTCGTCAAAATCAATATGCCCCTATTCATGCAAGTGGCTCTCAACAACCTCACCACTCACAACATTCTCAACCTCATCATCCTCAATCCTTCCAACAACAAACTCCTCACTTTTCCCAACATCAAACACACATCCCCATTATCCTGAACAACAAACTTCTAACCCTCATTTTTCTCAGCTACAAACTCCTGCCCCTTATTTTTACCAAAATCAAACCTTTAACACCCAATACCCGCAATCTCACTCCCAACCAAATTACATTTATGAATCCCAACAACACCAAATATATCCTAGGTCAACTACACAATTCACATCCATCATGCGATCAAACTTCGATTCCCCCTCCTCCCAACATAACCCTACAACGCCTTGCCTTATGTTTCAACCATGTGCCCGCCACAACAACCGCAATATAATTTTGGCGAGGGTGTTAACGTCAGTGATTACGATTTACTGGAAATCATTTGGTCTCATCCGCAAGCTACAACTCCTAGTCAAGAAAATCCTCCAACATCAGATGCAACACAAGAAAATTCTCCAACAATAGAGACCCAACAACAAAGACCCAACAACAATATGGTTTTGGTCATCGTGCTCCGCGACCGCGTTATTGTTTTACCGGTACTCGTTTAGAATCGGGTAATCAACATTAAATAGTGTAATTGTGAAATTTTATTACTTAATAATTTTTTATTATTATTTAATTATAATTGTTAAATAGTTATTTTAAATTTATAATTATTTAAGTTTTTAAATTAATATTTTATTAATTAATTTTATAATTAAATAGTTTATTAAGTTATTTGTAATTAATAATAAAATTAAATAATAAAAATTATTAATATAATTAAAGAAAATATCAGAAAACGAGAAAAAAAATATCTAACTCTTTCACGTCATTTCAAATAGCGAGAGCCCTTACAGTGTTTGCGGGTCTCACATTCACGTCATTTAAAATAGCGTGAATCCCCCTGAATGTGACACTTAGACAATTATTTTTAGTAGGTCGCATTCCAAGAATTATGTTTAAAAACGTAGCATCTGGAGGAAAAAAAATCGTTTTTCACATGACTTTTCAAGATCATTAATAGGTTTATTATAAAGATGAGTATTTATCTATATCCACCGAAAAGCAATAGTGCTTTTTCTATTTTCAAGAGGCTAAGATCTCATCATAGCAGCTATGCTATCACTTAGTAGTACTAGTAGCTACCACTCTTTACTATTTGATTAAAAAAAGTGAAATATATGTATGAATTAAATAAGTATCGGTCGGTTTCAGTTTTATATGGATGAAATTTAAATATCCGAGTCCATCTATTCATAACAATTTTCATCCGATGATCCGTTTCAACCATCCGTTTAGCTTTTTTTAGATTCGGTTTTATCAATTTCGGGTGGGTTTCAGTTTTTTGTCCACCTCTATCTAAAACAATCTAATCTACTTATAGTTTTGATATTTATTGTTTCTTCCATCTACTCTAAGATAAATAATTTAATTGATTAATATATAAATAAATTTACAGAAGTATCTTGTAAAGATTTTAAGTAAAAAGTATTCTTTAATAAATTAAATATTTTTCATTTTTAATGCATTGAACATAAATATTTAAAAAAAAATTAATTATTTTAATATTCAATACATTGAATACAAATATATATATATATATATATATATATATATATATATATATATATATATATATATATATATATATATATATATATATATATATATATATATATATATATATATATATATATATATATATATATATATATATATATATATATATATATATATATATATATATATATATATATATATATATATATATATATATATATATATATATATATATATATATATATATATATATATATACTTTTTTAAACGTTTAAAAAGTATCTCTATAACATTCATTAACATTTTCCATAAATAAAAAAGAATATTTCACTGATCTTAAAATAAAATTTGTATAAAATTCTTTTTATATGTAAATTACAAAAAGATAAATATAATAAATATCAGCAAGCTTTAAAAAAATCTATAACAAAATTTGAATTTTATATTTTAACATTTCAAAATTTCTCTAATCTCTTTTGAAACTTTATTTTATCCCTACCATTTTAAACAAATCTATAAAAAAAAATTGAATTCTATATTTTAACATTTCAAATTTTCTCTAATCTCTTTTGAAACTTTCTTTTTTTAATGATGTGTATGATCAAGTTGATTTTTAATTTTTTAAATTTTTATTCAACGATGGGTTATTATTATTTTTTTGCTTTTGAATATTTTTTTTTGGAAATAAAAATTATATTAATTAATAAACAGAATGATACAAAGCGACCCAGAAGATCCAGTAACGAATACAACCTAATCCAGCCCTCCTACTTAGGCAACAAAAGTTGGGCTATTCTATGTCTATATTTAGAGAAAACTCACACTCTATTCACTATATTTTCCACAATGCTTCTAAATGTATTCCTAATAATATAATTCTTGTTATAGACAGCTCTATTTCTATCCCACCATATTCCATAAATTGTTTCTGCTATTGCAATCTTTATAAACTGGCCACGTCAGTTCTTGCTCCTACAAACTTTCAAAATCCACTCAAACTCTTGATCCCAGCCTTTAATTTGATGATTAACATTTAGCCATCTAAGGACTTCCACCCAAATGTTGTCGGTAAACCTGCATTCAAACAATAGGTGGTGAACAGATTCAACATGATTACAGAATACGCAATTAGGCTGGTGGAAGATGTCAATCTGTCTTTAGTAGGCAGTCGTTTATGGCATGCAAGCCACAACAAAAAGACCGAACGAGGCCTAGCAATATTCATCCTAACAAGATCACCTTAAACAACATTAGGGGTTTCCTATAACAATTCCAAGTAGAACCTTTTCATGGGGAATTTATCAGCCCTCTTCAAAGAACCTCACTGGGCCAGCCTCATTGCATCAGGCCTAGTTTTAAGGATACTACGCATGATCCAAGAAGAATTGTCTTTAATATCCATTAGCATTATGTCATCATTCTTCACATAATAAGCATGGATCCACCTGACTCACAAGCTGTCAGCTTTGTTGCTAAGGCTCCAAAGCAATCTGCACAAGCACACTTTATTCCAAACAGACAGGTTGATAATCCCTAAACCTCCTTTCTTCTTAGGCGCGCACACAACATCCCACACCACAGGGGATTTCCTCGAGCCAGCATCCTTTCTAGACCAAACAAAAGTTCTGTACATAGCCGCAAGATGCTTCGTCACTCCTTTGGGCAGAGGAAGACTTGGCACACCCAAAGATCATAGTATTAACTAATTAAACCCTACCAGCATAGGTTAGTAAGTGAGAGCTCAAACGTCTGGTTTTTGCACTAATTTTTTCTGCAAGGGCATAACACTGATTATAAGACAACTTTCTACTATTTAGAGGAATCCCTAAATAGTTGAAAGGGAGACAACCTCTACCAAAACCTGTAATCCACTCCAAAACAGCCTGCTCGCTAACATTCAAACCACCACAATACAATTTACACTTGCTGGGGTTCACCTTTAGGCCAGTGGACAGAGAGAACTTAGAGAAAATATCCATAATCAGCTGAACAAAAATAATATCCTCTCTAGAAAAAATTAAGAGGTCGTCAGCGAAACTCAACTCCACAAGTTTCAATTTCTCGCACTGGCTATGATAGTTAAAATTTGGAATTGAGCTTAGGCCATCCAGCAATCTATGGTGATACTCCATTATGACAACAAACAGAATAGGGGAGATGGGGTCACCATGTCTCAAGCCTCTAGCTGCTTTCATCCTCGACGAGGTTCTACCATTGATATTGAATTGGTGCGACACCGTAGACACAACTAACATCACCCACCTGACAAATCTCCTAGGAAAACCTAACTCAGCCAAGATAGTCTGTAAAGCACTCCAGTCAACAGAATTATGCGCTTTCCTAATGTCCATCTACACCATACAACGAGGCATACCCCCTTTTCTGCTATAAATCTGATAAGCTTATAAGCAACAAGGATATGATCATGAATCTCCTGGCCTGGAACAAACGCTGCCTGGTTTTTACTAATGATACTATCAAGCATTGTACTCGTCCTATTAGATTTTAGATATGATTTTATACGCAGTGGTACAACATGATATCAAACAGAAATCTTTGATATTTATGGCTTTCTCATGCTTAGGAATAAGAGTCACCAATGTCCTGTTAAGCCTACTGTCTAGAACGCCCTCCTCAAAGAATAACTTGATTGCATTGAGAACATCCGCCTTCACCACTTGCCAAGAGTGTTTGAAAAATTTAGATCCAACCCCATTAATACCTGGAGCCGTTTGGTCACCAATACTATGCAAGGTCTCATAGACTTCTTTCTCACAAACTGAGTTGCACAACATATCCCTCTGCTCTCTACACAACTGATTCCCTCTTCTCAAAGCTACAATGTGTTTACCTGGGGATTTGGTAAACAACCGCTGATCCTCCAAATGGTTACTTATTTGGTTACTCGCAGGATCGATCAGATTGATCCTATGGACATAGGTTGATTTTGAAGTTCAATTAATGTGGATAAGGCTTTAAGTAAATTGTTTAAAGTAAATTGCATAAAGGAAAGGCTTGGTGAAATAAACAAGGCTTGAATGTAAAGGTTCGACAGGAATCTTAAAGGGAAAAAGCATGTAAAATACTGGAAAAGTAAATGACTTGAATTAATAAATTGGTGTTTCACACATACATTTCTCAACAATTCGTTCGCTCACACTGGGTACTTGAATCTAAATGAGTGACTATGTATCTATTGTGAACACACGCGAGAAACTACACGTCTACTCCTATTTATACAAAAACATTCCAAGTAACCGTCGGGCAGTTACACTGCTTCGAGATCAAGCCACTTGTCACGTTCTCCATGTTCGACGCTCCAGATCCTTGCACGTTTGCACGTAGTAACTGCTGGAAACCGTTTTCCCTCCAAAGCTTTGAATTTCAAACTGCTCCACTTCTGGATCATCGAACACGTTCGTCAAGAGACGTCTTCGACGAAAACTCCTTCGACGTCGAAGGCAATCAGCCTTCTTCCTTGGAAGAAATCTTCTAAGTATTTGGCCATCTTTCGACGGGCACTTCGACAGGCTTAGCCAGTCGAAAGCATCTTTCAGCTTTTAATGGCTGTCATCAATCAAAACAAAGGTGTCGAATTTAGGAACCAACAAATTGCCCCCCAAGAATGCCTTATTTCGACTCTGAAAGAAAAAGGCATTCTTTGAAAACGCCATTCGACACCTGTTTTTCCACGCTTAGTCACAAGTTAACTTGTGCACTTTTTGTTGCTTTTTACCAACTATTGGCAATCCCAAGAAACCATCATTGATTTGATCCTAGGACGTCACTGTCAGTACGGCGTGCAGAACCAAACATCACTTCATAATTTGTCATTATGACGAATTCAAAAAACGAGGACGCACGCTGCGTCTCTCTGTTTCTGCAGAAACGGCCAAAACAACAGGATGCTGCCACGCGTCCCACTAATTCCTGCAGCATTAAATGACATTTAATGCCCTCGTTATTGGGAATTTCTCCCACTACTATAAATAGTAGTGAATATCCCATTGTGGGACTTTTCACGCACACTAGCCTTCAAACTCCCTTGCTTTCTCACAAACTTGTTCTCTTTGCAGAAAAACTCTTCCTTTTCGCTTTCAGTTGTTCGAAAACCCCTAGCCAAGAAAGCTACAGAAGGCCCACAGGGAAGAGTCCCTTCGACCAAACCTCCACCGCCGGCGAAGACTATAGCGCCGGCGAAGACAACGGGCAACCAACAGGGGGAAGGCTCTTCGAGGAGGCCTCCTGCATCGGTAACCAGATTTTCTTCATTTTCATTCTGGCTTTCGATTATTTATTTTCGACGTAATTATTCAATCGAATTCCTATTGGTTTTCCAGGCCCCTTCGCCCAAGAAAAGGGCAGCATTGGTGGTCGAATCGGGGAGTGACGACGACAGTGATACCCCTCCTACTCCCTTAAAGAGGAGGAAGTTAACGAAGGACGCTTCTGTTCCTACTCCAGCTCCTGAAGGTCGAACCGTCAGAATAAAGGTTGGTGTGAGAAAGCCTAGGCCACCTGCGGTGGTCATCGAAGAACCAACTGAGGAGGAACTGAACGCTCTAGTTAACAAGCCTGTCGAAAGTGATAATTCCAGCCCTGGGGCTGAAGTCAATCCACAGGTAATCTATTGGACCCTTCTTATAACTTAGGCATAAATACCAGTATTTGATTATGTCTCTTTCGACATCTGAAGATTTGTCTTCTTCCTCTTTCTCAGGACACTACTGGAAGTTCCCCACCAAGGACTTCAGAAACTCTGGAATCTGCTGACCTTAGCAGGCCTCAGGTGCAAGATTTGGGCAATGACGAAGCCCACACTGAGCATGAGGCCAATGCTGAAACAGTGGAGAAGACAACTGAAGAACCTATGGCGGAGGAAACACAGCCAGAAACGGTTCCTGTGGTGGACTTGTCGTCAGAAGAGAATCCTGAAGGAAGAGACCAAGGCAATGGCGAAGAGAATCAAGATGCTGTTGACGAAGAGCATCAAGGTGGTACTGGCGAAGACCGCCAGGGTGACGCTAGCGAAGAGCCACAAAATGACGCTGGCGAAAGACCCCAAGGTGATGTTAACGAAGAACCACATGTCGACGCTAGTACCGCCTCAGTTCAAGTCGAAGAGCAACCAAACGAGGCACTCAGCATTCAACAGCCTCCAGTCCAAGATAATACTATGGCAAGGGTCACCTCCTCAAAGCACAGGTCAAAAGAGGACTTGGAAATCTTGAAACAAACTGACCCTGTCAGCTACCTCAATGCTATCGTCGAGAGTAAGAGTTCTTCCGACACCAGTCAGGAAATTCCTACTCTGTCGGGGAAATCTACTGAGACTTCTCCTCTTGATGATGCGTTGGCGAAGGTCAAGGCCCAGTTCTTCAAGAGAGATTTAATGAAGGCCTTAGAGGGGGACCCCACTGCTCCATCTTGCTTAAAAGAGGTTTTGAATGCTGTTGATTTCGATGCTGTAGCCCCAGAAATCTCAGACTTAATCATGGAATTACATTCTATGATTGACCAAGTCTCAGCGGATTATCGGCGCCAACGAACTTTTAACAGTCAGCTCGAAACGCTGCATGGAAAGAGCCTATCTGCGTGGACTGCTGTCTCAAGTTCGACTTCTCGAATTGCCGAGTTGTCGAAACAGAAAGCGTCTGCACAGGAAAGGTTCGATGCTATTGAGCGAGAGAATGTCTCCTTCCGAGCACAAATTGCAGAGATAGAGGCGAAGATAAACGCCAACACTGTGCTCCAGGAGGAAATTCTTTCGACCATCCCAGACGCTGAGAGCCAGACTGAGATCAAGCAAGGCCTGGAGTTCGCTGAGAGGGCCCAAAGCCTCGACGCTCAAATTGCCAAACTGGAGCAAGAAAAATCTTGGTGCAAGAAGAGGTTGGATTTGCAGCATGCTAAGTATCTTCGACTTAAGAATTCTCTTTCTTTTTGATTCTCTTTTGTAACCATCTTCTGTAATCGCTTTCGACAACAATTGCCATTTTGGCAGAAATTAATAAAAATTTCCATTTTGGCATTTCTATGGTTAATTTAGTTTGTTCTTTTACTATTTTATTTTTATCTCTTGAAGTATAGGCTTATATTTTTTCAAATATTTACCATTTACTCTCAAGAGTCTTTTATCACCACTTATCTCTTCGACCTCATAGGCTCCACCAGAAAAAGTTTGGATAACTCTGAAGGGTCCTTCCCATTTGGGTGACCATTTCCCCATGCTTCGATCCCGTCGATCCATGGGAAGAATTACCTTCCAAACTAAATCTTCAGGCAAAAATACCTTAGGTTTTACCTTTCTATTATAAGAGTCTTCGACTCTTTTCTTCTGAAGCCTGAGTAAGTCGAGAGCGTGTAATCTCTCTTCGTCTAAATCCACCAATTCATCTAACATCATGTTCCAATAAACCTCAGAAGGAATATCATAATGCCTCTGAACTCTTGCAGATTGAAGACAAATTTCTGCTGGCAACACTGCATCATGGCCAAAAGTTAGCCTATATGGTGTTGTACCAATGGCTTCTTTTGGGGACGTTCGACAAGCCCATAAAATCTGGTCTAACGTCTTATGCCAATTCTTTGGTTTCTTCCCAACATGTTTCTTTATCAAGCCAATTACCACTTTGTTAGCTGCTTCGACTTGACCATTCGCCTGTGCATAGTAAGGCGTGGATGTTAGGAGTTTGAAGCCTGTTTCCTGAGCAAATTCCTGCATCTTTCGACCAGTGAAAACTGAACCTTGGTCAGTTGTTATTGTCTCAGGGATTCCATACCTAAATATAATGTTCTTTTGAATGAATTCAATGACATTTTCTTGGTCTACATTGACTAAAGGGACAGCTTCGATCCACTTAGTAAAATAATCAATGCCTACCAATATGTATTTCTGACTCTTTGATGATGCTGGTCGAATCTCTCCAATAAGATCCAACGCCCATCCTCGAAAGGGCCAAGGCTTCACTATCGAGTGAAGTTCGCTTGCTGGTACATGCTGGATGCCTGTATGAACTTGACACTCTTGGCAACCTTTGGCGAACTCAACACAATCTTTCAGCATAGTGGGCCAATATAGTCCTTGTCGAAACAACAACCATTTCATCTTATGGCCTGCTTGGTGAGCCCCACATGCCCCAGCATGTGTAGTCGAAAGGGCTATGTATGCTTCAGTTTCACTTAAACATTTCAGCAACACCCCTTCAGGCGTCTTCTTGAATAACTCATTACCCATGAGTACAAAACTCAACGCCCTGTATTTTGTTTTTCGTTCTGTCGGAGCTCCTGGATTTTGAAGATAGTCCACAATGGGTTTCCTCCAATCCTGGTCTGACAAATTATCAATGAACGAAATCTCGAAGTTTGAGTGATCAGCATATCCTAACCTTGTTGATTCCAAGTCTGTTGGTGATAGACAAGTTGCTCTTATCTTCTCTCGAACTTCGATTGCTCTTTGTAATCTCGTTTTTGAAATTTTATACCCAGATGCAATCTGTGCCAAGTCATTGGCTATTTGATTTTCGACTCTGGGTATGTGTCGAATATTGACACTTTCAAATTGTTTCAATAAACGATTTGCTATCACAAAGTACATAATGAGATTCTCTCTTATGCATTTATACTCCTTTGTGACTTGCTTGATGACTAACTCTGAGTCTCCCATTATTTCGACTCGAGTTGCCCCCAATTCCAACAATATTTCAAGGCCAGTAATTAGAGCTTCATACTCAGCCTCGTTGTTCGAACAAGAACCTTCGATTTGGTACTTGAATGTTGTTGGAATTTTATCTGGAGAAATAATCAAGACTCCTACTCCTGTTCCATTTTTATGGCTGGAACCATCGAAGTAGAATTTCCAAGGTTCTATCTCCACGTAGTTAATATCCTCGACTTGAATAGAGTGGTCGACTATGAAGTCTGCAACCACTTGTCCTTTTACTGCCTTAAGAGGCATAAAGGTCAAGGAGTATTCAGTTAATGCTAATGCCCACTTGCCAATTCGACTATGCAAGATAGGTTTCGACAACATATATTTGAAAACATCAAAATGAGACGAAACATAAACATCAACTGGTTTTATATATTGTTTGAGCTTTGTACAAGAGAAATACAGACATAGACACAATTTTTCAACTTCGCTATATCTAGTTTCTGCATCATTCAAAACTCGACTGAGATAATAAATGGGTCTTTCGACTCCATTCTCATCCTCTTGGGCTAACATACTTCCCAGAGTTTTGTCAGATGCAGCTATGTACAATCTCATACTCCTATTGCTACAAGGAGGCACCAAAATGGGTGGCTTAGTGAGGTACCCTTTGATTTTGTCGAAGGCTTCTTGTTGCTCTTGCCCCCATTCGAACCCCTCCTTATTCAGTCGAAGTAAGGGTGAAAAGGCCTGAGCTTTCCCACTTAGGTTAGATATAAACCTTCTCAAGAAATTTATCTTGCCTAAGAGAGACTGCAATTCCTTCTTATTCGATGGCGCTTTCGCTTCCAAAATTGCCTTCGTCTTGTTCTGATTGATTTCGATTCCTTTCTTGTGGACAACGAAACCCAAGAAATCTCCAGCTTTTACACAGAACGCACATTTCAAAGGGTTCATCTTCAGACCATGTTCTCTCATTCTTTCGAATGATTGTCGAAGGTGGTCAAGGTGACTCTTCCTGGAAACAGATTTTATAACAATATCATCAATATAAACTTGCATAAACGTGTTAATAAAATCATGGAAGATAGTATTCATTGCTCACTGGTACGTTGCCCCAGCGTTCTTTAGGCCAAAAGGCATCACTACCCATTCGTAAGTGCCTAAGGCCCCAGGACATCGAAAGGCTGTTTTCGACACATCCTCTTCAGCAATGAAAATTTGATTATATCCTGAATAACCGTCGAGCATACTCAGGTATTCGTAGCCAGCGGCAGAATCGACTAGCATTTCCGCCACAGGCATAGGATATTCATCTTTGGGGGTGGCAGCATTCAAATCTCTGAAATCTATGCACACCCTTAATGTGCCATTTTTCTTAATTACTGGCACAATATTTGCAATCCATTCGACATACCTTGTAACACGGATGAATTTGCATTTCAGAAGCCTTTCGACCTCCGTTTTGATCTTCGACAATATTTCTGGAGCGAAGCGTCTTGGATTTTGCTTGATTGGCTTCTTCCCAGGTTTGATTGGCAACTGAAGTTCTACCAATCCTCTGTCGAGACCAGGCATTTCGTCATAATCCCATGCAAAACAGTCTTTAAACTCTTTCAGCAATTGGATTACTTCCAACCTAAGTTCTGGATCAATTTTGGCGCTGATGTAAGTTGGCCTATTCTCTGATCCTTCGCCTAAGTTGATTTCTTCTAAAGGGTCTTGTGCTAACATCTTAATGTTGTTCGCCAAGGGATCCTTTTCGAAGCCCAAAGGCTCATCGTCATAGATCGCGTCGAGCCTCTGTTCCTGCATTTCGTCTGGCATGATATCAGGAGGTCTTGGATCAAAATCCTTTCCTGGGCCAACAGCAGATAATTGTTGATCATTGGCCTGTGTGGCCATGTACTTTACTTCGGCTTCGAGAGCCGTTATCATCTTGGTTTCAGCCACATAGGCCGAAATTCGCTTCAGAGATTGTGACTCAGTCATTATCACTGAATTCGCTTCCCCAACCAGTTGGTTGGATACCAGTTAGCCCACTGAATTCTATGTGGGACACGTCCTCTCTGTCCCACTGGAAACCATGCTCAGGATGCAGGTATAGGGAACAAAAGGTGTTTGGCGCTGGCGCCATGTCGAAATCAGGAGCTGGACATGGCCCTATGTGAGCCAAGTTTTTGTCGAAATCTGTTACACCCAAGTGGTTTACTTCGCCAAGGTAGTAACTCTGATCAGCCTCTATGTTTTCGACCAGCCCATCTGGGCGCCATAGAAGCAACCTTTGATGCATCGATGAAGGCACAGCACCCACACCATGTATCCACTCACGGCCTAACAAAAGGTTGTAGTTAGGTTTGGCTGATATGACCATGAACATTGTTGGTCGAAGGATCGACCCAACTTTTATGTCGAGCTGGATCACTCCCATGGTGGTCCCAATGCCTCCCTCATAGTTGGAAAGGACCATATTGTGAGGTTTAATTTCTTCATCCCTTTTGCCAATCTTTATTAGCACAGAATGAGGGATAATATTGATAGTGGCCCCACAGTCGACCAATATCTTGTTCACAGTGGTCTCTTCGAGCTTGGCCCTTATGAACAAAGGTTTGAGGTGATTCTTCATCGCCTCTGTAGGTGGCTCGAAGAAGCCATTTTGTTCTTCTGTAGTGCCATTGTCCATGACCAAATAGCATACTGGCCTGTGTCTGGCCATTTCTTGTTCCATCTCCCAGTCACTGGTTTCGACTTCTACTTGTCGATTGAATTCCCTAGGCAGCATTGAAACAACGTTCACCATTATATCCAGAGTATCGTCGGACTCAGCATCATCTTCGTCTTCGACTTCGCTCTGGTTAGGCCAAACTAGCCTGTTGGTAACTGGTTCTCTCTCAAGAGGCTTTCTTTGTTTCCTTTGAGGCACATTCGAACTAGTCTCAGCCTTAGGTTCATTGGCAGCCTCCCTTTCAGCTTTTCGCCTTCTTTGATATCTCCTCCATTGGGATCTCGACATAGGATTTTTTCCCTTGTAGTTGCTGGACACTTGAGCAACCTTGGGTGCAGCAACTTGAGGATCTTTCTTCTGAATTAAAGAGGAACCTCTTGGCACTTCGAAAGAATGCCATTTGTCTTCACTTGGCCTTTTCCGGCCAGATGTTTTGTACCAAGTGTCTACTGGTACATTTGTTGGAGGCCTAAAAGTCAAAGGCCTCTTGTCTTGATTAGAACCCTTTCTGGGATCACGTCGAAGGTCAGAATTCTCCCTTCTCTTGTTCGCTGCTCTCACTCCTTGTATGTGCTCAGCAGCTTTTTTATCAAAGATAGAACTACATCTTGGACATAGCATAACCTCTGATTTTTTCTTCTGGCATCTTTGTAAAAAATCTGCCAAGTTTTCGTTTTCCCTAGGGAAAGCCGTTTTATTTGCCTGCTCTTGCCTTATGGCTTCTTCTGAAGCTTTAGGGTCAGAAAGTTCAACCATGTTGATATTCATGGTATCCTTAGTAGCAAGAGTTAGTTGTTTCATTTGTGTTTCCAGTTTCTCCGTCTGGCCTTGAACAGTGGCCAATTGGGAACTGGGCTTTGGTCCAGTTTTTTGTACTTCAGCAGTCTTCGACTTTGGGTCTTCGACCGCTTTCTGGACAGCCTCAATTGTCTTCCTGGATAAGTTTCCAGAAAAACTGCCAAAGATTGGCATGTTGATGTGGTCCTTAGAGACTTCGACCATGGTAATGCCTGGCTTCTTCGACTGGATCCTGGTAGCCTCTATCATGTTCACCTCAGAAGGTTCTGCATAGTGGGCTTCAGCCTTCAGTGGATTGGAGTCGACAGCCATGGGGGATTTGTCAGCAAACTTTAATCTCCCTTCCTCAATAGCGTCTTGCACAAGATTCCTGAAAAGAAAACATTGAGAAGTTTTATGGCCCAGAAAATTATGATATTTGCAAAAACCTCTCTTCTTTCTTTGATCAAGAGGAGGCATTTTTACCCCAGGGGGTACTATCATTTGGCCATCTTTAACTAGCAAGTCGAATATTTCATCACATTTTGTGATGTCAAAACTGTAAGTCTTTTTTGGGAACCTATCGTTGGTCTTGTCTGGACCAATGGGATTTTTCCCATTTGAGGGGACTAACTGTTTACAAGAGTATGGAGGCCCTTGTTTTAGTTCTGCTAAATCGACTTCTCCTTCTTCGACAGCTAAAGTATCGTCGAAGGATTCCAGATCTTCGTCGTCCATCTCAACGTAAGCTATTCGCTCTCTCTTGTGAGTTTTCGTTGCCTTAGCTTTTTCAGCTTTAAGGCGTTCGACTTGTCGAACTCTATCGGCCAGTTGGGCCATGTCTCTTAGGTACTGGGTATCTAGCTTCTTCCTAATGGAATAATCTAAACCTCCTGCGGCCATTTCGACCAGCTCATGTTCTGGCACTTGTGTGAAACATCTCGCCTTAAGCAACCTAAACCTATTCAGATATTCGTCTATAGGTTCAGTGAAACGTCTCTTCACACTCGCCAGTTCTTTCAGGCTTATCTTGGTTTGCCCCATATAGAATTGTTCATGGAACAATCTTTCCAACTGGGTCCAATGGTGGATCGAATTGGGGGGTAGAGTTGTAAACCAAGTGAAAGCGTTCTTGGTTAAGGAACTTGGGAAGTATTTGATCCTTAGGTTTTCATTATTTGAAATGTCTCCTGCTTCGATCAAATACCTTGCCACGTGTTCGACAGTAGATTCTGTCGTGTCCCCAGAGAACTTAGTAAATTTGGGGACTTTGGTTCTAGGGGGTAAGTCAGTTTGTAACACATATTCTGACAAAGGAGAAGTAAAGTTGGGCCTTCGAAAGCCCATGTTCATTCCATTCTGAGTCATGATTCTTTCGATCATGGTTGCCAGATTGTTTTCCAAACCCATGTTTTGGTATTGGACATGCTGAACCACTTCGTCAGCATTTTGGTTTCTGTTAACTAACCTTACCTCTGGGGCTATTACCCTAGGTTCTTCGACAGGTTGTTCTACAGGCTGTTGAGCCTGATTAATGGTGGTTTCTTCCTCTACAAATATCCCCTGATTTCCTCTTATTTGCGCCCTTTGGGGCTGTCGAAGAGGTGGGGGTACTCCAAAGAAGTCAGCCAAACGCGTCATTTGCGCTGTAACTTGCTGATTCGACTGAGTAGTATTTTGTATTAGAGGATTTAGCACTGTACTCAAAGTTTGTGCCAACATTTGCACCATGTCATGGTTGCTTTCGTCCATCTGTTGCCTCAAGACTGCTGTCGAGGCATTTGTAAGGCCATGGGCTACTTGGGACGTTCCTCCTAAGAGTTGGGTCCTATTTCTATTCGCCATGCCTACTCCAGAGCCTTGGAGTGGCGAAGTGGCACTCACGAAAGGGTCTGAATAAGTGGACGCAGCATTCGTCAGGCTTGCCAATTCAGAAGTTGGCATACCATAGAATGGAATAAATCCTGGGGGAACCACTGGCCTTGGGCCAGTATTTCCCCTTGGAGGGGGGGTTCCCAAAGGCATTCTGGGGCCTGTTAACGAAGTTATTGGCCCCGTGGTTGTGATTGACACTGCTGGCATCGAACCAACATTCGTCGCTTCACTCACGGTCATATTAACCGTTGCTCCCACACTCGTTTGTGGGATTTCATTGTTGTTTGGCGGATTCGCCATCTCTTCCCTTCTTCTGGCAGTATTATTATCGTTGGTGTATATTCTACCACTCCTTAATAACATACAACTCGAAAAGATGAGATTTTTCAACAATCAACACACAGTCCCACCAGGTGTGCCAATTTGTTTACCTAGGGATTTGGTAAACAACCGCTGATCCTCCAAATGGTTACTTATTTGGTTACTCGCAGGATCGATCAGATTGATCCTATGGACATAGGTTGATTTTGAAGTTCAATTAATGTGGATAAGGCTTTAAGTAAATTGTTTAAAGTAAATTGCATAAAGGAAAGGCTTGGTGAAATAAACAAGGCTTGAATGTAAAGGTTCGACAGGAATCTTAAAGGGAAAAAGCATGTAAAATACTGGAAAAGTAAATGACTTGAATTAATAAATTGGTGTTTCACACATACATTTCTCAACAATTCGTTCGCTCACACTGGGTACTTGAATCTAAATGAGTGACTATGTATCTATTGTGAACACACGCGAGAAACTACACGTCTACTCCTATTTATACAAAAACATTCCAAGTAACTGTCGGGCAGTTACACTGCTTCGAGATCAAGCCACTTGTCACGTTCTCCATGTTCGACGCTCCAGATCCTTGCACGTTTGCACGTAGTAACTGCTGGAAACCGTTTTCCCTCCAAAGCTTTGAATTTCAAACTGCTCCACTTCTGGATCATCGAACACGTTCGTCAAGAGACGTCTTCGACGAAAACTCCTTCGACGTCGAAGGCAATCAGCCTTCTTCCTTGGAAGAAATCTTCTAAGTATTTGGCCATCTTTCGACGGGCACTTCGACAGGCTTAGCCAGTCGAAAGCATCTTTCAGCTTTTAATGGCTGTCATCAATCAAAACAAAGGTGTCGAATTTAGGAACCAACACAATGTCAACCCCCTGAAGGTTTGAATATGTCTTTCCCATTAGCCCTTTATAGAAATCTAGAACCTCATTTTCAATGGCTTTAGAACTGTCACAACTTTCACCATTATCCTAATACAACACACTGATGTACTTCTAACTATTTTTACTTTTCAGGGCCGCATAGAAATAACTATTGTTACCATCCCATTTCCTAATCCACTCTATTTTAGTCTTCTGCCTCAAAACTTGTTCCTCAGAGTCATGCAACTTCATCAACTCCTCTGTACAGATCTTCTCTTGAGTGATGAGATTAGTATTCAATTTATCATGGGCCATAAGATTCTGGACATCTTTCAACTGCTATCTCGTCGTAACAATTTGGCTGGAAATGTTAACAAAGGGTTTATGCAAATTCCTAATAACATGTTAAATCCTCATAAACTTATTCCATAATTGCTGACTCTGTTGCCCTTTAATCTGCTTAGTCCAGTTAACATTAACCTCATGGTTATAGCCCTCCATCTCAGTAATTGCGTTTATGAACTTGAAACATGCCTTATTTTTAGGAACCTGAGAACCCCATTTAATACAGGCCAGTGCATGGTCAGAGACCCCCGGTTCCATAATATAAACAAACTTGTCATCATTTTTCTGTATCCAGTCCAAATTACCAATGACTCTATCAATGCAGGAATAAATAGGGCCATCAACATGTTTATTGAACCAAGTGAACTTCGCACCATGACTATCAAGAGCAAACAGACCAGTGTCAGCCATCATATCTCTGAGATCACAAAATTCTGGTTCCCTAACCTCATTGCCCCCAATCATGTCTTGACAACCTAGGACATTGTTAAAGTCCCCCATAACAATCCACACCCCTTGTTGGTTTTTGCCAATGTTACAAATGTCTTTCTAAAGAAATTTTCTCTTATCCAATTTATTAGAGGCATACATAGCCGTTATCCAATGAACAAGGTTGTCATCATGGTTATACATCCCACAATCAATCATTTGCTCTGTCATACTCACAACCTTAACTCTAATTCTTTTTTCTTGTCACATAAACCAAATTCTCCCATTAGTATGTTTACTATAGTTGTCATAAATCATCCAGTTACCACCCATTTTCCTTCTACAGTTAACAGAGTTTTCTTTCTTAACACGCGTTTCCAAAAGAATAGTAATCATAGGCTGTAGCTTAAAGAGATGGGAGTCAATCTCTTTTTGCTTAGCTACTTTGTCTTTGGATATTAAAACTTGAAAAAACACAAAATTTTATTTATTTCATATTTGAAATTTATTACATAATATTTATTAATAATTATTTAATATTTAATAAATTAATTAATAAATTATTTAATAATTATTTAATATTAAATAAACTATTAAATAATTATTTCATATTTAATAATATCATTGTAATATAATATTATTACATGATATTGGTAAAAATTTATTAGTTCGAATTATAAACCTTTAAGATTTTAAAACATACAAAAATAAAAAACATCATTGTATAAGATTCGAATTCAAGAACAATCTATAATTACCACCCTTCTTAACCACCAGATCGACTTGTTATTGTGAAAGTTTTTCCGGTAACACTAACTTAAAATATTTTTAAAATTTTAAAATGTTTAAACTCATTTTAAGAAATTCAATCACATTTTAAAAATATATTTAAATAATTTAAAATTCCCCTTAATAAAACAAATATTTTTTAAGCAATTATTTAATAAGAAGCCGGCATCCCAATGCATAGGCTTTGTAAGGAGTAGGGAAATGTAATGAGTTCAAATCCGATTTACGTATGTTTGTATTGGCGATGAATAAAATTTATTTTAGTAGAATTGAGTTTAGTAGTATTGATTCTAGCAGAATTGAGTTTAGTAGAATTGATTTATATTTGGATACTTTTATGTAAAATTGAGTTGAACAATAAATTTCAATGTGAAAATCATTAAAATCAAATTTTAGAGGTAGAAGCTATAAATTCTAACTTCAAATGAAATCAATTTTGAGGACAAAATCAATTCTACTTTTAATAAATCAAATATCTCAAAATCCCTCTGAATCAATTATATATCTCTAGAATTAATTCTGGATGTTGTAAAAGTGAAATCAAATATACACTTAGTATTTGAACTAAATTTTAAAAAAAATTTCTTCTATATTTTAACATTAAAAAATAAATTAAAAAGCCGGTATAAAATAAAAAATAATGAATTTTTAAAAAAAGTAGTTTGATCATCCATATCATTAAAACAAATTTTAAAAATCTCTCGCATCTTTTTTTTTTTGTGATGATTAAGTTTTAAGAAGTACCAAATTTTGTGGTTTTTTTTTAATGTTTTAACATCCAAAGTCAAAAAATTAAAGATTTAATATGAAATAAAAATAATGAAAATTTTGAAAAAAAAAAAGTAATTTGACCATCTACATCATTAAAAAAATTATTTAAAAAATAGAAAAGAAAAAGTTGTCACGTTATTTTTTGATGATTATGTTTCAAAAAGGATTAAAATAAGAAAATCTTTAAATGTTAAAGAAGAAATTTAAATATTTTTTGTAGGTTTTTTTTCAAAGATCGCTCATATGACATGGAACAAAATATTTATCTATTATCAATCTATTAAAAGTAAAGTACCTGGAAATTCCAAGTCTAACCTTTTGATTAGATGTTATAACTTTTCTTATTCCAAGGGTATAATAGACTAATCAACACTATGATGTTACCATATTCATTTGGCATTTAATTTTGCTGACATGTCAATCTATCATAATTTTACACTATTTTTTATTTATTTGATTTATTAATTTGTTGCAAGATTTAAATTGGCAGCACAAGATGAACAACCATCATAAATGTTGAGTTCTTGAAACGGTAAATCTATACAACCAAAGAAATGGTTTTTCCCAAGATGCATCAAATAACTCATTCACCCAACTCTATTAAAACACAAATCAGAAAACCTAATTTCATCTTCTTACCTAATTTCATCTTCTTCCTGCGCCGCTCCATCTCTTTTCATTCTTCTCTCTTTGTTGCTGCCAATTTTGTTTCGTTGTAATCTCAACCATCTAATATTCTCATCCTAACCTGTTAATTTATATGTTTCAGACGTTCAAGCGTAAGAATGGTGGTCGCAACCAAGACCTCTGAATCTCAACAACATCAATAACCAACAACACCCGTTATAGATCTATAAAAGAATTTCCTTCAAATGCAATTTTTAACGTTAATTTGATTCATACATATGTAAGTGACGAAGGTGAGTGATTGAAAGTTGAAACTGAAATGTAGTTCGGAATATCATATTTTATGTTGTATTCTTTTAGTTTTCAGGGTTGTCTTACTATTTCTCCTTTTCCAAAAAAAAAACTTAACTTGACACCTAAAATGGGATATCTTTATCTTTAGGTTTGAGAGTTGCAGAAGGGGATTTTTGAGCTTGCATGTGACGAACAACACAACCATGATATTGTTTATTTTTTTTGATGTTAGGTATGTTTTTTTTTATTCAGATTTTATTTCTCAATTTTTTTAATTTTTTTAATTAAAATATGAGGTTGAGTTTTGGCTTTTTTTTATTTGTTTAGTCTTGGTGAATACAAAGCTCACACATATATATTTACGATTGATTCTCCAAATAGATAGAAGCTTATTTCTTTTGCTTCCTCTTTCAATTTATTATTGATCTATTTAAATTTCAATTTCTCCCATCTCATCAATTTTGTTGTTTATTTTGCTTACTATTATATTTATTTGTAGGCTGATAATTGATTTCACACTTGAATCAGTAATAACGGATTGTTTCACAGTTTAATTTTTATACATTGATACGTAAAATGAAATTATGCTGATTACGATTTGATTTTGTCATGTGAAAACATGTTTAATAATGATCTTCCTAAACTCACTGTGTCCAATGATGGACTGTCACCGGCCTTCTCCCATGAAAAGTTTATGGCGTGGCTTTTTATCATGCCCAACAAATATTACAATATTAAAAACAAATATTACAATTTTTTAATCAAATATTGGAGTACCATTTAATTCGATACTTTACCAATATATCTTTTGAATGAAGACGTTATTATCATTTATTTTTATTATACTTATATGGAAATTATTTTGAATGGTGACATAAATATATTTAATTTTTATATATGATTTGATTCCATAAAAGATTATGATCAATAAAATTTGAATTCTCTTTTAATATTATAGGTTTGATACTGTTTCATATTGTTGGAATATTATATACATTAAAATATATAAAGATATGAAAAAAATTAAATCAAAACTTTACAAATATATCTTTTGAATGGAGGTATTAATATTATTTATTTTTATTATATATAGAAAATATTTTGAATGATCACATTAATACATTTTATTTTTATGCATGATTTGATTTCAAAAATTTATGATCAATAAATTTTGAATGGAATTATAATTTAACCAATAAAATTTTCTACCGACTTCTAAATATATTTGTGTATATTTTTTGAAAGGTTACATTTATATTCTTGAAAAAAATAACGTAGTTTAAAGGATGTATTGTTAACTATAAATATATTGTTAATAAAATTAACAAAAAAAATATATTATAAATATATAAAAGATAAAGTAAATAAGAACTCTAATGTTTATCTTAAATATTTAATTTTCATTCTATAAATGTAAGAATAAATATTATTTTGTAATTATTTAGATTCTTATTTGACCTAAAATAAATTATTTCAATTTCTGTAAAAAGGTTAATAAAACAAAACAAAATCAATTGAGATTAGATAATTTTTTTAAGTTTATGAAATAACTAAAATATATCATAATCTTTTAAAATTAACTTTATAGTTGTAATCATGATAAAAAAATATTAAATGGTAATCATGAAAATTTAATGATAAATGATAATCATAAAAATTTATGATAAAATAAAAAATTATTGATACAATCATTTTAATAAATTAAATAATTTATAATTAATTTTATAAAGGTGAATAAATTACAAATAATTTTATAAATGTAATAAATTAAAATATTTATAAAATTATTTATATCAATAATAGTAAATTACATATATTTTAATAATGGACACACGAATTCAACATGCTTATAAACCGGAAAAAAGTTACAATAATTTTATAAACAGGAATAAGTTAATATTATTTTATATAAATTAATGGTATAATATAATGTATTAAATATTTATATAACACTTTATTAAATAAATTTATTTCATGAAATTAACTTTATATAATATCATTAATATTTAATTATTGAAAATTCGCAATAAACTGAAAAATATTTATTACAAATCGAATATAATAAAACATAAGAAATAAATACATAATTTTAAAATGTTATATATGATTCATTGTAATAATAAATATTAAATTATTATTTAATATTATAATAAATTTTCTGATATTCTTAGATTTAATTTATTCTTTTTCCCGTATATAATAATAATATTATATTATTATTTAATATTATAATTTTTGATTGACAATAATAAATTCATTTTAATTAGTTAGACATTAAGATAATAAATTTAATATATATCACTAATACACGATATTTATTTATAAATGTAATTAACTAAGAGATACATATTTATCACAGTTGAATAAATAAATTTAAGATGATATGGTAAATATTTTTTTCTATAATTATTTTTATAAACTTAAATAACTTACAAATATTTTTATAAACGAACAAAATTCAAATATTGATGTAATTGTTTTTAACATGAATAAGTTAAAATATTTTTATAAATTGTCACACGGGTTAAAGACACTTATAAACGAGAAAAAGTCTACATATTAATATAATTAATTTTACAAACCAAAAATAAATTATAATAATTTTTATAAACATGAATAAATTATAAATATTTTTATAAATCGGAAAAATTCAAGTATTGATACAATTATATTTATAAAAGAGTATAAGTTTCATATATTTTTATAAATAGACACACGCGTTCATTTTTATAAACGAGAATAATTTAAAATTATTTTTATAAATGAGAAATTCAAATTTGATAAATGATTATATATTGTAATTATATTAATATTAACCAACTGAGTACATGAAATAAATTCACGGGTAGAATAAATGTATCTATGACATACCAGATAATTGAAGTTAAAGAATTGAATGTATTGTTTTAAATGACAATTAAGTTATATTTTTAAATACAAATTAGAAAATAAATTCATCTAAAATAAATTTCATTCATTAAATAAATATAGAAAACAATATACAATAGTTTTATCTATAAATTTTATTTATTTTTTATGTTCTTTTTAAAAATAATTGTAATTTAACGGGAAACTGTTATACATTATAGGTTGTAAAAAAATATGTAAATATGATATAATATAAAAGTTTTAAAACTGAAATTTGACGGGAGATGTCATACATTTTTAATTTGAAAAAATGGATTAATATATAAAATATGTTTAATAAATTTTTAAAATTAATTTATTTGGATTCAACTGAAGTTCGTTAACTCATGTAGATGTGAGCACATATAATATAAAAGTATAAATTTGACGGGAGTTGTCATATATTTTAGGTTTGGAAAAATGGGTTGATATCTAAAATAGATTTAATAAATTTTTAGAACTAATTCATTTGGATTCAACTGAGTTTGTTAAATCATCTTAATTCATGGGTAGATGAGAACGCATCTATGAGATACTGATTATAGATTGTTAATTTTAATATTCATCTTTTAAATCTTATATAATTGAAGTTAGTGAATAGTCGGTATGATTTATTATAAATACATATTAATACTTAAAAAACAAGTGCATATTATTAGTCTATATTTATTAGTCATGTCTGTAAAGAACATAGATAACATCTTTTATATCCCTCGAATGTCTATGTCATATTTTGAGTCACCGTGACCATTTAAGTTGATTAGGAGAAAATTCCCAATTATTGTCTCTAACGCAATGACAATTAATAAATCCCAAGGCCAATCACTTGATACCATTGGATTGTATTTGCCTACTCTTGTTTTTAGTAATGGAAAATTGTTAGTAATGGACAATTGTATGTAGCCATTTCAAGAGTTACAAGCAAAAGTTGTCTTAAAATCTTAATACATGATAATGAGAATGTATCATCTTCTATCACTGCAAATGTTGTATACAATGAAGTTTTTCAATTGCTTTGTTAATGGGTAAGTACACGACAACACAAATGTTTTTGTTTATAAATTATTTGCATATTTGGTGTCTGATTTTTGCACAAATTATCATGCAGACTAATGAGTTGAAAACATCAATGGAAAGCAGGTTGCTTCATATCTAAAGTTCAAATACGATATTGTTATCATTAATGTTATCGATGGAAAACAAATTAATTTGATACACTAATTTTTTCTTCTAATTGATTGAACTTTGGTTAAATCATTTTAATATTTTAAATTTGAATAATATATACGAATGATCTATTACAATTCAAAGTTAGTTCTATATTATATGAAATTCGGACAGGACCCATATGATACCACAGATTTTTTAATAGTTGTATATCTAAAATCAAAACCATTGAACGAGCCCGCTCTCCTTAAAACAAAATTACAAAAACGCCTAAGGACATATGAAAACAAAACCACTGCTCTTATTCCATCTGAGTTGTGCACAGACCCGCCGCCATCTTACACGTACTCCAATCCTCCGCTTTGCATGCAGATCCGCGGCGACGCCGCCACGCTCATTGCAATTGTTTGAGTTAAGAAGGTATTCGCAATGTATATCGTAGGTTCTCGATGGTACTGTACTAATTCCTTCTGCTTTACACACAGATCCGCAGCCACCTTATATGGACTCCAATCCTTCCGCTTTGCCTGCAGATCCGCGGCGACGCCGCCATGCTCACTGCATTTGTTTGAGTTAAGAAGGTATTCACAATGTATATCGCAAGTTCTCGATGGTACTGTACTAATTCATTCTGCTTTACGCACAGATCCGCAACCATCTTACACGAACTCCAATCCTTGCGCTTTGCGTGCAGATCCGCGGTGACGCCGCTAGGCTCACCGCATTTGTTTGAGTTAAGAAGGTATTCACAATGTATATTGTAAGTTCTCGATGGTAATGTACTAATTCCTTCTGCTTTACGCACAGATCTGCAGCCACCTTATATGGACTCCAATCCTTCCGCTTCGTTCTAAAAAAAAAATTGTTCTTACTGTTGCTTCAAGTGGGATAGCTTCGTTATTATTGCCGGGTGGAAGAACATCACACTCAAAGTTCAAAATACCTGTGCCAACACTTGACAACTAAACTTGCAACTTCGACAAAGACACCGAACATTCTCAATTATTTGAAGCAACGAATGTGATAATATGGGATGAGGCACCTATGTCTCACAAGAACTGCTTCGAAGCATTGGATAAAACCCTTAAAGATGTAATGAGCAAAAAGGGTATTGAGAATACTATTTTTGGTGGAAAAGTTATTGTATTTGGAGGAGATTTTAGACAGATTCTTCCTGTTGTTCCAAGAGCTGGGCATTCTGATATTGTTCATGCATCGATTAGTTCATCTTATGTATGGGATTATTGCCAGGTTTTAACACTATCAAAAAATATGAGACTTCAAGAGGGAAGAGACAACATAAGTTCTAATGAACTAGCGGAATTTTCAAAATGGATTTTAAATGTGGGTGATGGTAAGATTTGTGAACCCAATGATGGTTTGGTTGATATTGAAATTCCTCAAGAGCTATTAATATCAAATTTTGATGATCCTATAAGAGCAATTGTTGAAAACACATATCCCAATTTGTTGGAAAAATATCAAGATGTTGAATTCTTACAAGGAAAGGCTATTCTTGCTTCAACCATTGAAGTTATGGACAAAATCAATCATTATGTATTAGACTTGATACCAGGTACATGTGTTTTATATTTACTGTATTATTACATTCATAATATATATATATATATATATATATATATATATATATATATATATATATATATATATATATTTAAGAACATAGTTTTACTAATTTATTTATGTTTTGCTTTTAAACTTTTTTTTAGGAGAAGAGAAAGAGTATTTGAGTTTTGATTCCATTGATAGAACAGATTCAAGTTATACTGAAGCATATGAAGTTCTAACTCCTGAATTTCTCAGTAAATTAAGAACGTCAGGGCTTCCCAATCATAGTGTGATCGGTGGATCTGGAACTGACTGTTTAACGCTGGTTCGCGAAATGTCGCGGAAGCAAGAGTCGCCACCGTCTTTTATTTTCTCCAAATGGAAAGGACAAAAGCACAGAAAAATTCCTTAAAGAGATTGCTCTCGGTTCGGGAGGTAGATTATAGAAAGGGAAGGTGTTAGCACCCTTTCTATCCATGGTTATCCATGGGCTCTTAGATACTTGCTCATTTGTGTTTTCAAAAATGGTTTGTTTGCTTTTCAACTGTGGGTTTTAAAAAAGGTTTCTTTGAAAATTCCAGTTCGACTCTTGTATCGGTCCTCAAGAGTGTTTGAAAAATTGCTTTCGAAAGCTTTTTGAAAATGTGTTGGTGTGAAAAGTATTTTTTGAATTGGTTTTGAAATTAGAGCAAGTATCTAGAGTCGTCTACCTACCCTAAGGAATTCGTCTGTGTAAATTTCCTTTAAAGTAGTGCCATCCCACCATTGAGAGGTAGGTAGGACCACCGTTGGAGGTATTCGGGTCAATTCGAAGTTCGGGACATGGTGATCACCAGAGCAATGGGAAGATACCTTAGAAGCTACCCTCATGCCAGGTTCCCGGATCATGAGGACTTACTAAAACATCCTCTACTCGACGATCACCTTTCGAGGCAAGGCAACAGTGAGGCGTACCCTAGGGGTGGTGTGTGATTTGTGTATCGTTTTCAGATATTTTTGTCTTTTGTCATGTCATGGATGATCTACGCTTTTGTTTTTATTTTGTCATTCATTCTTGCATGCAATTATTAACAGTTAAAAAGTTGCGAGAAATGTAAAGTTCCTAAACTATTACAAAGGCGCGGGTCCACATCGCCAAATTAAATCCAGGGCCCGATTTGACATAAAATAAAATGCGAAAGATAAATATTTAATTTACATGGCTTTGGGAGAATTACATTAAAAAATAAAACGTGCGAAACAAATTAACAATCAAAAGCGAGGGCGTTGGACCCTTTTTAATGAAATTAAAATATATTAACAAATTAATTAAATTAAAATGAAAAGAAATTATTTTTGAGTTTTTGTATTTATGAAATTTTTAATGAGAACTAAATGAAATTAAGTAATTAACCCTAATTCTACAATTTTTAATTTATTAAGAAAATATGAAAATTAAACCTAAAGTTAAACCTAATTAATTAATACAATTTTATTTACAAGAAAATATAATTAATTATTAATATGGTGACAAAGAAAAGAAAAAAACCTAAGTCTACAAATTTTAAATTTATTAAGAAAACATTAAGATTTATACCTAAAATTAAGACTAAATTATCTAATAAGATTTATTTACAAAAAATACACTTAAATAAAATATTTTTTATTTTGACTTTCTGATTTTTTTTATTATTTTTTATGTTGAGAAAAATATTAATTTAAAAAATTAAGAAAGAAACAATTGAATTAATGCAAATAATGGAAAATAAAAAAAGAAGAATTGCAAACCCTTGGGGGGTTCTGTCCCAAATTGGAGGTATAATTTAGCATTTTTGGCCCATCTTTGGAGGCCTTTTATGGACTTTCCAGGGTAGCACGTGTACGCGTTGACTGATGCCTATGATGTTCACCAGATCTGGACCTTTGGATTGGAATCATGGGATGCGTGGCAAGCTGAGATTGTGGGAGTATGGTAGATGTTTGGAGAGAACGCTGCATGCAATTATATTAAAACAAAATATATGAATAAAGCATGGGGACCTGGGAATCGAACCCAGGTCCCAGAGGTTACCAATTCACGTTCCTTGCCAGCTGCGTTGTTGTATCACTTTGTTAATATAATGGGTAACAATTAATACATAAAAAACAAACACGCTAATGCTGTAATTCAAAAAAACGCGCTAAAACCGGAATTGTCCTCTCACGTCAAGACACATAAGCATCTTCTTCCTCTCCTTGCTTTTTCGCCTGAAACATAAAACAAGATTGCGGGGGTTTTAAACCCCCACTATATGCACAGTGTAAAAATAACGATTAGCTTATGAGCAAAAAGAAAAAGGGCGCGAGGTGATCAAAAGCTTCGTCTGAATGTCCTGAGTTTAATGGTCTAAGTCTCACGTCCTAATTTTTCCATAACTGAGAAACCCCAATTCAAGGTCTCTGAAAACCTAGAATGCTTCAATGGTGAAATCGCATATGGGCAAGCAAAACTCAATTAAATAATAGGGTTAGCTTCAGAATGACAAGAACAATACAAAACAAGCATTAGATTTCAAAATTATGGCATGAATGATCATATACGATTATGCAAAAAAGATGAAACCGTTTGATTGCTAGGTACCAATTCTTGAGGTTATGGACGTGGAAAAGTGTTCAGTTAGCTTCAGTAATGTCTTGGCAAGCTAATGGGATCAATCTTTTCCTCTGAATCGTCCTCTAAGGCCACTTTCAGTTTTTGATTTTTTTGATAAAAACTCAAACTTTGTTCTTGAGTTCTGGCGCAGCTTAGAGGTTCCTTGGACTAGGGTTTGCATGAGTATAAGTATGGGAATGATTAGGGTTGAAAATTTGGTCCAAAGAATCCTTGCATTGATGGAATGAATTTTGATTTTCATGGCATATATTTTTAAATCTTTTTCATGCATATTTGATACCAATCATATCCAATTACCTTGATTCTTTCCCTATCTGATCATGCACGAAATCTTGAGGTTATTCCATGCATAAAAAGATTTAAAAAGTTTGCTTTGGTATTTTCCACATATTTTAATTAATTAAATGAATTTTTAGCAATTAAAAATTCAAATGAATAAAATAAAAATGATGAATAACTTCCCTTTGGGCCAAATGGTCGTGCACATGCTTTGGATGATGAATCTTGGAAGAAAATGTGGCCCATTAGCAATTTTAAGGCATTTGAAGCAAAGTTGACTTTTCAAAATACCCAAAAATTTCCCAACTTCCACAAGGCATATCTTGATCAATTTTTAAGCTTTGCTCATGTTCTTGGACATTTTGGAAAGGTCTTGAAGTCCTCTAACCAATTCCTTTGGTCCCATGTCATTTTGATTTACCAATCGCAAGTTATGGCCTTTAACTTAAAGTCCCTTTTTGTTGACTTTTGAAAATGACCTATAATGTTGAAATTGATAACTTTTTGTGAGAGCATTTCCTGGACTTGAAGTGTGAAGAGGAGTTGTAGGAAATGTCTTTCTCTTCAAAATGAGCTTTGGATGGAATTTTTCTGATAATCCATGTGGAAGTTATGCCTTGGTCAAGTTACAGTTGACTTTTTCAACTGTCCAAATATGGAAACTTTTGCATCTTGAGACTTTTTGAGCCAAGCTTTGAGAATCATGATCAAGCATTGATCAAATGATGTTTGTGGCTTCAAAATGAGATGTTGACCAAAAATTTGAACTTTTGACTGTCAAATGACCATTTTGCCCCTACAGTTGACTGTAGTGCAATTAGGGTTTTTGACTGTGCAATTTTGTGCTGTAAGTCTTGAAACTTGGTATGAGGATGCTTGACCATGTTCATAGGCATGTGGGACTTGATTGGACCCTTGGAAACTTCATTTTCTTTGTCAGAACCAAAACCCTAATTTTTGACTGTTAGGAGGCCCTTGAACTGTGCAACCCTTGGGGAATTTTGAAGCATGCTCTTTGCCAATTTTGAAGAATATGGGAGGGCAAATTTTGGGGTACAACAGTTGCCCCTGTTCAATCTTCTTAGACCTGAGGATGCAGATTGGCTGACGTGCCTTTCGTAATCCGAAGGTGGAAGATGATTGAACACTAGAGTGCCCAGAAATTTGTGCTCACATAGTAGTGTGATGTGGGGAATGGGCTTATAGATGCCATTTGGAGATTGATGGATAGGATGATGGGCTTATAGATGCCATGCTAAGAGATGATGGATGGACTGATGGGCTTATAGATGCCATCTGGGCGTCGATCGCGTAAGAGATTCCTTAGCAAGAATTTGCGTACCTGCAAAAGAAAAAGGATTACCTGACCCATTACAGGAGCTGGTTATCAGATTCTTTATATAGATGTGTACTGACTGGTTACAGGAGCTGGATCTGGAGCTTCAAAAGGTGATGAATGGACCAGGGATGGTTACTACCTCAACGGGACGGTGAGAGAACCTTGGATGATTACTACCTCAACAGGAACGCTGAGAGAATCCTGGGCGATTACTACCTCAACAGTAACGCTGAGAGAATCTTGGATATCTTCTACTGAGTCTTTATCAGGAAAATCTGTTAGGGGTTGATTTAGCTGGACTAGAGAAGGCCTTTGACTGGATAAGAAACAGAGAAATCTTAGGGTCGACTTAACTGAACCGGTCTAGGTCTTGAAATCTTCGACTGGATAAGAAACAGAAAAATCTTAGGGTCGATTTAACTGAACCGGTCTAGGTCTTGGAATTTCTTCAACTGGATAAGAAACAGGGAGATCTTAGGGTCGATCTGACTGAACCAGAGAAGGCCTTGGACTGGATAAGAAACAGAAAAATCTTAGGGTCGATTTAACTGAACCGGTCTAGGTCTTGAAATGTCTTCAACTGGATAAGAATCAGGGAGATCTTAGGGTCGATCTGACTGAACCAGAGAAGGCCTTTGACTGGATAAGAAACAGAAAAATCTTAGGGTCGATTTAACTGAACCGGTCTAGGTCTTGAAATGTATTCAACTGGATAAGAAACAGGGAGATCTTAGGGTCGATCTGACTGAACCAGAGAAGGCCTTTGACTGGATAAGAAACAGAAAAATCTTAGGGTCGATTTAACTGAACCGGTCTAGGTCTTGAAATGTCTTCAACTGGATAAGAAACAGGGAGATCTTAGGGTCGATCTGACTGAACCAGAGAAGGCCTTTGACTGGTTAAGAAACAGAAAAATCTTAGGGTCGATTTAACTGAACCGGTCTAGGTCTTGAAATATAGCTGAGAACTTAACTGGATCTTTCCTGAAAGGTAAAGGTCAGTCATATGCAATGCATGGTACGGGTCAAGCAATGATGTTCTCAACATAAATGAGATTTGTAAGATGTGATGCGTATATGCATGCTGTAATGTATGGAAGTGCGATGTTTATGAATGTATCTTTTCGTCTTAGGAAAATAAATCCTTGACGGGTGCCGGGAAGTCACTCCTGGGCTGATGTTGAAGAATAGATTTTTGTCTCCGCTGGGGATGATAGTTGCAAGAATACTGGTATGAGAAGATGACTCCGTTAGGGAATGAACTTGGCGAATGGATTACTCTGCGGGGAGAAAAGTACTCTAACGATCTTGCTGGGAAGTAATACTCTGTGGGGAGAGAGGTACTTTGTTGAGTTGTTGATGATAACTTGCTGGGGATACCTTTGTTGTGTTGGAAGTGTTGATAGACTTCGCTGGGGATAAGAAGGCTTCGTCGAGGACGCCATTTCCATGGCTTTTGGCTGAGGATAACCCAGTTATATCCTGGTAGGGAAATAACTCTTTGAATAAAGCCGGGGGACGCGTTCGCTCTGCAAGGGTAAGCTTCCAGAATCTACAGGGGATAAGCTTACCGCTTGGGGAGATGGTTTCCAATTTTCCTGGGGAACTAGATTGGACTCTCTTGGGGAAGCTTTGAACTGTAACGGGGAAGTGACTCCACTGAATGTTTGATATACCGCCGGGGAATAATCTTTAGACCAAGACTGCCGGGGATGCTTGTTAAGAATACGTATATACTGCTGGGGAATGTTGAGACCTGCGGGAGGATACCCAACTTCCTTAAGGTTGACTGTAACTTTGCTTGGGGAGAGTGCATTGACTTGCTGGCTCACCCTCTGGGGAATTAAGATATCTGGTTATGTTCTTCAGCTGAACCTACCTTGGTACCTTGGAGGACAGAACAATTAGATTGCTTAGACAACTCTTTATTGCCCCTGTTTCTAATGTTACCTGTAATTAATCCTTTGTTTCGTATGCAAATATTCATGAGTTAGCAAATTATTGTCAATGCATATATCACAAATTGAACCTTGGACGTTCTTCGCAAAACAAAACAGAAAAGGAAAAACAATTGGCAATTTTAACTGAAAAGTATGTTTGTATTGATTTTTGAATTTGCCTGTAAATAGGCGTTTATATACAAGAGGCTGACGTCCTAGTAAGAGAACGCCGCCGAACAAAAGAGTTTATACAAATTTTGCACAAGAGAAAATAAAACAGCTGCGTGAAAATAATGATCCCACTGGGTTTCAACTCTATTATCGCCCTTATATCTCCGAGCGTCTCATCACTTGATGACCTTAGTTGAAGATGAAGCTGACTGATCGATGCCGTCTGAACTTGATGTAGATACCAGATTCTGGATGCAAAGTGATCCAATGAGACATAGTATTACGCTTTATCCCTAGCTTTTGCCTGGACCGCCCTTTCGGGTTTTCAGTCCACCGGGATACCCATTTTTGCCCAAGCCGCCTTTTCAGGTTTTCGACTTGCCGGGTGTACAGATTTTTTCATTTCATCCCTTCATTTTTCCCGAACCCTTTTGGTTCGCCGGGAAGCCCTAATTTTTGCCTAGGCATATCAGCCTAGCGGGTCTTTTTTCATGCGTAGTATCTTTTTACTATGTCTGCATTGGCAGGGTGAGGAAGGTCGTCACCATCCATGTTGGTTAGAATCATGGCTCCTCCTGAGAACACATGTTTAACCACAAATGGCCCTTCATACGTAGGGGTCCATTTGCCCCTTGGATCACTCTGAGGAAGGATGATTCGCTTGATTACCAGATCCCCAACTTGATATTCTTGTGGTCTAACCTTTTTGTTAAATGCCCTGATCATCCGTTTTTGGTACGTCTGACCATCACAGATAGCAGCGAGTCTCTTTTCATCAATAAGGTTCAATTGATCAAGTCGTGTCTGGATCCAATCATCTTCATTCAGATCTGCATCCTTCATTATCCGGAGAGAGGGTATTTGCACTTCGATCGATAAGACTGCCTCCATACCGTAGACCAAGGAGAAAGGAGTTGCCCTGGTTGACGTCCTGGCTGAGGTACGGTACCCATGTAGAGCGAACGGTAACATCTCATGCCAATCCTTATAAGTCACTGTCATCTTCTGCACGATTTTCTTAATGTTCTTATTTGCTGCTTCTACAGCCCCATTCATCTTCGGTCTGTAAGGAGAAGAGTTGTGGTGCTGTATCTTAAACTGCTCGTAGAGCTCAGTGATCATCTTGTTATTGAGATTGGTACCGTTGTCTGTAATAATTCTTTCTGGGACGCCGTATCGACAGATCAAGTTATGCCGAATGAACCGTGCCACAACCGTCTTGGTTACCGTAGCATAGGAAGTTGCTTTTACCCACTTCGTAAAGTAATCAATCGCTACCAGGATGAAGCGATGCCCGTTAGATGCCGTAGGTTTAATCTCACCGATCATGTCTATGCCCCACATTGCAAACGGCCAAGGCGCAGTCAGAATATTCAGAGGAACTGGAGGAACATGCACCTTGTCTGCATATATCTGGCATTTATGGCATGTCCGGGAATGTTGGTAGCAGTCAGCTTCCATTGTGGACCAGAAATACCCTGCCCGAAGGATCTTCTTTGCCATAGTGTGTCCACTGGAATGTGTTCCGAAGGTACCTTCATGTAGCTCTTCCATGATCCTTTCTGCTTCAGTCTTATCCACACAACGCAGTAAGGTCGAATCATGGTTTAGTTTGTACAGAATGCCGTTGCTAAGGAAGAACTTCGCTGCGAATCTTCTCAGAAACTTTTTATCATTGACAGACGCACCTTCAGGGTATTCCTGAGCTTCCAGATATCTCTTCACTTCATGGTACCAAGGCTTCTCAGTCACCAATTCAGTCTCGAGATCACAACAGTATGCCGGTTCGTCCAGTTTCCAGATGATGATCCGGGGAGCCTCATTGTCCCATTTGACCTTGAACATAGAAGACATTGTAGCTAACGCGTCCGCCAGCTGATTCTCCTCTCTTGGAAAGTGTTCAAAGGTTATCTTTGTGAAGTGGGGGATCAAGGTCAACACACATTCTCTATAAGGAATAAGATTCAGATGTTTCGTATCCCACTCTCCTTTGATCTGATTGATCACGAGAGCGGAATCTCCGAAGACACTCAGAAACTTGATCCTTAAGTCGATCGCAGCTTGGAGACCCATGATGCATGCCTCATACTCCGCCATGTTGTTGGTGCAGTTGAAACACAGCCGGGCAGTGAGTGGAGTATGAGTGCCTTGAGGGGATATGATTATAGCGCCGATACCGTTTCCCAAAGCGTTGGAGGCTCCGTCAAAGTGCATAGACCATCGGGATCCTTCCTCAGGTCCTTCATCCGGTCCAGGTACTTCACAATCAGTCACTATCATGATGCTCTCGTCCGGAAACTCGAAGTTCATTGACTGATAGTCGTCTACTGCCTGATGTGCCAAGTGGTCTGCCAATACACTTCCTTTGATGGCTTTCTGGGTTGTGTACTGGATGTCGTATTCTGTCAAGATCATCTGCCATCTTGCTATTCTCCCAGACAGAGCAGGCTTTTCAAATATGTACTTTATAGGATCCATCTTTGAGATCAACAAAGTAGTGTGAGTCAGCATATACTGTCTTAGCCGGCGAGCAGCCCATACCAAAGCGCAGCAAGTTTTCTCAAGCAATGAGTATCGGGTCTCACAGTCGGTAAACTTTTTGCTAAGGTAATAAATGGCATGCTCTTTTCGGCCAGACTCGTCATGCTGCCCCAGCACACACCCCATTGAGTTGTCAAGCACTGTCAGGTACAGTATCAGAGGTCTCCCTTCAACCGGTGGCATAAGAATGGGTGGTTCTTAGAGATATTCTTTGATTTTGTCAAAGGCGGCCTGACATTCATCATTCCAACGTACTACCTGATCTTTCTTCAACAGCTTGAAGATTGGCTCACAGGTAGCAGTCAGGTGTGAGATGAACCGAGCAATGTAATTTAGGCGTCCTAGAAAGCCTCTGACTTCTTTCTCTGTCTTAGGAACTGGCATCTCTTGAATAGCTTTAACCTTGGCAGGGTCCACTTGAATACCCTTATCACTTACAACGAAGCCTAGCAACTTCCCAGATCTTACCCCGAAGGTGCACTTGTTCGGGTTCAACCTCAGCTTGTACAACTTCAGACGGTCAAACAACTTCTGCAGATGATCTAGGTGTTCTTCCTCAGTCTGGGACCTTGCGATCATGTCGTCAACATACACTTCTATCTCATGATGTATCATGTCATGAAATAAAGCAACCATGGCACGTTGGTAGGTTGCTCCAGCGTTTTTCAGTCCAAAAGGCATGACCTTGTAGCAGAAGGTGCCCCACTGAGTAACAAAGGTAGTCTTTTCCATGTCTTCAGGAGCCATCTTGATTTGATTGTAACCTGAAAAACCATCCATGAAAGAGAACACCTTATGCTGAGTTGTATTGTCAACAAGGACATCAATGTGAGGTAGGGGGAAGTCATCCTTGGGGCTGGCCCTGTTCAGATCCCTATAGTCGACACACATTCTGACCTTACCGTCCTTCTTTGGTACCGGCACCACATTAGCAACCCACTGAGGGTAAGAAGTCACTGCAAGGAACCTGGCATCAAACTGTTTCATAACCTCGGCTTTGATCTTCTCAGACATCTCTGGACGCATACGGCGGACCTTTTGCTTGACTGGAGGGCAGTCTTCCTTAGTAGGCAAGTGATGGACCACAATATCGGTATCCAACCCGGGCATGTCTTCGTAGGACCAGGCAAAGATATCCATATAATCATGTAACATCTGAGTCAACCGTTGCTTCACGCTGAGCTCTAGGTTGGCACCAATCTTAACTTCCTTTCTGTCTGCCTCAGTACCCAGATTTATTGTTTCCACTGGCTCTTCATGTGGTTGAATTGCCTTCTCTTCCTGGAGTAACAGTCTTGCAAGCTCGCCAGGCACTTCGCAATCATCTTCACCTTCGTCTTCGGCTAAGTTGATCGGATTTTCGAAGTCATAACTGGCAGTAGCAGAGTTGTTACCAGTGAGATCCAGAGTGGATTGAAACCTGTATGAGTGAGTGTGTGTAAATACAGCTGTTTTTGAAATATATAAAGGAAGGAAAGACAGAAAAGGAGCATAAGATTTGAAATGCGAGAAAACGTCCAAGATTTTTATTCATGATATATGAAATGACAATTTATATGCCCTCACAAATGAAGCCAACGGTGCCTCGGGTAAGACATCGGGCCATAGAGTTTTACTTGTTTATTACAAATAACGAAACAAAGAAGTTTATTACTGCGTAACAAAAGTAACAGGAGTATGGTCTTTGGCAATCCAATTGGTCAATCCGCCATCAGTTGTCGGGTAGATCCAGCTATTGAACTCTGATTCATCCACTTCACTATCCTCCCCAACAGCATTCACTCCTGGATTGATAATGGGCACAGGAGGTTTTCTGGTCTTTGCCTTCCGCATAGCTTTCTGACCCTCTGCAGTAAAACCCAGTCCGAACTTGTCAGTTTTCTGTGTAAAATCAGGGAGCCTGCCCCAGTTAGCACATTCACCTTTCTGAATCACAGCCCGAGCATCCTTTAGGGAAGCCATCTTCAAAGGAACGTCCTCTTCGACCGCTGTTTCTGCTGCTGCTAAAGTTGGAAGTACCTCTTCGAATTGCTGAAAGGGGGTTTCAATAAACTCCCCGTCCATCTCAATATACCTGAAGGAATTCAAATGGCTCACATATACTCCTCCTCTCCCTGCACAGTGACAATCTTCCCTCTGACAGGGTATTTTAGCTTCTGGTGCAAGGTAGAGGTCACTGCCCCAGCTTTGTGGATCCAAGGTCGACCCAGTAGACAAGAATACGATGGATGGATATCCATCACATAGAAAGTAGAGTCGAATACTTGAGAACCCACGCGAACAGGAATGTCAACCTCTCCATGAACCATCCTCTTGGAACCGTCAAAGGCTCTGACGATGATATTGCTAGGTTTCAGCTCCAAGCCTTCACAATCCAAACGGTCTAAGGCTTTCTTGGGTAGCACATTTAGGGAAGAACCAGTGTCCACCAACACGTGCGCAAGAGTAGTGCCCCTGCATTCAATAGAGACATCCAGGGCATCATTGTGGTCCCTTCCCTTAGCAGTAAGGTCAGCATCCGAGAAACCCAAACCATTGTCCGCTGTCAGATTTGCTACGCAATCAGTGAACTGAACTGCAGATGTCTCCTGTGGCACATGGGCCGTCTTGAGAAATGAAATTAAGGCCTTAGCATGGGCCTCGGAGCATAGTAATAAGGAGAGCATTGAGATCTTGGAGGGCGTATGCCCCAGCTGCTCGACAACATTAAAGTCACTTTTCTTGATTATTTTCAGGATTTCCTCCATCTCTTGTTGGGAGGCCTCAGCATTTACAGATCTTGGTGCCTCCATCCGGGCAGGCTCATCTTCAATCCCTTTACCCCGAGCATTAGATGACTCGGCCGCAGGGGAAACAACTTGATCAGAAACGGGAACAGGTACACTTGCAGGTGTTATAGTAAGGGGTCTTCGAATAGCTGGCGGTGCAATGTCAGGAGAGAAGAGCCTGCCACTGCAGGTAACCTTTGCTGGACCAGTGATATTGCTGATACTGGTGCCGGTGTTAAACTCTTGCCTGATTCCATTCACATACACATCTGCCCCATAGTGCCAGGGGATAGCCTTATCAGATTTGTAGGGGAGGGGCCCCGAAACAGTAATAACAACAGGTGCGACAGTCATGATTTGAACTGGCTTCCTTGGGAGAGCCTTGATTGGATTATTAAAGATTGTAACAATAGAAACCTCTTCTACCGGAACCAACTGAATAGCAGTCTTCTTAAATAGAATCTCCTTGCTGTCCATTAGGCTTTGGATGCCCAACTTCAGCAAAGGACAACCAGAGAGGGAAACAGCACAGAAAAGGCAACCTTCACTACAACCCGGAAATAAACCGGCCAACAGTAGATTCTTCTTGACAGTCATTAAGGGAGTAGCCACATCATCCACAGAAACAGCGTATACATCTTCATCGATGGCGTTTACTCCATGCTGGGGCATATGAGCAGTTACCACATTCGGCCTCTCAGGCGCTTCAAACTGTATCTCTTTTGCATCAATAAGGTCTTGTACCTTATTCCTCAAGGCACAACAGTCATCAGTGGAATGCCCCGGGCTATCAGAGTGATAAGCACAGCGGGCATTTGGATTGTATTTGGGAGAAGTCGTGTTTACAACCTTCGGGGCTTCTCTGACAGTCACTAGATTGGTGGACAGCAATTGCGGCAAGATTTGCGATAAAGTCATGCTCAAACGGGTAAACTCCCTTCTAGGTCTTTCAGCCCTTGGAGGATTGGTTTGCCGAGGAGCGGCAGCAGGTTTAGCAATCATCACCGCGTTAACAGATTGGCGGCGCTCAGGTTTCTCTTGTCTTCTAGACCCGTATACAGCACTGGCCTCCTTTTTAAAGGGCTTCTTCTCAGAACTTGTAGATGCACCATTCTGAATTTTACCAGACTTCATCCCAGCCTCAATTCTCTCTCCAGTCAGAATAAGATCAGTAAACCCTGCAGATGAGTTACCGATAAGATGGTTGAAAAATGACCCAGATAGGGTCCCCAAGAACATGTCTACCAACTCCCGGTCAGTCAATGGAGGCTGCACCCTGCCAGCCAGATCCCTCCACTTCTGTGCGTACTCTTTAAAACCTTCGCTTGAACCTAACGACATACCCTGGAGTTGGGTACGTGTAGGGGCAAGGTCGGCATTATATTAATACTGCTTATAGAAAGCAGTAGCCAACTCCTCCAAGTTACGAACCTTGTTCCCATCCAGCTGATAGAACCATTCGAGATGAGTCCCTGAAAGACTCTCCTGGAAGAAGTGGATCCACAAGTTCTTGTCCACTGAGTACGGTTGAATCTTCCTCACATAAGACCTGAGGTGTAGCTTGGGACAAGATGCCCCGTCATACTTGGTAAAGGATGGTGCTTTGAACTTATGAGGAATGATCACACCAGTAGACAAACCCAAATCTCCAAAGTCCAGCCCAGGCACTTGTTGGATCTCCATAGCATTCAATCTGTCTTCCAACTACTTATATCTGTCTTCTGCAGGAGGATACTGTTCCTCATCAAAATCAGTCTCGTTGTCAGAGACTACCGGACTAGGACCTTTTCCCCCTTGGGGACTACCCTTGCCTATAGAAGAACCAGCCTCTTCATTCTGCAGAGTGTTGCCAAACCTTCGGCCCAAGTTAAAAAGAACAGTTCTCCTCTTCTTCTTCTTCTCCTTCTTCAGGAGCAGAGCCTTCAGCTCTTCTTGGCCCTGAGCCAAACCCATGATTAGTTCCTGAAATTGCGCATTCTGCGCCTGAAGAGCCTTGATGGACATCTCGGTTGATGATGAGTCAGGATTCATGATGCTGAAATAAACAGCGAAGAACGGTAAGCAACCTGAAAAGAAGAAAACCTGCTATGCACATGATGAATGATATGTATTTATGCAATGCATTCAAGGGTTCGAAAGTTCAAATTTGTTGTAGACAAAAAGGAACACACGTTATCATTAAGGAAATAATTATTCAGTACATCAGAGCCTCATGGGCACAAATTACAAAGCAAATCAATCCCAAAAGACACTACGCATCCTCTTTGGAGCTATGTAGGTGTTGAGATTCCTCTCCTCATGCAATAGGCGGGTGAGCTCCAAGACCTTCTTTTCACTAGCATGTAGACTGGTCTCAAGAGAATTCCGTTCTTCCTTAAGCTGGATCCAGCTCTCCTGTATCTCTTCCCAGGATGTGGGCATATCAGGATGCTGAATGGTGTAGGACACTTCTCCTTCCAAGACTGGCTCTTTGATCACAGGGAGCATATGAGGATATGGCATCACTAACTTCTGGGAGCAGGCTCGTACCCACTTGAGATAAGGTTCCAACGGGATGGAGTTCCTGTGCCCCAGTGTCTTGCTGTCTATCCTACTTGGCATCCTCCAGGCTCTGATAAACCTCTGGCGAAGTCTTTGCGCATCGTTGTCGAAGTCAAACACTATGTCAGGAATTAACATATCATGAGGGCCATCCCTCCGAGCATAACCAAACTGTCTCCAAGCCAGGCACGGGTTGTAAGTAATACCTCCTCTGATTCCAAGTAAAGGAACATTAGGGTACCCCCCGCAACGATCAATGATAGTGACATCCTCTCTGGACCGAGGGCACCAATGTATATCTGCATGTGTAAGAGTCATCAACCGTTGTGACCATCTCAAACCCCGCTCGTTCTTCAAAATTGATTATGGAAGGTGCGAAATAAACCACCTTCCCAGGAGAGGAGTGCAACACATAAGGACACCTCTTTTTCTCATGGTTCGAGTGTAACATGAGTGAAGGATGTCCCCCATCAACGTAGGTATAGGATTCCTGGACATGAAGATCTGGACAGCACTGATATCTATAAGCTGATCTGGGTTAGGGAACAACACCAAACCATAGACAAGGAGGGCCACAACTTCTTCAAAAGCTTGTAAGTCAAGGGAGTTCCAACATTCATGGGCCTTTTCAAACAGAAACCTGGCTAAAAACCCTTTGATACCACTTCTAACTTCCCAATGTCCCTTGAGGTCAGATGATTGTAGGTGCAAGGCTTTAGCAATCCCTTCAAGTTTGGGTTCCTTTTCCGTACCGTTGTAGGGTAGTTGATCAAGGATAGGGATCTTCAGGAGCCGGGAGAACTCCTCCAATGTAGGTACCAGCTGATAGTCCAAGAAGGTGAAACAGTGATGCAGAGGGTCAAAGAATTGGAACATGACCTTTATCATATCTTCCTCAATGTTGGTATTGACCAAACTGATGAGTCTTCCATGTCTTTCACTGAATGAAGAGCTCTCGGGAATCCTGGATATAAGTTCCTTAAGCCGAGGAGGGATCCTTACAAGGCTGATTTGAATTGTCTTTCTGCGAACAGTTTCCATGTCCTACAAAACAAGAACAAAGATGAAGATTCGAACCCCTGAAATGGTTAGTCAATGCATATGATGCTGGATGATGTCATGATGCTATGATTAAACACACCACGGATATTTACAAAGACAAACATGTAAGGCACACAAGACAAGCCCTTAGAGTTTAGGCCAACATGGGGTCTGGGTAGTACCCTCTTGAAGTTGGTGGGCTCAACCTGTCCTATTAGAAGCAACCGGGTTCTAAGGGTCCCAATATCACTGGATTGCTTTCATTGTTCATCGTTTCGATTTAGCCACTGAACTGGCGACCGAAATATTCCAGGAAAGCAACCCTCAATTGAGTGTAGTATCGAGTATCAACCAACCTCGGACTGCACCAAAGTCAGTTATCTCACTACCCTAAAGAGGCTAAGATAGTTCAATTAAGGTTCCTAAGGTCTGTTGATGCTTCATGACACCACGCGGAGGCCCCGTACTCTCCTTGACTGAACTCAAGGGTTACCGGTACACACCAAAGTGCCACATCAACGTAGCAGACTGTTTCAACCATGTCGGTATACCCCGCACAGTTCCCTCACAGTCTGGTTGCTACTTTCTAAGAAGGTATCCCCCATATCCGGGTTAGGATCTATAGAACTCCCAAGACAGTCCCATAATTTAAAGCAAGCAAGTCAAGACAATTGAAAACACAGTTATGAACTAACCCTAAGGTACACCTCACTTTATAAAAAATCCCCAGCAGAGTCGCCAGTTCTGTGATTGGTGGATCTGGAACTGACTGTTTAACGCTGGTTCGCGAAATGTCGCGGAAGCAAGAGTCGCCACCGTCTTTTATTTTCTCCAAATGGAAAGGACAAAAGCACAAAAAAATTCCTTAAAGAGATTGCTCTCGGTTCGGGAGGTAGATTATAGAAAGGGAAGGTGTTAGCACCCTTTCTATCCATGGTTATCCATGGGCTCTTAGATACTTGCTCATTTGTGTTTTCAAAAATGGTTTGTTTGCTTTTCAACTATGGGTTTTAAAAAAAGTTTCTTTGAAAATTCCAGTTCGACTCTTGTATCGGTCCTCAAGAGTGTTTGAAAAATTGCTTTCGAAAGCTTTTTGAAAATGTGTTGGTGTGAAAAGTATTTTTTGAATTGGTTTTGAAATTAGAGCAAGTATCTAGAGTCGTCTACCTACCCTAAGGAATTCGTCTGTGTAAATGTCCTTTAAAGTAGTGCCATCCCACCATTGAGAGGTAGGTAGCACCACCGTTGGAGGTATTCGGGTCAATTCGAAGTTCGGGACATGGTGATCACCAGAGCAATGGGAAGATACCTTAGAAGCTACCCTCATGCCAGGTTCCCGGATCATGAGGACTTACTAAAACATCCTCTACTCGACGATCACCTTTCGAGGCAAGGCAACAGTGAGGCGTACCCTAGGGGTGGTGTGTGATTTGTGTATCGTTTTCAGATATTTTTGTCTTTTGTCATGTCATGGGTGATCTACGCTTTTGTTTTTATTTTGTCATTCATTCTTGCATGCAATTATTAACAGTTAAAAAGTTGCGAGAAATGTAAAGTTCCTAAACTATTACAAAGGCGCGGGTCCACATCGCCAAATTAAATCCAGGACCCAATTTGACATAAAATAAAATGCGAAAGATAAATATTTAATTTACATGGCTTTGGGAGAATTACATTAAAAAATAAAACGTGCGAAACAAATTAACAATCAAAAGCGAGGGCGTTGGACCCTTTTTAATGAAATTAAAATATATTAACAAATTAATTAAATTAAAATGAAAAGAAATTATTTTTGAGTTTTTGTATTTATGAAATTTTTAATGAGAACTAAATGAAATTAAGTAATTAACCCTAATTCTACAATTTTTAATTTATTAAGAAAATATGAAAATTAAACCTAAAGTTAAACCTAATTAATTAATACAATTTTATTTACAAGAAAATATAATTAATTATTAATATGGTGACAAAGAAAAGAAAAAAACCTAAGTCTACAAATTTTAAATTTATTAAGAAAACATTAAGATTTAAACCTAAAATTAAGACTAAATTATCTAATAAGATTTATTTACAAAAAATACACTTAAATAAAATATTTTTTATTTTGACTTTCTGATTTTTTTATTATTTTTTATGTTGAGAAAAATATTAATTTAAAAAATTAAGAAAGAAACAATTGAATTAATGCAAATAATGGAAAATAAAAAAAGAAGAATTGCAAACCCTTGGGGGGTTCTGTCCCAAATTGGAGGTATAATTTAGCATTTTTGGCCCATCTTTGGAGGCCTTTTGTGGACTTTCCAGGGTAGCACGTGTACACGTTGACTGATGCCTATGATGTTCACCAGATCTGGACCTTTGGATTGGAATCATGGGATGCGTGGCAAGCTGAGATTGTGGGAGTATGGTAGATGTTTGGAGAAAACGCTGCATGCAATTATATTAAAACAAAATATATGAATAAAGCGTGGGGACCTGGGAATCAAACCCAGGTCCCAGAGGTTACCAATTCACGTTCCTTGCCAGTTGCGCTGTTGTATCACTTTGTTAATATAATGGGTAACAATTAATACATAAAAAACAAACACGCTAATGCTGTAATTCAAAAAAACGCGCTAAAACCGGAATTGTCCTCTCACGTCAAGACACATAAGAATCTTCTTCCTCTCCTTGCTTTTTCGCCTGAAACATAAAACAAGATTGCGGGGGTTTTAAACCCCCACTATATGCACAGTGTAAAAATAACGATTAGCTTATGAGCAAAAAGAAAAAGGGCGCGAGGTGATCAAAAGCTTCGTCTGAATGTCCTGAGTTTAATGGTCTAAGTCTCACGTCCTAATTTTTCCATAACTGAGAAACCCCAATTCAAGGTCTCTGAAAACCTAGAATGCTTCAATGGTGAAATCGTGTATGGGCAAGCAAAACTCAATTAAATAATAGGGTTAGCTTCAGAATGACAAGAACAATACAAAACAAGCATTAGATTTCAAAATTATGGCATGAATGATCAGATACAATTATGCAAAAAAGATGAAACCGTTTGATTGCTAGGTACCAATTCTTGAGGTTATGGACCTGGAAAAGTGTTCAGTTAGCTTCAGTAATGTCTTGGCAAGCTAATGGGATCAATCTTTTCCTCTGAATCGTCCTCTAAGGCCACTTTCAGTTTTTGATTTTTTTGATAAAAACTCAAACTTTGTTCTTGAGTTCTGGCGTAGCTTAGAGGTTCCTTGGACTAGGGTTTGCATGAGTATAAGTATGGGAATGATTAGGGTTGAAAATTTGGTCCAAAGAATCCTTGCATTGATGGAATGGATTTTGATTTTCATGGCATATATTTTTCAATCTTTTTCATGCATATTTGATACCAATCATATCCAATTACCTTGATTCTTTCCCTATCTGATCATGCACGAAATCTTGAGGTTATTCCATGCATAAAAAGATTTAAAAAGTTGGCTTTGGTATTTTCCACATATTTTAATTAATTAAATGAATTTTTAGCAATTAAAAATTCAAATAAATAAAATAAAAATGATGAATAACTTCCCTTTGGGCCCAATGGTCGTGCACATGCTTTGGATGATGAATCTTGGAAGAAAATGTGACCCATTAGCAATTTTAAGGCATTTGAAGCAAAGTTGACTTTTCAAAATACCCAAAAATTTCCCAACTTCCACAAGGCATATCTTGCTCAATTTTTAAGCTTTGCTCATGTTATTGGACATTTTGGAAAGGTCTTGAAGTCCTTTAACCAATGCCTTTGGTCCCATGTCATTTTGAGTTACCAATATCAAGTTATGGCCTTTTACTTAAAGTCCCTTTTTGTTGACTTTTGAAAATGACCTTTAATGTTGAATTTGATAACTTTTTGTGAGAGCATTTCCTGGACTTGAAGTGTGAAGAGGAGTTGTAGTAAATGTATTTCTCTTCAAAATGAGCTTTGGATGGAATTTTTCTGATAATCCATGTGGAAGTTATGCCTTGGTCAAGTTACAGTTGACTTTTTCAACTGTCCAAATATGGAAACTTTTGCATCTTGAGACTTTTTGAGCCAAGCTTTGAGAATCATGATCAAGCATTGATAAAATGATGTTTGTGGCTTCAAAATGAGATGTTGACCAAAAATTTGAACTTTTGACTGTCAAATGACCATTTTGCCCCTACAGTTGACTGTAGTGCAATTAGGGTTTTTGACTGTGCAATTTTGTGCTGTAAGTCTTGAAACTTGGTATGAGGATGCTTGACCATGTTCATAGGCATGTGGGACTTGATTGGACCCTAGGAAACTTCATTTTCTTTGTCAGAACCAAAACCCTAATTTTTGACTGTTAGGAGGCCCTTGAACTGTGCAACCCTTGGGGAATTTTGA
Organism: Vicia faba; assembly: GCA_948472305.1. NCBI lineage: Eukaryota > Viridiplantae > Streptophyta > Magnoliopsida > Fabales > Fabaceae > Vicia > Vicia faba. The sequence continues at coordinate 849,713,838 of OX451739.1, forward strand.
AGCATGCTCTTTGCCAATTTTGAAGAATATGGGAGGGCAAATTTTGGGGTACAACACATATGATCAAATTGAAGGTTGGTACACCTATTATGCTAATGAGAAATTTGGACCAAGCCGATGGGTTGTGCAACGGAACAAGATTAATTGTTACAAGATTTGCAAATCATGTCATTGAGGCAAAAATCATGTCTGGAAAGAACATAGGTAACATTGCTTACATCCAGAATGTCTATGTCACCTTCTGATTCACCTTGGCCATTCAAGTTGATTAGGAGACAATTTCCGATTATGTCTCCTATGCAATGACAATTAATAAGTCACAAGGTCAATCTCTTGATAGTGTTGGATTGTATTTGCCTACTCCTGTGTTTAGTCATGGTCAATTATATGTTGCAATTTCAAGAGTTAAGAGCAAAAGTGGGCTAAAAATCCTAATTCAAGACAAGGAGAATGTACCCGTGTTCTACTACTACTAATGTTGTGTACAAGGAAGTCTTTCAAGCACTTTGATAGTTGGTAAACTTTATATCTTATACTTTACGATTCAAATTAAAAATCTATTTTGAATTAAAATATATAGTATGTACATTTTCCATGTATTTCAAGAAGTATATAATTTTTCCTATTTGTTCATGCAGACGTGATTTGTTGATAGGACCGACGCTTGCTACAAATATGGAGTTAAATGCCAACATGGTTTACATGAGACATATACTCAACTGAAAACATGGTAACATACTTAATAATTTAATAATTTATAAATGTAATGTGAATCCAGACGAGACCCGTGCGATAGCACGGGTTTGTTACTAGTTAGCCATAAAAACTTTAATGTTTGATGGTATTAAAGTGATTATATCTTGAGATAGGGATAATAGAGATTTCAACACTATAATAAAATGCCAAGACGCACCATCTTTTATTTTTTATAAAAAATAAAAATTCACAATTTCCTTAGATTTTAAAATAACTGAGGGGAAAGACAAGTTAGAACACACTTCGAATCCCTGCTATTGCAGTTTATGTTTTTATTTGTTTACAAGTTTAAACTAAATGATCTAACCCTTCGATTTTCAATATAACCAAGAGATAAAATAATCAGATTTTACTATAAAAGCACTCGTTAAATTTTACCTTATCCTTACTTGTATGAAGCCGCTCAAACTCTCATGCATCATTCTTTGGGATGGATTGGAAGACAAAAAATATTCAATGTTCTTCTATCTATAACCAAACATTTTTTCTGCTCTTGCAATCTATCTCACATAATGATATTGATGTTGTTGTTGTATTTTGAAATAAATTTCCTATGATGGATTGCAGGTGCAGAAAAATATTTTTCAATGTATGAAACAAATAACTTACTAGAAGATGGATGCATTCGAATCATTGAGCTTAATGAGCATGCACACAAGGATATGCAACTAAATTTGTATTACAACAAAGAACTTACACAAAGAAGGGAGCTCAACCTTTGGATGATGGATATCAATGAAGATATTCATTCAAAAGAGAAAAAATTTGTTGTAAACCATTTTTTTTAAATATTTTGTGTAAATAATGTAATTGTCAGAATATATATATATATATATATATATAT